>CM003412.1:0-367500 GCA_000331325.2 Crithidia fasciculata | reverse complement strand
CATCGCGGGCTTCTCCAGCCCGATTTACCGCGGCGACCTCAACCACGGCGCCTCTGCCGAGCTGCAGGAGGGCTACCGCATCCTCACCCACGGACAGAAGGTGAACATCATCAGCGACAAGGATCTCTACAAGACCGTGCAAGCCTCCGGCCTACGTGTTACGGAGGAGGAGGTAAATGATCTGCTGCGTGTCGTGCACCAGGACAACCGAACCCTTGGGCTGGAGTTCCCGGAGTTTATGATGCTCATGACGAAGGAGGTTGATGAGCAGGCTATAGAAGAGATGCGCAGCGCGTTTCGTGTGTTTGACAAGAACAACACCGGCACGGTGACCAAGAAGCAGTTTACCGAGATGTTTGTCTCAGCGGGCGAGCACAGCGGTGCGGAGGAGCTGGATGAGCTGATGGTGTTGGCCGAGGTCTCGGAGGATGCGGACACGGTGGACTACAACAAGCTCATTACGGAGCTGGCGATGCGGCTGAACAAGATGTAGACTGCCTCGTCAACACAGCAAAATAGAATTGACGGTGCTTAAAGAAAGCCCCTTCTCAGCTGAGAGGATATGCCGTATGTGTGTATCGCAGCCCTCCAGCTTCTCTGCTGCAGCCTATAATGTTGTTGTTGTTGTATTTCTCTTGTTGTTGCTGTTGAAGGGCCCTTTACTTCAGTGTTGTCGGTGGTGTAGCTACCCGCTGTGGATGTGATACACGACGTTTTTTTTCGTTGTTGTTGTTGTGGGCGTGTGCGAGTGTGTATTTCTCGTTTTGCTCTTCTCATATTCTCCTTCTTCTGGTATAACCGACTTTCGATTCATTCGCCCTTTTGCTGGTGCTTTCCCATCCAACGCAACAAAATAAAACATTCTGCTACGCAGCGACCTTAAGTTGGTCACTACTTCATATGTGTGCGTGCCTTTTTTTTTTCTCTTTAAAGACGTGACTGCCTTACGAGCACCTTTAGGCTGATACGAGACTCTGGCCTCTGGCAGCTGTTGTGACGCCTGCTCCGCCTCTCTCTGGGTTGCTGTGCGTTGACCGCTGCTGCGGAAAGGCATGCCACTACTCCACTGTTCTATCGTATTATAGAGAGGAAGGGAAACAAACAAACAAGTTGTAGGCGGAGAAAAATTTTTTTGCCTCGCGTCACTCGACAAAGGCGTGATTTTTTTTTTCCAACTCCCACCTTCACTGCTCTCTCTCTCTCTCTCTCTCTCGCCTTCTCTCCTCTCTATGCAATTCCCTCACCTTTCAATACTTCACAGTTGACTGTCTCTTCTCTTCGAAGTCACACACCCACACACCCCACCTTCTTCCACCATGCAGATCTTCGTGAAGACGCTGACGGGCAAGACGATCGCCCTCGAGGTCGAGGCGAGCGACACGATCGAGAACGTGAAGGCGAAGATCCAGGACAAGGAGGGCATTCCCCCGGACCAGCAGCGCCTGATCTTTGCCGGCAAGCAGCTGGAGGAGGGCCGCACGCTCGCGGACTACAACATCCAGAAGGAGTCCACGCTGCACCTCGTGCTGCGCCTGCGCGGTGGCATCATGGAGCCCACCCTGGTGGCCCTGGCCAAGAAGTACAACTGGGAGAAGAAGGTGTGCCGCCGCTGCTACGCACGCCTGCCGGTGCGCGCGACGAACTGCCGCAAGAAGGCGTGCGGTCACTGCTCGAACCTGCGCATGAAGAAGAAGCTGCGCTAAGAAGCATGCTGCATCACCCCCCTTTTTCTCTCTCTCTTCTTCCCTCTGCTCGGAGGCTCTGTGTTGGCGACGGGGCCACACCACTATCTCGTTGCGGTGTGATCACCCCTCACCACCGGAGCCAATGAAGCGAGGGACAAAAGAAGTGTGAGAGAGAGGGCGGGTAGGCGAGGTCCTGTGGTGCACGACGTGCATGGGCGACTCTTTTTTTTTCTCTGTGACGGACGCCTGTCAACGCCTAGTGATCTTACTTTATTATTTCATTATTTCTTCTCTTCCATCATTTTTACCAAAAAAAAATTATTATTTTAATGAGAACAACGGAAGGACGCAGCATGAGAAGCATGGCTGCTCTCACCGACTGTATTGTTATGTGAGGGGCCCTCGAGGAACGATGCGAATGGTGTCCTCCTCCTTCTGTGGTGCGACGGACTTGCCTTTACATTGAGAGAGTGGTGGACAGCTGTATGAGCAGTCTTCTATGTTTCTCTCAAACGGTAGTTCTGGTCTTGCAAAGAGAGAAAGACGAGTGATTTCGCGTGTTGTGCTGCACTCGTGCATCCCCATCTGAGCTTCCTCACCGTTGTCCATCATGGCACTCACCACTCCTCCGCTCTCCCCATGCAGGTGCCTGCCTGAACCAACTCGCCCTACTTCAACTACAATCTCCTGCTGGCCTCTCTTCTACTTTATTTTATTATTTCCTCCCTTTTACTCACAACGCGTCCCGTTGTGCGTACCTTAACATTCCCGCACGCACCCCTTTTCTCTGCTGCATCAACGTCGTGTCCTTGCTGTTTGAATACGTTGTTGGCATGCACAGAGGGGATCTCTCACCGTCACGTCCACACACACGCACATCGGCGAGGGTTTTTTTTTCTGCTCCTTCTTCTTATTATTATTTTTTCTCTTCCCTCTCTTGCGAGTGGTACTTTGGGGGGCGCTTATTGTGTTCCCCCCACCTCCCAGCTTCGCCTCCTCCAAGCGCGCAAACACGCACAAAAGAACATTTTCCACATCCCCGACTCACGGCTCACCGAGTCTCCTACCACAACTACTTCTTTCACTGCCACTTAAGACAAGAGAGAGAAAAAGAAGAGACGAGGGCCGCACCTATACAGCTTTACAAACACATATATTCACCTTTCTGACTAATCTTGTTTTGTTTTCCTAAACTTTTGATTTCACGAATACTTTTCTTTTCTCTCTCTCTCTTTTTGTGTGTGGTACTCGACATCACGCACACGCACCGCACGCGTTCTTCTTTTTTTAATCTTATTATTTTTTTTTGGTGTGCTCACGAAGCGAGGAGGGAGCCGTGTGCACTGCAGAGCCACTGCCCCAACCAACGGAGACACACCCACGCAACTCCCAGTCGTTGCGCTGCACGAGTAGAGCGCACACAGACTTCTCATCACACACCACCAAATACGACTTTGAAAATTAAAACGTGCTTGTAATTCGCTACCATCTCTTCAGCCGCACCAAAGCTAATACACACACACATACCAAAGACCGTTGCTAATTATTATTTTCTTCTCTTCCCCTTGCTATCATTTGGCAACGCGAAAACTTCGTCATTGAGCGTCGCGAGTGTACCACACCTGTGTCCGTCTGCAGGTGCTCATACGCGTCTTGTGGGCCCACTCGTACTTCGATTTTTTTCTAGTTTATCTCATTTCACATCTCAGCTCTTCGCTTCTCTCCTTTATTGTCTAATCTATTGTTGTGCTTTTTTTCTTCCTTTTTGTGGGTGAACGCTTTCGCTATTTGTTTTCTTTTTTGTGTGAGAGTGCTCTTTAAACACACCTACGCGCTCACGGACATACACATACACACTCAACCTTAAAATTTAGGCCGTCGCCCAATTCGCGTGTCTCTGTGCGTGTGTCGCCCTGTGACACGACACCGAAAAAAAAAAATTGTATTATTTGTTTTCTTGTTGTTCCTTCCCTTTTTTCCCCCCTCTGCTCAACACTTTCCGCACCCACAGCTCTTTTTTTTTTTCACTCTTTCTCTCTTAGTTACTATCCCTTCCACGCGTGTGCGGGGCAACTATCCTTCTTTTCTACTCTGTTCTCTTTCAGAAGTTTTTTTTCGTCTAGTTTGCGCAGGCGCAGCTGACACCGTCCCTTAGGACGGGCATACACGTCACACTGGTTCGCACGCACTCACACAATCGTGTCTCCAATAAAACCTTCAAAGCGGAAGCCATTAATCTTACTTTTCTTTTTTCTTGTTATTAATTTGAAAAAAAATTGTTGATCGGGAGCATTACAAACTAAACACACCCACAAACGCACGGATTGAGTGCTGCTATTCCAGCTCTGTGACTGGCAGAGAGAGACGCCACCCTCTTGTATAGGCTTCTTTTTCCCTCTCTCCGCACACTCCCTCACGCAATTCTCGCTTGTTCTGTTGTTGTTATTTTGCTACTGGAGTGTGCGTGGGTCCGCCTGATAGGTATTTGTTTTTTTTTTCTCCTTTTTATTTCTCTTTTTTTTTTTTATTGCTTTACTCTCAGCCTCGCGCGTGACACTTACTTTTTAAATTTTTTCCTCCTGTCCCTAATACCTTTTTTTTTCTTCTCAATTTCGCTGTTCACCTCTCTTATCATTTCTATTCTTCTATTTTATTTAAGCTGAATAAAAGTTGCTCCCTCTCTCTCTGTGTTTGTGTGTGTGTGTCTGTCTCTTGCTTTCATTTTCTTCTTTGCACCTTTCTTGTTGCCGTCGCGGCCTCCTTTTTCGGGCTTCATCGGCCCGCTGACTCTCATACGCACACGCAAACACCGACACCGGCACGCGCAAGATGTGGGCCAAGGTCAAGTCCGGCTTCATCGCCTTCAGCGCGACAACACGCGACACGTTTGGTTGTACAGGCAACAATGGCGACGTGATGGACGACGACGGGGACAACAACTTCGTGGCCGACACGAACGGCTCGTCGTCCTCGGTTTCCTTCGTCGAGGTTGACTTTCTGCGCAGCGATCTCAATCACCAACGCGGCTACCCCGACAACGCGATCCGCACCGCCAAATACACCCTCGCCTCTGGCCTGCCGCTCAGTCTGCTTTATCAATTCTACAAAATTTCAAATTTTTACTTTTTGCTCGTCATGGTCATCACCCTGGTGCCGGGGGCGAGTCCGATCAACCCGTTCAGCAGCGTCGTGCCGCTCTGCATCGTGCTCGGGGCTGGTATCATCAAGGATTTGTGGGAAGACTGGAAGCGCCGAAAGGCCGATCAGCTGGCGAATGAGATGATCGTGCACGTCCTGCGGGTGCCGATGCACACGGACAAGTCTGCGCGCGCACGTGCAGCCACAGGGGTGACGATTTCCCCCGTGCCCGACACACCAGACGGCGAGGGCAGTGGCGGCTCCGACGGCGTCGATCCACTTCTGCCTGCCACCAAGCCGCACTTACCTACGCAGCAGCAACACGCAGAGCAGCAGCAGCAGCAGCATCACCACACGACAACGAGCGACAGCGATGAGCACCACAACGCAAGCACCACCACCGCCAACACCGCCGCTGTTGCAGATAACAGCAGCAGTAGCAACCGCGTTGCCGGCAGTAGTGGCGGCGGCGCACCACGCGACCGCAAGCGCAAACGCGCCGTTCACTTTCTTTTCCCCTCAGAAAAGTCGCGCTCACGCAACTCGTTGCAGGCTGGCGAGTTCGTCTCCGGCACGGTCAGCTCTCCACGGCCCACCGAGACGGATCCTTCCAGCAAGGCTGCCGCAGGAGCAGAGCAGCAGGCACCACGCTCGCCACCCAACAGCGTAGTGGCCGGCCCCAGACAGCCGTCGCTCTTGAAGCCAACACACACGCAAGCAAGCAGCGAGAGCGTGGGGCCAACTCCTGCAACCACTGCTGCTACGGCGGCTGCAGCTGCGGTGTCGGCAGAGCCGCGCGTCTCCTTCCAACCCATTCGCAGCTGTGACGTCTACCCGGGTGACATCATGCTTTTCCGCCTCGGCGAGGAGGTGAAGGCGGACTGCCTTATTTTGAACACGTCCCTTCCGGACGGGCTGACCTACATCGAGACGGCGAACCTCGACGGTGAAACGAACGCCAAAACCCGTCGAGCCAAGATTCAGACGGTCGAGGCGCTGGGCACCGTGGAGGACATCATCGAGTGCTCCCTCGGCGTACCGGCCAGCAACGTCGCCGCCGTCTTTGCCAAGATGAACGGCGGTGACACCGCAAATGCGCAGGGCTCCAGCAGTGGCGGTGCAAACGGTGATGTGCCGCCGCCAACGAAGATCACGGTGGACTCGTGCGGTGCGGTGGGGGCACACGTTGCGACGACACCGGCGCAAGAGGCAAACAACGTCGCCGTGGCAGCTGCCAACGCACAACACGTCTCCTCAGCCGAAATGGCAAAAGCACCGCCAGACGTGGAGGTGTCATCGCGACACAACGCGACCTCGCACGGGCCAGCGAAGAGTGCGGCGGAGACGAAGCACCTGCTGAGCCAGGTGACGAGCTCTGCCTCCGACGCGGCGGGCAACACCCCCGCCGAAGCCGGACAAGGCGGCGGTGAGGACCCCCACGCCTTTGCCCTCTCCACCCACCTCGAGCGGGAGGAGCGGGAGGCGGTGGAGAACAAGCACAGCAGTGCTCATGTCGGCTATCACCGCCGCAGCCACTCCGACCCCACCACGCTGCACGCGGAGTCGTATGCGCGTGCGACGCTGCCGTTGGTGGTGAGCGGCGCTGACGTCTCCCTCGCTGCCTCGGAGCCTTTTTTTGCGAACATCCCCAGCACCGGCGGCACACCTGGCGACGTCGCGCTGAGCCGCGTCTGGCACCAGCGCCATCAAACACTCGATGAGCGGCTGGTCGAAGACGGCGCAATTCCCGTCCCGCGACACGTGCAGGAGCTCTCGGCGCAGTACGAGCGCGCGGTGCACAGCCGCACGAACAGCGCCGGCGCACACACACCTTCTCGCTACACCCGTAGTCGCCGCGGTGACACGAGTCTGCTGGAAGACACCGAGTCGGTCTTTGTCGACGGCGACAGCGGGCAGCACCGCGAACACTTTCGCACCAGCAGCCTCGGGCCCTCGGCGCACGACAGCAGCCTGCGCGTTCGCCACAGCCTCACGGTGTCGCCGTCAGCGGGGGAGCGCAGTCGCGCCGCGAACTCCTCGCACGTGACGGTGCGCAACACCGACCACGGCAGTGCAGAGGACGCTGAAGAAATGGCGCAGCAGCAGCAGCAGCGTGAGCGTGTTAGTGGCATCTGCAGCACCGGCGACTCTACAAAGAGCGCCGCAACCGCATCTGGTGTGGTGTTGGTCTCCTGTGCGCCAACGCCGGACTTGTCGACCTGGTTTGGTCAGCTGCGCCTGCCCTCTGGCGAGATGGTGCCCCTCGGCATCGACCAGTTTCTTCCGCGTGGGTGTCTCATCCGCAACACGGACTGGGTTCTTGGCGCCGTCGTCTACACCGGGCGTCACACGAAGATGCTGCTGAATCTCAGACCGAAGCCGAACAAGATTACCAACATGACTCGCCGTCTGAATCAGCTGAACGTCTTTCTCTTCCTGCTGAACCAGTCGCTCATGTTCCTCCTCTGTGGGCTCGCGATTTGGAGCAAGCATCACCTGCTGCGGCAGGAGCCCGGCACGCGCAGCGACTTCGCGGCGTGGTACATCCAGTGGAGCCTCAACCGCTACTCGGACGCCACGCTTTTCTGGTGGCGCTACCTGACCAACTTCGTGCTGCTCAGCTACCTGATTCCCATGTCGCTTTACGTCACCCTGGAGTTCAATAAAGCCATGCAGATGCTGATGATCGGCGCAGACAAGCGGATGGCCGTGTACGACGAGTTTACCGGGGCTATCAAGAATGCGCGGCCGAAGACGTCGGAGCTGAACTGTCAGCTGGGTCATGTGCGGTACATCTTCACCGACAAGACTGGCACGCTGACGGAGAACTTGATGACGTACGTCGGGGGTGTCGTGGACGGCCACACGCACAGTGAGACGGAGCAGCCTGGCGGGATCGGCCGTGCATTGCTGAGGCGCAGAGGAGGAAGAGGCAACGACAACAACATCACACCGGTGGGTAGCGGGGCCTTCAACGCGGCGCGACGGCAGCTTTCCTTCGGAGACGACTTGCGCCACACAGCGAGCGCGGTGAGTGGCATGGACAACACCCTCACCGGCGTGCCTCAGCGCTCCATGCTGCTCACCGCATCGGGGATGAACGTGTCGGCCATGCCCGCTGACGGTGGAGAGGTCGCGACGACGACGGGCCACGGCCCGATGTTGGCTCCGGCCACCTACTATATGCCCCCCGCTCTCTCTCAGTTTGAAGCCCACCCCAGCAGCGGTGGGGGCCTTCCTCTTGCTGTACGAGGGCCACCGCAGCAGCAGCAGCAGCAGCACCGGCGTACCGCCTCCACAGACAGTCTGACGCGGCTGGCCGATCAGCTCCCCCGCAACACCGCCTCGCTCCCGCGCTTCGTCAGCCCCGGCACGCCACTGCTTCCCGACCCGAACCACGTCCGTATCGGCAGCGGCGTTGGGTTGATGGGCACCGCGACCAGCACACACCACCCGTACACCCATCACCAGCCCGTGCCGAGCGGCAGCGGCTATCAGTGGGGGAGCGCAACATTCAACAATAACACCAACAACAACGCTGGTGGTGGCACGTTTCTCAGCGCGAGTGGGCTTGGTGGCAGCAATTACGGGAACAACCCAGCTGCCGGTGGCGGTGCTGGGCTGAGCAACGTGTCGGAGGTGGTGCTCGATCGCGACCCGCTCTTCCGCTACCTGCGCGCGCTCGCCCTCTGTCACTCCATTGTGTGCTTCCCAGTGCACAGTCCGAGCACCGCCGCCTCCGAGGTGGGCGAGGCCGACGCGCAGCAGCACAGCACCACCGTTGACGAGGGGGTGGCGGCAAATGAGGAAGCTGCGGCGAGGGCGGCTGCGCTTGCGAAGGCTCAACGACGGGAGCGGCGGGCAGCACGCAAGGCAGAGAGGAAAGAGAAACGTCACCGGCAGAGAGAGGCCGAGGGTGGCGCCAACGCGGATGATGGCAACGACGCGGCCTCTCCACCCCTCATCCACCACCACCGTACCCGTGGCGAGCGGGAGGAACGCGCAGCACGCAAGGCGGAGCGACGGCGCAACGCGCAGCAGCAGCAGCAGCAGCAGCACACGGACCAACGTCAACACCGCCGCCAGCGCACCGTTGATGCCTCTGACGTCGCCAGCGCTGGCGTTGCTGGTGGCGGAGCGCACGCCCACCACGGCAGCGCCGTTGGACTCCCGCCAGTCTCCAGCCTCCTCTCCTTGTCAGACCTCTCAGCGGCAAACTTCGTGGAGATTCCATTCGCCGTGCCGGCCGGGCCGCCGCGCGACGCCTTCGAGCCCTACCCGCACAACACCGCAACAGATCCGACAAGTGGCGACAACGAACCCATCACGGCCACGAGCTCCACAGCGTTTGGGACACGAGGTCGGCACGCCGGCCACCTCCGCAGTGCCAGCGCCACATCGCTCACGAGAACGCCGACGCAGCCCGCCCTCACCGCCGCATCCCCCCACCCTGCCGACAGCGGCCTCTTTAACCCGACAGCCGGCAACCTCACCAAGCTGCACGGCCGCACGAGCAGCGCGAGTTGGTATCAGAACCGCTACTTAAATCGCGTGAACCACAGCCGCAACTTGAGCCAAAACTCGAACACGAACCAGCTGCTGATGCGGAGTGCGCAGAGCGTTAAGACAGGTGGGATGGGCAGTCCGACCTCACCACTCGCTGCCGCAAATGCCCGCTTCTTGCGCAACGGGGCATCGGCGAGCGGAGCAGATGGCGCAGCAGCGACAGCAGCAGCAGCAGCAGCAGCACCGGGCATCGGTGGCCTCGAGTCCTTTATTGACCGAAGCAAGCTCTACGAGGGACAGTCCCTTGACGAGATCGCCCTCGTGAACGCCGCGCGGGAGAACGGCTTCTCCCTCATCGAGCGCACCGCGAAGCAGATGTACGTGAAGGCGTTGGGCAGGGTGATGTGCTATGACATCATCGCCGAGCTCGAGTTTACACCGCAGCGGAAGCTGATGAGCATCTTGCTGCAGCGGCGGCCCGACCTCGACTCTGAAGGTGCGGCGACGACTGCGGCGTCCGGGACCACCGCCCACTACCACCGCAAGGCTGAGTCGTCCCTGGTGGCTGTACCGTCCGCTGCCTCGGCGTCGGTAGGTGCTGCCTCGGCGGACGCGTCGGCCTTTCTGCACAGCAACGACGCCAGCGCCACGTTTCTGCCCGCCACAGGGACGCGCAGTGGGACGGGCTACGACTACGCCCAGCAACGGGCCGCTTACTGCCCCTACACCCCTGACACGACAACGTTTGTGGCGCCGCCGCGTGCTGGCGACGACGGGGCTGACGCTGCTGCTACTGCTGCACGACGGCAGCACACGGCACTGACGGGCCTCGCGCCGCAAAGCGCCAACGCATCTGTGGAACCCTCAGCGAGCTGGACGAAAGATCTGCCCCATCCTGCCTCTCAGCCCTCTCTCGTCCCCCGCAGCACCGACGTGGCGCGTCACGCGCTCCACCACACCCGCAGCCTCAGCGCATTCGCCTCCCCGCCCGTCGCTGGCTTGGACTTGCCGGGCTCCGTGCGTGAGGGCGACGCCGGCGGCGCGGCGCTGCAGCGCGTCACGAGCGCCACCACCGCGGACCTTCCGCGCTACCTCCTCCTGGTGAAGGGGGCGGACAGCAGTATGATGGAGATCGTGAACATGAACAAGCGGGCCAACGCGCGGGTGAAGGAGAAGATGCTGGCAGAGCTCGATGCGATGGCGCAGCTTGGACTGCGCACCTTGGTGCTTGGTCAGCGCTACCTTGCCGAGGAGGAGGTGCTGGCGTGGCTGCCGGTGTTCAACGAGGCGCAGTGTGCCATGCAGGACCGCAGCGAGAAGCTGCACCAGGCCTACGCGCTGCTGGAGAAGGACGTCGACATTGTTGGCACCACGGCGGTGGAGGACAAGCTGCAGGACGAGGTGCCGCAGACCCTCGAGTTCTGCATTCAGGCCTCTATTGTGGTGTGGATGCTCACGGGCGACAAGCGCGAGACCGCCGTGACGATTGCCCACACGAGTGGACTTGTGAGCGCCGAGTACACCGACTTTGTCTGTCACCTCGATGTCTCGGACATCGTTGAGGAGGAGGCGCTCTTGAAGCAGCAGCAGCAGCATGAGGAGCGGGCACGGGCCAAGAAGATCGCCGGCGATAAAGAGGTGAGCGACGACGATGATGATGATGATGATGTTAATGATGATGTCTCTGTCAGTCCCTCGCAGACCCCGAACGGGCAGCACAACTCGGGCCACACCGGGTCCAGGTCCATCGACTTGAGCACCGCTACCCAGCCGCTGCCAGGGCTCTCGTGCGGCACCCGCTCGCCAGGACCGCCGAGCACGGGGGACGGCACGGCGAAAGGCGGCGCCACCTCCCCCGTCACCGCAGCCACAGCCACCTACACAGCCACCACGAAGGCGGCGTCCGCGGCACCACCATTGCTGTCCTTTGCAGAGCGCAAGGCTGCCCGCATTGAAGCGCAGTTGTGCGCTGCGGAGGATAAGTGTGAAGAGGGCCATGAGCTCTTCGGCACGCACACCGTCGTCGTCGTCGTGGACGGTAAGACGCTCGACTTCATCTTCCAAGACAACGCCCGCGCGCACCGCTTCTTCCTGCTCGGCAGCCGCTGCCGCAGTGCCGTGTGCTGCCGCATGACGCCGCTGCAGAAGGCGAAGATTGTGCGCATGTTCAAGCGCAACATGAACGCCGTCGCTCTCGCGATTGGGGACGGTGCCAACGACGTGTCGATGATCCAGGAGAGCAGCATTGGTGTCGGGATTATGGGCTTGGAAGGCTCGCAGGCGGAGCTGGCCAGCGACTACGCCATCCCGAAGTTCCGTTTCCTGAAGCGCCTTCTCTTCGTGCACGGTCGCTTCTCAGTATTCCGCGAGGCACACTGCATTGTGTACTCGCTTTACAAGAACGTGATTGTCACGGTGGGCATGATCGCCTACCAGTTTTACGCCTGCTACTCTGGCCAGGCGCTGATGGACTCGTGGCTCCTGGCGATGTTCAGCATCTTCTTCTGCTCTCTGCAGCCGCTGATGATCGGCATCCTGGACAAGGACGTCGAGGACGAGGTGGCCGAGTCGGTGCCAACCCTCTACCCCCCGCTCTCGCGCGAGTTCATGTACTTCTCCTTTCCGTACATTGGGAAGTGGTTGCTCGACGGCTTCGTCGAGGGTCTCTTCTTCTTCTTTGTGCTCATGTACACTGTTGGCGTGCAGGACAACCTTTATCCGCACATGACACCCGCCATCGAGGACTATGGCACCACCTTCTTCACGATGCTCGTCCTCGTTGCCGACTTCCGAGTCGGTACGCTGGTCACCTACTACATGATCCTCTTCGCGCTCGCGGTGGGGCTGGAGATCATCTTCGTTCCTATTATTGAGCTGGTGTACTCGGCAATGAACAACCTGGCGGGCAGCAACTGGTGTGTAAAGGTCGCAAACGAACTCTACGGCACCTCAGGCAAGTTCTGGATGATGCTCTTCTTCGCCTGCGGCGTCCTGGTGGTGGTGACGATGGCGTCTAACATGTACGTCCAAATCTTCTACCCGTGGCAGAACGCGGGCTTCGCGATGCGTGCGGCGCGGCAGTCGAGTCACCGCGTGCCGTACGAGCGCATGAAGAAGGAGCTGAAGGCAGAGTACGCGAGCCTGCTAGCACGCTATGCGGTGCTGCGACAGCAGCTGGAGGGCGGTGAGGCTCGCGAAGTAGTTGAAGGGGAGGAGCACGCAGCTGGGCTGGGTGGCAAGGAGCCGGAGTAGGAAAGGATAAGAAGGGAGGCTTTGGTAATTGTGTCGACGGGTAGCGGTGCCCACCTCACCCTGTCGCTGCCTACTCGATCGAAACCGCACGGCAGACGTCGAGCGCAGTAGTGGAGGGCAGATGAAGGAGTTGTTAAGATAATTACGACTGCTGCGCGTGAAGCTTTTGTTTTGTTATTGTTCTTATGATCTTACGCGTTTTCTTTACTCATTTCATTTTTGTTCTCTCTCTCCCGCTTTCACTGTCTGATATCTTTCCATTGTTGGGACAGAGAACCTCGTCTACTTCTCTTCCCATGTGCTCAATGCGCAGCCGCGTACGTAAGCGATGCAGGACAAAGAAAAAAAAGGCACCAACTGAGCGTACTCTTCACCAGTGACCTGAATGCAGCGTCTGCGAGACGTGCACCAATGATGCACGAGGAGAAGTTCGCAGCTGCTATGTTGCACCCACCGTTTGCTTTCTGCCACTAAAGAACTCCATTTTGTTCTTGTTCTTGTTGCGGGAAGCCAACCGATGCCAACATCAACGCCAACATGTTTTCTTTTTTCTCTTTTTTTTTGACGGTAGGTCGATGACTGTGGCACGACGCCCCAGTCACACTCATGGTGTGTTTGAGTGTGTGTTGTCCCTCCGATCGTTCATGTCTTCTCAATAGAGATGCGATGCACGCACACGTACTCACACGCATTCTCTGTGTTCTGCTCCACTTCTTCTCTCTTTGCGTCCCGCCCTGCTCTTGTTTTCTTTTCTTCTCTTCGCCGCTCACAACGAACCTGGAATGAAGAACATTGTGAAGGGTACACCCGTGCACCTCCTCCGTACCATCAACGGCTCAGACACCGCCGTTGCTACGCGCACCTCGCTTTACTTCGTTCTTCTTACATATTTCTTTTTTCTTTTCTCTGTGGCTTGTTCTTCCTTTCGTGATCGACTGCGTCGTAGGGAACATATTGCAAGTCACACACACACACACACACACACACACACACACACTTTCAGACACGCGTGTCTAGGACCTCCTATCTTCCTCTCACAAGAGCGGGACTTGGTACAGTACGTGCCTGTGAGTGTGTGCCTGTGTTTCTTGTTTTCTCTCTCCTCTCGACGCACTCTTCATATATTTCTTTTTCCTACTGGTGAAGACGAGATCTCCTGGTGCAGAACACATTTCAGAACCTATTTTCGTCTCTTCTCTTCCCTCGTTCGCTCTTTTTCTTTTTTCCGGCTCTTTGTACCACTACACACTCCACCTCTTTTGCTGCCGCTAAAGCAGCTGGTGGTGTCTCTCGCTCACTTCTGTACCTGCTTTTTGCTTTCCCTCTTTTCAATTCTTTTGCTCTCAAAGAAGTTTCTCAACTTCGGCCCTCTTCCTTCCTTCTGCCTCGCCGTTTGTATTTTGTTTCTTTGCCGTCTTCCCCAATCCAGAGCGTTCCCTCCTCGCAAACAGAACAGAACAGAAAAAAAAAAAACTCGCAACGACACCCAACAAGACACGATTTCTGGAAAAAAAGTTGTCGTGTATCAACGTGTGCTTCTCTTCTACTTGTTGTTCTTAGTCCTCCGACACGCTTGGGTTTTAACTGGGTTGCTGTGGTAGTGTGAGTGCGCCTCAACGATGCTCCGTCCTCTCTTCCGCAACACCGCGGTACTGCGATCCGCTTTTCTCTTCACCGCTGCCGCCGCGAGCGGAGCAGCAGCAGCGGCAGAAGCAGAAACAGCCGCACATCAGCAGCAGCAGGCCGTCCACGAGAGCGACGCCTCCGCCTCCTCCACCGCTGCGTCGCTGTGGCATCAACTCAACAGCAGCAGCAGCAACGGCAACGGCGCCACCGCCGCCACATCTGCCACGATCGGGGCGGCAGATGCGTTAGACTGCGCAGACGCCAACGCGTTGGTCGCGATCAACGGCGGCAGTGGCGGCTACGTCGGCTTCACCGGCGGCTTCGGCCCGCGTCACCTTGCGGAGGTAGCCGTGGTGCCTCCGAGCCACACACGCTCGTCAGCTGAGCAGCGCAGTCACGTCAGCAGAGGCACCACAAGCACCGCTGCTTCCGCGCGGCGCCGTCCCGTGATCACCAAGGCGAAGCGCATTCGTCTCGCCGCGGCAGCCACGCAGGCGGCAGAGATGCTCCAGGCTGTCGGCACGCCCGCCACGGCCCTCCTGCACAGCCAGCGTGTCCAGCAGCTGCAGGCAGAGGAGGCGCTGCTGAACGCGTCGCTGCAGAGGCTAAAAGCGGAGAGAGATTTAGCCACGCTGCGCCACACCTTCGACGACGAGCTGCATAACTTTCAGCGTGGGGTAGAGCAGCGGGAACGCGACGTCGTGCTGGCAACGCACCCGCAGCTGCGCAAGGCAGAGCCGGTCATCAGCTACACCCAGGAGAGTGGCGTGGGTGAGATGGGGGCCTTGGCAGAGGCAGACCTGCTGGGCATGACGGCGACCGCGGACGCTGAAGCTGCTGCTGCGTCAGCGGCGACTGAGGCTGCTGCTGCTGCTAAGACAGCAGAAGCAGCAGCCGCTGCGGCGAAAAAGAAGAAAAAACAGGCGTCGGTGACGTCGGCCAAGACACGGCTGCACCGACAGAGCATCACCAGCGGCAAGAACGCACTACCGCAGAAGCAGCAGAAGATTGGGGCGGCAAAGGCGGCAACACGGCGCACCGCTGCAGCGGCGGTGGCGGCTGTCGCAGGCAAGTCCGCGACGAAGACACAGAAGAAAAAGAAGGAGAAGGGCCGCACTGCGGCTGCTGCTGCGGTGGGCAAGACAAAATCAGCACAGAAGGCGGTGAAGAAACAGAAGGCTTCACGTGGTGCGGTGGCGCCGTCAAAGTCACCGGCCAAGAAGCCGAAGGAGACGGCGAAGGGAAAGAAAAAGCCGGAGCCGAAGAGAAAGCAGCAGCAGCAGCCACGTTCACGCAAGGCCGCCGCAGCAGTGGCCCCTCCGAAGAAGACAAAGGTGATTCCGACACCAAAAAAGGCAGTGAAGCCGACGCCGCTGATGAAACGCCCCGCCGTGGCGCGGGCAAAGCAGATAAAGAAGAAGAAGCCGGGAAAGAAGTGAGGCGTCGATGACGGCTCCAGGTTTGTCGTCACCAGGTACACAAGCGTCTCTCTTGCGAGTGCGCTGTGCTGGCGTGGGTTTTTTTTTTCTCCGTGACTATGCCTCCTGCACCGTCTTTCAACTCTTCATCTTTTTTTAGTTTTTCTAGTTTTTTTTTTCACCCCGTCTAGAGTTGCCTACAAGATTGTTTTCCTTATTTCTTTTTTTGTTTTATCATCTCGACAGGTCCCCATGGACACACGCGCAAGACACAGACCAGATTAGCTCATCATCACCGAGGCCGGCTCCTGTCTTCCCTCTTCCTCCGTTCTCCTTTCCTCTGTTTCTTATCAACGCGCTCGGCATGTCGGAGGGGGAAATTAGTGTGCGTGTGTGGAGGAGTGCGCCACGAAGAAGAGTTTGGATTGCCTTCTTCCTGTCTTTCTCAGATTTTTTTTATTTTTCACTCACTCTTTGTATTGTTCCTTTTATACTTCTTTTTTTTGTAGATCTCAACTACATTTTTTTTTTTCACTGCCTCTCTCTCGTGCTTTCTCCTCTTGTCATCATTGGCTTGACGATTGAGCATTTCTGTTTTGTTTTCTCCGTTTGTACGCCCTTGTTTTTTTTGTTTGTTTGTTTTTCTTCATCGCTTCATTTAGAGACAGAGCAGAAATAAAGTACAAAAAAAGAAAACATGCACGCTGCAGTAGTGAAGCGATGTGAAACATTACCACTTGTTGTGGCTCCTGCGATTGTGGACTAAGTGCTCTTTTTTTTATTCGTAGCCGCGCCTCTTTGCCGTCGTCGTCGTCGTCGTGCATTGCCTGCGTGGTCAGAGAAAAGGGAGGAAAGAAATTATTTTTTGCAGGTACGCGGGCGATCACGCCCCGTTTTTCCTTGCGCTGCGTCGCCTCCCACTGACTTAGTGGACTGGATTGCAAAGAGAGGTGAGCACCATGCCAGCAGCCAACTCACCTCTGTCAACTCCATACTGCGCTACTCTTCTCCTATTCCTCACACTCTCGTACCCACTTCTACTTTAACCTCTCTCTTCTCTTAGGTTTTTTCTTTCAGCAGATTCAACCGCGGTAGCCCCCTTCCCTTCCCTCCCTCTCTCCCTCTTTACTTCCACACACAGGAACACGGTGCATCGCCCTTCTCTCCCCCCGCGCTTCTCGATGTACGCCTTCAGCCTAAAGCCGACTGGGCGGCCGGTGGACGCCGACACCGCCCCGCTGCCGCCCCCCACGCACGTCATTCGTGCCCCTGCGGAAACAGCATCTCCTCTCGTTACCGCCGACGTCCACCACGACAGCCCCGAGCAGCACCGCCTGCACTCTCACGAGAGCTCCGACCTCAGCACCAGCGACACCACACCACGCCCGCCCCTCAACACGGGTCTTTTTCCCGCGACAGACGCCGCCATACAGGTACACAACATCGGCGCCTTCACCGACATGCGGGACGCCGCGGACTGGTCCGCTGTCGTCCAACGCGAGCGCACCGAGAAGCGCTTGCGTGCCCTGGCGCAGCACGACGCCGCGAAGGCCGAGGAGCAGCGGAGGCGCGAAGCCGCAGAGCAGCAGAGCGGTCGCGAGGCCGAGCGGCGCCGTGAGGAGCGTCAGCAGCTCCGCGCTGCTGCGAAGGAGGCGGAGGCGATGACCGACTTTCAGGAACGCAACGCACACTTCTTGCGCAATCAGCAGCGTCTGATCGACCTCAGTGCGTCGGTACGCGACGCGGCGGAGCAGCGGAAGGCGCGGGCCCGCGAGTCGATGTACCAAACCTGGACGCACACACGCGCCGCACCGGGCGTCGTGGCAAACGCGGCAACGTGGTCGTCTACCGGGGCCTCGGTCGTGGCGCTGCCGCCTCCACTCTCCACCGTTGGGACTGCAACCGCGGCGTCGGCAGCGACAGCGGTGCTGCCGTCGAAGGAGACGGCGCTGCGCAACGACGCACAACGCACCGAGGACGCCTACGTGCAGCTGAGCCTTGCCTACCGCAACGAGGCGCACCGCTCACGCGCCGCCGCCACCATTCTCGCTGGTGGAAACACGAGGGATCACAAGCGTTGTGCATCCCCCGCAGGTGGTGACAATGGGAGTGTCGCGTCCTTCGCTGGTTCGGCCCCTGCGCTCGCCTCTGTTGCGCCGATACCCTTCCGCACCGCCCCGGCCATGTACAGCCACGACGACGCAGCCCACATGGGGCCCTACGCGCACGAGATTCCTACTACCTACATCCCCGAGTACTTCGGCAACAGCGCAGCGCGCTCCGCAGCAGCAACAGCAGCAGGGAGACGGGCAGTGACGCCGTCGAATACCACCACCTCTCTGCCCCCACCAGAGTTGATGCCTCTTCCTCTCGTACCGCCTCCCGTCTCGCCGGCGATGAGCAACGCGTTGCGCGACACCTACTACCCGTGGGCTGCGCTTGCAGACGCCGGCACGGCAGCGGCGCGACCCGCACCACACCCACGTGAGGCGTACCTGCCGGTAGCGCGGTGGGGCGAAGCGGACCTACTGGCCTCGGTGTACGGGCACGGCACGAACCCCGACGGCACGCTGCAGACGCCGTGTGCGCGACGACAAGAGTTCGCGGCGGAGATGAGCCATACGACCATTCCGCAAGACAACGCGACGGCCACAACGAACAATTATGCGGCGGTGCCGCGGGTACGTCCCGGGAAGCGGCAGGAGGTGTGGCTATGATACGGGAAAGAAGTGCGCATGTGTACGTTTGCCTAAAAATTTGCACGCTACTTCCTCTCTTTGTTTCCTGCTTTTTATTTTCTGCTGCCGCTATGCGTTGGCGTTACGGCGGTGATGTACACTACCGATGCTTTTCCTGTTGGAGTTCACTTTTGCTTTTTTTTTGGGGGTGTTTTGTTGCCGCTTGCTTGTCAACTTTGTTTTCTTATTGTAATTATCCCCTCTCAGCACTGGTGTGTGTGCGTGTGTGTGTGTGAGTGCGAGGGAACGTCAGAGATGTAAAATCGTGTTTAAGTGGCTATTGCACACTGCCATCGATCCAATGCAAAAAAAAAAAAAACATACATAAAGAGAGAACGAAGTGGGTGTGCGACACCCGCATTTTAGCTCTATCCTCACTTAGTGCGCGATTCAATTCAGTACAGAATCCGTTCCAACCCGCTCTTGCGACTTGAAGTGTCTCTCAGTGAGCCTATTATCCTCGTAAAATTCCTTTTATATTTTCATTTCTCTCCTTGATTTATTCTCTCTCTCTCTCTCTCTCTCTCTTCTATTAATTGCCCTTTCAGCAATCGTGCGCGCTCGCCTCCCGTCCTTTTCTCTTCTCTCCCCTCTTCTTCATCAGAGGAAGACGGTGAAGAGCGGAAGGGAATTTGAGCAGCGGCGGCCAGACACGTGGAAAAAAAAAAAAACTCGCTGTCCAGGGAAGGCAAAAAAAGCTCAATCGAAACGTTAACAAAAAGAAAATGAACTCCTACGTAAAGCGCTACACCGGATATGATGTGACGGTGCAGGACATGGTCGGCTTCAAGCGTGCGCGCGACCGTCGCCTCGTCATCGGCAGCGCCTGCGCCGCCATCGGCATCTATGTCGCAATTTACTGGAGTGAGGAGAAGGAGCGGACGCGGCGGCACACGTCGATTGAGAAGGACATCGAGCGAGAGCGGTGGCGGGCGCGGGAGTTGGGGCTGGAGAAGCCGCGCGACGACGGCTTTGCCGACCGCTATGAAGCATCGGGTGGTAAAATTCGAGCTTAAATAAAATGGGGGAAGGAAAGGAGTGGCGCATGCAGCACACATACGCGTGTAGGCTTGTATGTGTGAATGTGCATATGTCTTCGTGCTGTTTAGCTCGAGCGCTGCTTTCACGTCTCCTCTCTTACTGCTCTCTTCCATCTCCCTATCCGGCAGGTTCTCGGCTCTCTTGGCTGGCTGCGTCTTTCCTTCTGCGGTGAGAGGCGATGACCAGGTCCGGTAGAAGCCAATCCAGGAGATAACAGCCTTCAAAAAAAGAAAAAATGCTTGTCTCGTGTTGTTGACGTGGAGAGAGGGAGTTGGTGTTGCATCTTTCCTTCTGATTGCTGTTGCTGTTTCTTTTTACCCTTTGTCTGTTGCGATGCGTGCGTGTGTGTGTATGTGTGTATTTTTTTCTCTGCAACCTCTCTCATCACATGTCTTATTGACCTCTCTCTCTCTCTCTCTCTTACTGCACTTACCAAACATTTATCAAAATAATGTGGAGAAATCGAGCTAAAAGAAAAAATCTACTCCTGTCGATGATCAGTCGCGAACTAATTTGGGTGGTGAAGGTAAAGATACGGACTGGTGGGTGTGTTGCCTCTTTTCTCCAACCACGCACCGCCGATGTCTCGCATCAAAATAGAGTACATAAACAAGGAGTTCAAGAAAGCGGATCCTTACCTGACAAACCATGTAGCCTCAACAAGTACTCGATCTTCTTCTCTCCTCTTCTCTTCTTCTTGCGACTAGAGTAGACGCACAACACGCATACACGCACACATAAACACATCATCATGGCCTCTGCAACCGCACCTTTCGGCCCACCCGCCCTCCCCGCCTCGCTCGACTTCCCCCGCATCAAACTCCTCGCCGTCGGCGACGTCGGCGTTGGCAAGAGCTGCGTCATCAAGCGCTTCTGCGAGGGCCGCTTCGTGGCGAAGTACATCCCCACCATTGGCATCGACTTTGGCGTGAAGAAGGTAGACGTGAACAAGGCAGCTGTCCTCCAGCAACAGCAGCAGCTGCATCGAGGGCCATCTACCTCCTCCTCTGCGGCTTCTCCGCCAACCGCCGTGCGGGTTAACTTCTGGGACGGCTCCGGTGATGACGACTACCGCGAGATTCGGAACGAGTTCTACGACTCTGCGCAAGGCATCCTGCTCGTCTACGACGTGCGCAACGCGGAGACCTTCGCAAGCCTTGGGATGTGGTGGGCGGAGCTGGTCGCCTACTGCGAGGGCTTGCAGGAAGCCACAACCGCAGCAGCAGCGGCAGCAGCGGCAACAAGGGGTGGTAAGCGTGCGTCGCTGGCAGGCAACACCGTCACGAGTGGAACAGCAGCGGGAAAGGCGGTGGGTCAAAATGCCGGAAAGGCACCAGTGGTAATTCTCTGTGCGAACAAGGTAGACGACACGGTGACCGGCACCGGCGGTAGTGCATCACCAGCGCGTACGAGCCGTGTGGTGACTGAAGAGCAGGGCCGGGCGTGGGCGAAGGAGCACGGTTGTGCCGCCTACTACGAGACGAGCGCCAGCACAGAGAAGAACGTGAAGGAGGCGGTGGAGGACCTCGTGATGCAGGTGATCGCCAAGTTTATGTGACGCGAAGAGAGAGAGAATCTGGCAGCATTATTGACGTCATTTTTGTGTTTGTGTGTGTGCAATTACACCTGCACTGATGTACACTACGCGACTACAAGTGTAAGCAAGAAGCAATACTGAATAGAATCGAAGTTTTTTTTTCCTTTTCTCTCTTTAGACAGAATTGCCAACAGCCAAGCAAGTATCGGTGTCTCTTGTCTATTTTACCTCTGTTTACTGCTGGAATGATGTGAGGCGGGTGATGCTCCACCGCAGCGACGCACTCCGGTTTCTCTTTCTGTATGTTTCATATTTCCCTCTCTCCCTCTCTCTCTCTCTGCAGTGCGCAGCTCTTCTTCTTTTCTTCCTTCCACGCAGCCCCACACCAATTTAAAAAAAAATACATATTTATATAAAAAGCACAGTCTACACGATGAGCGCGCGAAAGTTCGTTAGTGAGTACGTCTCGTCTCACCTGAACGGGCTCACCGTTCTCGCCAACCTCGCCGACCGGCCCGCCAGCAGCAGCAGCAGCGGCAGCAGCACCCCCGCGCCGATCATCTGCACCCACAACGGCAGCTTCCACTGCGACGAGGCGATGGCGTGCGGCCTGCTCCGTCAGCTCCCGCAGTACTGCCACTCCCCCGTCCTCCGCACCCGCGACCCGAAGCAGATCGACGCGTGCGACATCGTTGTCGATGTCGGCGCCGTCTACAACCCAGAGAAGCTGCGCTACGATCACCACCAAGCAAGCTTCCATGACACCATGACGACGCCCAAGAAGACGTACGCCACGCGTCTGTCCTCGGCTGGTTTGGTCTACCGCCACTACGGCCGCCAGATCATCCAGCGCTACATCGAGGCCGCTCTGCAGCCTTCCTCGTCGGTGCGAACTGCCGTGCTGGCCATGACGCGCTGGCCCGAGTCCCGCACGTCGGTGACGGCGCAGGAGCTCGACGTGCTGGAGGACGCCCTCTACGCCAACTTCGTGGAGCAGGTGGACGGCATCGACAACGGCGTGGAGTGCTGGGGCCTCGTCGACCCTGCTGCTGGGACGCTGAAGCCCAACTACAAGCAGAGCACGAACCTCTCGCAGCGGGTGGGCCAGCTGCAGGCGTACTGGAACGAGCCGGAGAACGGCAGCGTGGTGGCCGAGAACGCCGCCTTCGCTGTAGCGGTGGAGATGGCCGCGACGGAGTTCTTCGAGGCGCTGTCCTACCTTGCCTTCTCCTGGCTGCCGGCGCGCTCGATTGTGGCGGATGCCTTCGCCGGCCGCCATGCCTTTGATGCGAGCGGCAAGATCGTCGTCTTCGAGGGTGCGATGTGCCCGTGGAAGGATCACCTGCTCGAGCTGGAGGAGGAGCACAACTGCGTCGGCGCCGTCCTCTACGTCGTGTTCAGCGATGGCAAGGGGTGGCGCGTGCAGGCGGTGCCCAAGACAAGCACCAGCTTTGAGAACCGCAAGCCGCTGCCGTTTCGTGGGCTGCGTGACGATGACCTGAGCACCGCGTCTGGGATTGAGGGTGGTGTCTTTGTGCATGTCTCGGGCTTTATTGGTGGGATGAAGACCTACGAGGGGGCCATGGCACTCGCCAAGAAGGCGCTGGTGGTCGAGTGAGAGGTGTCTGGTATCTGTTGTGTAGCACCTCCCCCTTCACTCTCTCTCTCTCTCACTCTTCTGTGAATTCTTTCTCTTAGGGCTTAGTCACCTATTTAAAAAAAAAAAGGACATAAGTCTTGTCTTTTGGTTCTGAATCACACTGTATCTCCTCCTCAGCCGGCTTGAGTGACTGGAGAGGGAAGTGGTGAAAAAGGCGGGCGATAGTGGCAGCAGTTTTCCGCATGCTGTCTTCGTTCACCACTTCCTGTTAATTTTTTTTTGGTAGTGCGGTGCCGGGCTTTGGCACCGGCCGTCATGACTTCCCAGCGATACTCTTCTCGATAAGTATTTAAGACTTTGCGATTAACGAAAGAGTTTTATTTAAGCGGTAAACGCAACACAAAGTTTCCGATGTGATGTGTGCAAAAAAAAAAAAAATGTTCGGTAGAGAAGAACTGCGAATGACTGAAAAAGTACCTCCCTTTCATCTCTAATAGAGGAGCTGTGTGTTGAGTGAAGGTGGTGGAGGTCCACAAGATGCATTTCTCCGTGAGTAATGAGAAAAGAAGAGCGTCGAAGTAGCGCAATGGTTGCTGCGTATGTGCGTGTTGTTCTCTGACTCTCCTCCTTCTCTTTTAATAGGTACGATGCACTATCTCTCTCTATCTTTTCCCTCTTTCTTTATTTGTGCCTCAACGTCATACTTTTATTCTCAGCTCTTTTACCCCTTCCCTTCAAGCAACAGCACCGCGCGTGCGTGGGTCTCCCGCGCGACGCGCAGCAACTGAATACACATGTCGGAGCGGTGTGCCCTTCTCAGCTGTCTGCCCGTCACCGCAGCAGCAGCAGCAGCGGCTGTTGGCTGCAGCAGCACCCGCACATCAACTCTCTCGCTGTCCCCTGCGGCTGCTTTGCGTCGTCGCAGCGGTACTGGCGCCGTCCTCTTCGACCATGCCCGCACACCGTCACACACCTGCGTCCTCAGCACGCCGTGCCGCACCCTCATCGTGCCTCGGCAGCTCAAAGCTTATGGCGGCAGCTTCAGCCGGTCCATCGGCGAGCGCACCGACCACCTGGCCAGTCACCTGGTCCTGCAGAGCCTCTCCCCCGCTCGCACACAGCAGTCCCCGCTGCTCGCCAAGCCTGTCAAGACGAAGACGGTGGATAACTTCACGGACATGCTGATCGCGCCAGAGCTGCAGACGGCGCTGGCCGAGCTCGGTGTGTCGACGCCGTCCCCGATTCAGCAAACTGCAATCGAGGCAGTGCTGCAGCGCAAAAACACTGTCATTGCTGCCCCGCACGGCGCTGGCAAGACGCTCTCCTTTCTCCTCCCGCTCTACCAGAACATGTTGAAGGACCGGGACGTGTACAAGATCCCCTTGCGTGAGCGGCGTCCTCGCATGATTCTGCTGGCGCCGACGAAGGAGCTGGTGGAGCAGCTGCAGGCCGTCTGTGCGACGCTCGACGCCGCGACGGGGCTGACCTCTGCCTGCTTTACGTCACGTAAGCGGTCCAAGTATCACCTCTCCCGCATGCTGAAGCACACGATGGCCGACGTGCTTGTCATGGACCCGAAGCTGATTCTTCGTCTTCTCCGCACCCGTCGCCTCTTTATCGAAGACCTCCGCTACTTTGCGATCGACGAGGCTGACGCGCTGCTCAGCTCGCTGCACGACCACGACGCGGTGCACCTGCTGACAAAGGTTCAGAAGCGCAACCAGTTCAAGTACCTCTGGCCCGTACAGACGCAGTACGTGTTCAGCACCGCCTACATGACTCGTAAGCTCGAGCACGTGGTAGGCAAGAGGGTGACAGACCCGGTGACGTGCATGTTCCGCCAGCAGATGCATCGCCCTCCGCCACGGCTGCGGCACCGCTTTTACCCCGTGCGGCGCGAGCCGGAGAAGTTCACCTTGCTGCTGCATCTGCTGCGCAAGAATGGTCACGTGTCCGCCCCGGTTGACACCGATACCGCAGTCGTGGACGTCCACACGAAGCCGCGTGTGCTGTCTGGTAGCCTGGCGGAGTGGCGCGAGGCGCAGGAGCGGGCAGACCGCAGGCAGCACCACGTCAGACGACAAGAACAACAAATGCAGGAAGAAGAGGAGGGGAAGGAGGGGGTGAGTGATGCCGCGGAGGAGGCGATCATGACAGCGGAAGGGTCTGCGGCGCCGACCGCAACGATGATGGGGACGAACTCGAGTACATACAACACCATGCAGGGTCACCAAGGTGAGGGCCACGGTGCTGCGGCAGCTGAGGACTATGCCCACGACTCCTTCGCGCGTTACACTCTCGAACACGTCCGCCCGCTGAATTGGGAGCATCTCACCACGGTGGCCGCGCCATTCTCCTGCCCGATTCCGCGCACGGTTTTCGCCGAGGGCCGTCGCACGATGATCTTCTTCCGCAACATTGACGCGACCACCGCCGTCTTCCACCAGCTGCGTGGGGAGGGCTTCGCCGTGTCGCTGCTGCACGCCTCGCTGCCTTACAAGGTGCGCAAGGACATGTACGCCGACTTCGCGTCTGGCCGGACGAACATCCTCTGCGCGACAGACGTGGCAGCGCGTGGGTTGGACCTGCACGTCGATCTCGTGATCAACTTCGACGTCCCGTCCAACGCGCTCACGTACCTCAGCCGGTGCGGCCGTGCCGCTCGTATGGGCCGCGAGGGACAGGTGTGCAACCTGTACAACAAGTACCAAGGCGTGGTCGTCTCCGCCATTAAAGCCTTCCTGAAGGACAACATCCCGATGGAGGGGCTGAGCAACAACAAGACTGACATGATGCGGCCGCGCTACGCAGAGTGGCGCACGCACAAGATCAACGCACTGGCCCGCTCCTACGTGTCCCTCATCACACGCAAGACGATCCCGGCGCATCTGGAGCGAACCTACGTGCACCACAACGCGACCTGGCGCCCCATCTTTCACCCGCAGACGTCCGGCATGCACGGCGGTGTGGCGCCGCGGCAGCAGCAGAAGCTGATGGACCGTGTGATGGCGCAGGCTGTCGAGTTCCGCCGCGGCCAGCTGGCCCGTCGCAAGGGTGGCCGCGCGAAGTTCGGCACGCGGTCGATGAAGAGCGGCGTGTGGAACGACATTGGCGGTGTAGCGTCGCGCGAGGTGGCAAACAAGGAGCAGAGCCCCACGCCTGCGGGGCCAAACTTTGGTCCTCCCAGTGGCCCTCCGCAGTAGGAAGGTCGGTGTGTGTGTGTGTGTGTGTGTGTGCGTGTCGGCCATGAGTCGTGTTTGAAGAATGCTCTGCAGCTTGCCGATGCTGTGAGAGTCGCAGACGCGTGTTGTCGTTCACGTCATTGGTTGTTTCTTTTTGCTGTTTTGCTTTGTTGAGTCGTCACAACCGTTATTCTTCTTTTTTCCTTTTCTCCCTCAGTCGATGTGGGTTTTGCAACAGCTGAGGTGGTGTCCACACGTGTAACATAACATAAAATATATATGTGAGAAGGTCAAGAAGAAGCAGAAGCAGAATGGTGTTGGATGTCGAGAGAGGCAGGTGTGCGCACGCACTGCGAGGCTGACATGCAATGAGAAGTGTGCTGCCTTTCCTTTCTTTCCTCGGTCTTTACTGAATTGACGCTTGTGCTCCGTCCCCCCGCCCTCGCTGCAATGTAGTGCGCACAATCTCGCGAACGTCACGCTGAAGCTCTCCCCAACCTTCCCTCACTCTCATAAACACACTCTCTCTCTTCTGTTCCCCTGCAAGCTTTTTTTTTTTCTCTCCGCAGCAGAGACGCGTGCTCGTGTCCGTTTGTGTGGGCATACGAATCGAACATATCCGCGCACGCTCAACATTGCAACTCACAAGTTGACGCGAGGCAACGGGCTGTGCTGTTTTTTTCTATATATAGAGCAAGCGGTGACGTCTGGCGCGTGCGTCGTGCCTCGTTCACAAGCACGTTGCAACAAGTCTTGCACCTTTAAAGCGCATGTAGACATCGCGTCGCTCTACTCAGCGTTAGGCCTCTTTTGATCTTCTGCTATTTCTCTCGGTAGAACTTTTTTCAACCACGCACACATCCAAAAAGATAATAACTTTGAATCACACACGAATATAGTTTCACATGGCCGTCACGGCCACCTCGAAGCCGCACACGCGGCGGCGCGTAGCGCAGCCCTTTAACCTCTCTTTTCTTTTTCTTTGCCTCCTGCTGCTCCTCTCCTGTGCGCTGACTCCTGCCTCTGCACGCACACCTGCCACCTCCGGCGGTGCTTCTCTCTGCCCCCGCTGTCCCCTTTGTGACCGGCCCCGCACCTCAACCTTCGACCGTCTGCGCTACTGTCAAGGCTTTACCAGCTACGCCTTCGCGCTTCTCTCGCGCGGCAAGTCGGAGCGGGCGGCGGCCTCGCAGCGCAGCGACGCCAGCCACCACCGCACGCAGCGCCACCGCTACCCACGTGAGCTGCCCTTCGCCACCGACGACGCCGTGCGGGCCGGCTGCATGCGTGACGTCCGCGACTTGCTCGTGTCGCGAGTGCGGGGACAGCCGCAGGTGGTGACGCCGCTGCTCGAGGTGCTTCGGCGCAAGCTGGCTTACCCACGCGAGCCGGTCGTCGTGCACCTGGCCGGTGACAACGGAGTGGGGAAGACGCACACGGCCCGGCTTGTCTCCCAGGCCCTCTCGCTGCGCTGCGCGGCGGACCGCGACGTGTGCGACGCCGGGGACAACCTGCTGACGATCGCAGGGACCGGCTTTGACGGAATGTCGGTGGCGGAGGCGCGGGCACGGATTGTGGGTCAGGTGATGGAACACGTCCGCGACTACCCGCACGGGGTGGTGCTGGTCGACGACTTGACGGCGATGGAACCCGCGCTGGTCAGTGCACTCGCCCCTCTATTCGGCCGCGCGAGCTACTTTGCTGAACAGCTCGCAGAGGCGCCAAATGCGGCGAATTTAACGCGTAGTAGCGGCAACACAAAGCATTGGTTGCCGTGGTCGTGGGGCACGTCCTCTGGTGCGGGGGCAGCAGCAGCCGCAGCCGCAGCGCGTGCGCCACCGCTGTCACAGCTGCTGGTGTTCATCACCACCGACTTTGGCCGTCAGGGCCGCACCGTTGGGAAGTCGCGCGCGGACATCGAAGCAATGGTGCAGCAAGACTTCGCCGCTCTCTACGGCACCTTGTTGCCCGCCTACACACGCACCTTCGTCTTTTTCCCGTTTACAACGGCGATGGCGGAGGAGGTGGTGCGGAGCGTTGTCACCGACCTGCCCTGCGCACTTGGTGAGCACCTGATCGCCTCAAGCTGGATCAGCGACGCCGCCGTCGCCTTCCTGGTGGAGCAGCACCGGTTGACGTGGGCGGGAAGGGAAAACGGCCATGCCCTGCGCCGCCTCGTAGAGGATGAGCTGATCTCGCAGCTAATCGTGTACTGGGAGGAGCACGCGGTGCAGGAGCGCTTGCTGGTGCGCTTCGAGCTCGATGAAAGGCAACTGCGGGTGGTGTTGCGTCTGCCGGTCAGCGGCGCGGTGTCGGTGCTGGACGTGGCGGCTGCCGATGCGGTGGCGGAGTCTGACCTGCCTCGTGTTGCCTCGGATGAGGGGGATTTGTGAGATGAGAGGGGGAGAATCGGGGGGCAGCGCTTAATGGACTGCCTCTTTTCCATACATATATTACATTATTCCCTCCGCGCCTACTCTCTGCCAGGTGCAGATCTCCTCTTTTTCTTTTCTTTTTTCTGTTTATTGCGTGAAAAAAAAAAAAAAGGAGAACTTGAAGTGAGAGCGGCGCAGCACTGAAGGGGAGATGGACATCACCCCGACAGCGGTCCGTTGGATTCCGTCGTAGGCCCGCTGCACTGCGATTTGGTGGCCACTTCCTGGTGCGCTTCATCGCAGCTTCAGGACCGTGGTGAGTGTGAGTGTAGCAGGAAACTGATCAGCATCACAGAGCTGCACCTCTTGAAGTCTTTGGAGTTCATGCTTCCCATACAAGTATTTTTTTAATCAGTATTTCTCATTCTTTTATTCCTCACCGCCTCTGGCCTGTCGCAAAATAAAATAAAAAGATACAATTCTGGAGAAGCGAAAACACACAGGCAGCATTCCTCCAATGGCCACTTCTGCGCCGCCGTCTGCCGCGCCGCCACCGCCACCCGGTGTCCTCCACCTTGAGCGCTTCCTCGAGTCGGTGCTCAAGAAGAACCTTGACACCGTCCTGACCCAACGCGATGAACTCTACAACACCGTAGCGCAGTGCGCTCAGCTGCGGTGGCTCTTGGAGGACATGCAGGCCCTCTCGCGGTACCACTCCTTCGTGGAGGCCGCGTCGGCTGCAGAGGCGGCAGGGGCGGCGTCTCCGCCATCCGCCCCGTCGTCCAGCCCCTCAGCGCTGCTCAGCAAGCGGGCCAAGGCGGACGCCTACACGCCCCCGCAGCGCAACACCATCTTAGTAGACCTCGGCAACCACTTCTACACCCAAGGCGTGGTGAAGGACGCCGCCACCGTCTACGTGAACATCGGCTGCGGGGTGGTGCTGCCCATGTCACAGGCGGAGACGCGGGCCTTTCTGCGCAAGAAGGAGTCGGTGGTGCGGGAGATGATCGCGAACAAGTCGAAGGAGGCGCTGCGGGTGAAGTACCGCATTCGCCTCGTAACGGAGACAATTGCGCGGCTGAATGAGAGTCACCTCGGGTTGTGATAGCTTTAAAAAAAAAACGGCGTTGCGGCTATTGCAGAAATAGAAAGAGAAAAAAAAAGAAGGGAAGTTGCTGAAACGTGAAACAAAAAATTAAGAAGAGAAGATATGCTGGTAGAGCATGTGCATGTTCTTCTTGTCTCTGATGCTGTGCTCAGTATCGTTCACAAGTTGCGGCAGTGAAGGCTGTCGAGCTGCACCACATTTCCACTCCGCCTCTTTCCCTTCTCTCTCTCTTCCTCTCTCTTTTCTCCCTCTCTGTCTATCACAAACACATCCCGCGTGCCGCTAACGCACTTGGCCGATGGAAGCGGTCGTCGCCTTACCCGTCTGTGTGATTTTCTTCTCTTAGTGTGTACTCAACCTACCTTCTCTTTTTTTTCTGCTGTGTATTTGAACGTTGTTATTTGTGTTTAGCACCCTTTCTCTGTTTCCGCCACTCTACAAGCTCTCTCGCGCGTGTGACGTGTCTGTCCCCGTTGCCTGCCTTCGGTTGTGCTGGTCTGCACGTATCTTCTTGCGAATCCGACTATCATTTCTATTTTTTTTTTTTACACCAGTCCATCTCGCCTTTCTCTCTGCTTTCCTTGTCTCTGCCATCTAAAACAATTTTACAGAACACCAAAAAAAAAAAGGCTGCTGTCAGTAGACCAGCGCCACTCTCATCTTAATCGTGTGTTTTTTTCTTCCTCATTTCACATACGTCACCTTTTCTTCCCTTTCCGTTCCCTCCAATTTCAGGTGTGTATTATATTGTGTGTGTATCATATTGATCTTTTTTTTTTCAACCGTGGGTGCACTGTTACATTCCCCTTTTTCTTCCGTTGTTTCTTGCTGTTGTCGTCGTAGATTAAAGTAAAATCTTCTCTACCACGCTTTTCTTTTCTTTTTTTGCTTCTATAATTTTGTATCTTACCCCTGTCACTGACTTCCATCTTGTTCGAAGCGCAGCGTTCATCTATTTCTTTTTCTATTATTATTTCTTCCTTTACGCTCTCCACCACACCATTGACTTTCAAACACATCAAAACCTCAAATTAAATAAAAAAGGACACAAAAGCGTCACTGCCACCGCCTAGTGTGTTAACATCCGACTCGTCTTTTGTTACTCAAATTATTGTTTCTGCTTTTCACATTGTTGCTGATTTTTTTTTCTTCTCTTCTCTCTCTCTTTATAACTCACACACACTCCCTTTTTCTCAAATGCCGGCCGGTATCGAACACTGCACCTCCGCGTGGGTGCCGTCGTCGCCTACGAGTGTCTGCTCGACGAGGCAGCCGGGACAACTTCGTGGCGCGTCGGCGCCGTTCGCGCGCTGCCCCGCCACACAGCAGAAGCAGCAGCAGAGGCAAGCGACAATGACATCCATCAAGTTGAAGAGATGAATGAAGAAGAAGAGGAGGAAGCGGAGGATCATGTGATGATGGGCTCTGCGTCTTCCACAGATCCGCTGACACAGCAGCCAGCTCAGCAGGGAAGGAAAGCCAAGCTGATGTCCTCCCTCGCTGTACGCAACGCACCGTGTCACACGGTCCTCATCCAGCCATGGATCTCGCTCGCGGCGACGCCCGCCCCGCCGACACGCGATCACCAAGAAAGCCCGGACCACAGTCACAACGTGGAGTTTCCAGTGAAAGAAGGCGAGCGTGCCTCGCCGTCGGGCTCCCCCTCCCCACGCAGTCAGCGCGCTGTCAGCCCTGCCGTGCGCTTTGCCGAGATCGACGCGATGCAGAAGGAGTTGGAGGAGATTCAGCGCTTCGCGCGTGACTGCAGCGGGGAGGCGGACACGGAAGGAGCGGAGGAGAAGGAGGAGGAGCGGCTGGCCAAAACCTTGACGCAGGCGTACACCCGTGTCTTGGCCTCCACCGCCACGATGGAGGGCAGCATGGCACAGACGGACGACGAGAAGGCGCTGAGCACCTCTCGGTCCCACAACGAGGCGGATGCCGACCCGGAGCTGACGCGCCGCATCGATGAAAAGCGTCGCGAGTTTCGGCAGCGCATTGAACATCTTCTAAGTGAGATGAAGGAGACCCGGCAGCGGCAGCGCGACCTGCAAGCCGCACAGGCCAACGCCGAGACGTCTCTGCAGAATGCCCGGCTGCAACTCCGTGAAGCGCAGGAGCAGGTGCAGAACATCGACACACGTGCCATGCGTGAGATTCAGAGCTACCGCCTGCCCCCAGCAGTGGTGAAGCTCGTGATGAGCGCGGTGCTCTGCGTGCTGGGCGAGAAGGCTGCGACGTGGCCAGAGGTGGTGACGGTGATGCGGACGCCGGGCTTTCTCTCGCGGGTGGCCCTCTTCGACCCTGCCCAGCTCACCCAGTCCCGCATCCAAGAAGTGAAGAAAAACTACATCTCAAGTCCCCACTTCTCGCACGAGGACGCCGTGAAGGGCAGTCAAGCGCTGGGCCAGTTCCACGAGTGGGTCATGCGGCAGGTGCAGCTCCTCGACGCCGATGGCGACCTCAGTAAGTTTCTCGCGCAGAAGGAGGCAAGCACCGCCGGCCTCGCCGCGACACGGCGCAAGATGGAAGCCGATGCGGCGGAGCTGAAGTACTTGGAAGAGGAGCTGGACAGCCTTCTGCACGAGCGGGTGCGGCGGCAGCAGGAGCAGCTGGGCAAGAGTGGGAGTGTATCCGGAATGGAGGCCACAACAAACAGTGGCGCAGGCGCAGCAGCACCAGCACCAGCACCTGCTCCGTGGCCACCTCTGCCCTCTGTCCGGCCGCTGACGGAGGCTGCAGCGACGACCGCCTCACCAGCGGAGCCGCAGCCGGAAGAAGAAGACGAAACGGCACAAGACGCATCTGCGCCGACCGGGCGACAATCAAAAGCGCAGAAAGCCTACACAGATTGCACGAACGGTGACCAGGAGTTGACCACCTCGACCCGGCTGCGGGCTGCTGCCGCTGCGGCTGCTGCTGCCTCGACGAGCACCGCGACGCACACGTGGGAGCCTATCAACGGCATCACTGCTGAAGCTGTCGCCGACGGCAGCGCGACGACGTCGTTGCGGCGGCCAAGCACTACCGTTGCGCAGCAGCAGCAGGTGTTGGCGCTGATCCCGCCAGGCTCGCGGTGGGTGTGCCCACCTGCCGGGGCGGTCCACAGTGTTTATGTTCTGCGCAGCAGCATTCTCTGTGTGCTGGGCTACACTGACGACGGTGGCAATGAGAAGTACTCTGGAGCGGAGGAGGAGGAGGAGGAGGCAGATGCGAGCGTGTCGACGAGAGCGGTGTGGGAGTTGTCGAAGGAGCAGCAGCAGTTCGTGTGCGACGCCCTTCAACTGCCTCTTAATGATCGACCGCACGCCCCTTTGACCGAAGACGAAGCTGCAGCTGAAGCCGCACGCCGCACCACCGTCGTGTCGCACCACACCGTCTCCTTCGACGGGGAGGAGTGGGCGATGGTTGTAGAAGACTCCCCGGAGGAGCTGCGCACGGCAGTCGTCACGGACGTCGCCGCCATCTGTCAGGTGCCCAACCGCGCCGTCACGCAGGTGGAGTGGGTGCTGGGCAGCCTGCACGTCGACTGCGACATCGAGCACGTAGCCGGCACGACGAGCACACAGCTGCAGCAGGCGCTGGAATACGGCGACTACCCGACAGTGATGGCGCTCTACGAGGGGCGGCAACGTGTGCGGGACTCCCTCGACGAGGACGCGACGCGGCAGATGCAGCACGCCAACCGCATTGCTCTCATGGAAGATGAGATCCAAGCTGCACAGCAGGCAGAGGCGGACGCCAAGCGCGAGTTGGAGCGGGTCAAGGAGGACTTCGAGCGTCAGCAGCACCAGCTGGCAGAGCAGGTTGCCGTGGCGCAGACGTCGAGTCAGGTGGACTACCTGGACGAGGCACGCGAGCATCTGGCGCTGCGGGAGGCGATGCAGGACATCCAGACCGCGCTGAAGGAGCGCGACGCCCAGCTCGTACGGCTGCAGACGCGTCTCCAGCTGGCGCAGCGCGAGGCGGCGACAAACGCGGCGGCGCAGCAGACGGTGGTGAAGGCCTCGCACGACGCCCACGCGGCGGCTATTCAAGCTCTGCAGGATGCAGCCACGACAGCAGCAGCGGAGATAGAGGAGCTGAAGGCAAAGCTGGCGGCGGCGGAGCAGCGTGCAGAGGCAGCGGAGGCTCGGGCTCACGCGGCCCGGGAACAGGCAGCAGCAGCCGACCTCGCACATAACGAAGCTCTTCGCGAGGTAGAGTCCAAGGCTGCAGAGGCGGCGAAGCAGCAGGCCGAAGCCGAAGCCGCACGCCACACCACCGTCGTGTCGCACCACACCGTCTCCTTCGACGGGGAGGAGTGGGCGATGGTTGTAGAAGACTCCCCGGAGGAGCTGCGCACGGCAGTCGTCACGGACGTCGCCGCCATCTGCCAGGTGCCCAACCGCGCCGTCACGCAGGTAGTGTGGGTGGTGGGCAGCCTGCACGTCGACTGCGACATCGAGCACGTAGCCGGCACGACGAGCACACAGCTGCAGCAGGCGCTAGAATACGGCGACTACCCGACAGTGATGGCGCTCTACGAGGGACGGCAGGGGCGTCGTGCGGAGCTGCAGGCAAAGGCCGAGGCAGCCGCGCAGGAGCAGCAGCGTCTGTCCGACCTGGAGGCTCAGCTGCGCGACGCCACGGCAGCACAGGCCGCGTTGCAGCGCACTCTGCAGGCGATAGAGATGACGCGCACCGCGGCGCTGGAGCGAGCGCAGCTGGAGCAGCAGCATGCGCTACAAGCGGCAGCGGAGAAAGCAGACCAAACTATCGCCGACCTCACGCGTCAGCTGCAGGCGACACAGGCAGCGCGGGAAGCAGAGTCGCGGCAGCATCAGCAGGAGCTGGCCGCCGCACAGGCGCGCGAGGCAGCCGTCGACACGTCAGTTGACCATCAGGCTGCGCTGGAGCAGCAGCTGGCAGCGGCGCAGCAGGAGGCAGAGGACGCACAGCAGCAGCTTCGGGTGGCGAACGACGTGCTGAAGAAGCTGGAGGTGCAGAGCCGCCGCGACGCGCGAGAGGCTGAGAAGCGCGCGAAGGACGCGGCGCAGGCGGCGCAGACGCAGCGGGCAGCCGACGCCAAGGAAGCCGAGAAGGCCACGGCGGCTGTGGAGCGCAAGTTGCGTGCTGCCCAGGCTGCCCTCCAGGAGCAAGTCAAGCTGCACCACACGGAGGTCGAGAAGCTGCTTGCACAGCTGTCCGAGAGCGAGGCGGCGCGGCAGCAGCTGTGCGACGCGCGCGTGTCTGCTCAAGCGGCGGAGCAGCAGCGACTGGCTGCGGAGCAGGAAGCAGATGCGGCGCGAGCGGCGCTGGCCGGTGCACAGCAACGTGCCGCTGACGCGCACGCAGGTTTCGTGCAGGCCCTGCAGGCACAACTTCGCGCAACGGACGGTGCCGCGGTGTCGTGTGCGATGGCGCGGCAGCAACACGCTGATGCGGCTGACGACGCGGAAAAGCGCCGCGGCGAGCGACGTGCCGCCCTGGAGGACGTCTGTGAGAGGGTGAAGAAGCTGGCGCAGGAAGCAGCGAACTTTAAGAGTGTGGAGCACGATGCAGAGCAGCTGCAGCAGCACCAGATGCAGGCGAATGCGGCAAAGGCAAGCGTCGCTCGCGATCTCGCTGACCTGCTGAACGACATGAAGAAGGATAAAGAAGCTGCTGACGCCGCTGTTGCCCACTCCCGCGGCACCACCGCTGATCTGCAGAGCGACGCGGCGACGGCGCAGGCAACAGTGGAGGCCAGAGAAGCTGAATTGGCGGAGGTGCAGTCAGAGCTGCGTCGCTTGGAAGAAGAAGCTGTGAAAGGTGGAGAAAAAGAGGGGGAGGAGGACGAAGCGAGGGATGCTGCGGTGGAAGACTTGCAAGCACAGGTCACCGCGTCTTTGCAGGGCTTCGCTGCAGCAGCCGGCGAGCTCTCCGCAGCAGAGGAGCGGCGCTTGGCCGTATGTGCCGCTGAGGCTGCGGCGGTGGCGCAGCTGCTGCAGAGTGTTGAGACGTCCACTAACGTTGACGTGGCGCAGTGCATGCGTGAGGTGCACACGCTGGCCACCACGACCTTCCTGCAGCGCCACCAGACGGCGTGGATGAACACGTGTCTCTGCGGACTTCTCGCCACCGCAGTACTTACGTTGCAGTACAAGAAGTACGCGGTGTAGCGCTTTTGTGTGTGTGTTTTTATCTACTGTTGATAAGCAAAAATTGTTTTATTTTTATTCATTGCTACTATCGGCTTTCACGCCTCCACCTCAAAGATCTCTTTTCTGAAAGCGAGAATACGATTTCTCGGTCGTGCGCTGCGCTGACAAAAATTGTCTGTTTGTTTTTCGTAATATTTGCTGTCCAATATGCCGTTTCATGCAACACGCATCTTTGGTGTTGCCCAACACAACTTTCAATGTCTCCATTGTTTCCCTTCCCCAAACCTTTCCTCTCTTCCTCTTCTCGATTCTTGTACTCTCCCCATTAGGCCCTGTCAAGGGAATCTCCACCTGTACAACACTCCACTGAGCTTTCTTTTTTTTTTCATCTTTTAATTTTCTCTCCCCTCCCTCTCCTTCACACACACACACACACACTGCATTATTCACTAAAGTTGAACGCACACTTAGCCCTCTACGCCTGGGAAAAGAAAAAAGGAAAACGGGGAAACACATCATTGTTGGTAGGCTAGTTGAGAAAGAAAGCGCCTCAACCAACCTGCTCATTACCGACCACATTCATACACACATAAATATACGTAGTTGTTATTGTTGTTCTTTTACACCTTGAGTGCAGACACAGTAGTCGCGTCGACCTCGTGGTGAACGCCTCTCCCTTCACCGCTCTCAAATTCTCTCTCTTTTTCACACACTAAATTTAACGGTTTTTTTTCTGTACTCTCTCGTATCTGTTTGCACCTGAAGCAGCGACGTGTTCTCTGACCTCTTTCCTTTCAATTCTTTTCTGTAATTTTTTCTTTCGTTTTCTTTCTGAGCTTTCTCCACTGGCCGCGACTGCCGCCTTCTCTTTCCTTCCTCCTTTTTTCTTCTTGTGTTCAGTCGTGTCGCCATCTCATCTTGTTCTCGGTGTGTGTTTCACTTTCTCTTTTAAGGTAGTAGTAAGAGAAGTTTGATAAGGACAACGTCGCACACACTCACGCACATACACACACGCATAAGCAAATAACAGTGTTTCTTTTTTTGTGTGTGTTCTCAAAGGAGACTTATAGGGCAAAGTAAAGTATTGACATTAAGAGAAAAGCGGGGTTGATCGTTCTTTTCTTCTCGCCCCTCTCTCTCATTCCTCCCAGTGTTTCCTGTGTGAAGTTTTCATTTTTAAATTTCCCTCTTTTTTGTCTGATTTTTTTTTTTTTTTTAGCAGGCAGCATAAAACAATCAAAAATTCACACACACACATACCATAGAAGGTCCACCAGGACCATTTCCCCTTCTCTCTCTCTCCCTCCTCTCCTCTCGTCTTTTGAATTAAGAATGTCGTCTCATCGCAGCAGCAACGCGCAGCGCGACTCTCCAGAGACGGAGCGGGACGACGAGTCGCAGGAGAACACCACGGCAGCGGCCCCGCAGCCCGAGCCCACTCCCACACCACTCCGCCGCTACCTCGAGGAATCCACTCTCTCTGTTCTCCTCGACGAGGAAGACTCGTACCGCGTTGTGTGGGAGCACGACCAGCACCTCGCCCGCATTCGCGCCTACACCGACTTCTTCGACACCCTCGCACTGCTGCGGCGCGCCGCGCACGGCGGACGCGAGACACCGCAGGAGCGCCGTCAGCGTGCCGCGGATGCCGCCGCACAGGCCAGCGCCGTGGGCTCCCCCGCCCCGTCGTACCCGCTCTCCGGCGACCGCACCCCAACTGACGCTGGCGACCGCGCGCTGCGCAGCGAGAGTGGCCAGCTGACTCCATTCACGTCCATGGACCGCGAGCTCATTCTCGCCAGCACGACACCGCAGAGCGCCTATGGTACGGCGTGGGACGACGCAGCGGCATCGGGCGGCGGCGGCGGCGGTGGTGCTGCTGCGGGCGACATTCCGTCCACCTCCGTGGTGATGCGCCTCGAGGCGGAGAGACAGCGACTGGCGCAGGAGCTGGCGGCGAGTCAGACGCAGGTGCGGCAGCTGCAGACGTCTCTGCAAGCTGCGCAGAACGGAGCAGCACCGAGTGCGGTGACGCAGCAGCAGCAGCAGCAGCAGCAGCAGCAACAGGGCACGTCACGCCCCCCGCTGCGTCCACCCCTCGCCTCCACCAGCTCCCTCTCCTCACTCACGACTTCGATGTCCCGCGGGCAGAGTGCGACGCCACCCTCGGACGCCTTTGCTGATCCATCAACCGCGCCAACTGTCGCCGGGCCTGCACATCAGCCGGGAGACGAGGACGGCGATGGGGACGAGGCGGTGGTGGTGCGACGGGCCACACAACAATTCCTCCCGCAGGCGATGCTGCAGCCGCTGCGGCAGCCTTCTCGCCCACGCCGCCCGTCGCCGTCGCCGAGCCGCAGCGGCGGCAGGCGCACCCCCTCACAGGCCGCACACGCCGCACCGCCTCCGAAGCCCATCGACGTCGCGGACTTTTTCTGGACGTTGCGCGTGGCGCCGCCGCCGGCCGACCTGCACGAGCGCTGCGGCCACGCCGAGCACTGCCCCGTCACCCCAAACCTCAGCATCGCCCCTGCTGATGGCAGCGGTGGTGGCGCGAGGGGCTACCGCAATTACGGCTCTATTCCATCCCCAGCCTCCGCCACCACGCACGAGCAGTCAGTGGCGCTTGCCTGTGAGAGCGCCTGGGTGGACTCGAGCTTCTACTGCTACAACATCCTGGAGGAGATGTCGTGTCTGCGGGTGGTGCGCTCGTGGGACGACGTGGCGCACGATGCGGCTGTTGGCCCTCACGGGAAACCAGTGGGCCAGATGACAGAGGAAGAAGTGACGCGGGTCTTGCTCGACCGGACGCCAGCCGCCACGCCGAGTGCGCAGTCGCTGCAGTCTACCTCGACTCCCATTCCCGCGGAAGGGCAGAGCCCCGCGCTGCTGTGGCCGGCCGCCACATCGGTGCACGCAGCTCGCAGCCCAGATGGTGTGGCGCTGATGGGCGGTGCGCAGACCGCCTCCGCCTCTGCCGTTGCCCGGCGTTATCGTCTCCCCTACCTCCAGCGGCTGTGGGTCACCTCGGTGCTGCGCCAGTACCTCCTCTTTCTCCTTGTCACGATCACCTGTGTGCTGCTGCTCATCCCAACGATGATGATCGGCACGATAAACGTTTTCGAGGCGGCCGACGGGGACGACTTTTACGCGACGCGCAACCGCTTCGGTCGCAGTGCGCAGCTCGTCGTGGCACGCCTCGGCTCCTGCGCTCTTGTCTTTCTCTTCTTCTTTGGCTTCGTGTGTGCGGAGGGTGGGCGGCGCCACGCGACGGTCGAGGCAGCAGCAGCAGCGGCAGCGGCAGCGGCGACGCCGCTGCCGACGACGACAGCCGAGGCAACCCCGGAGAACAGCGTGGGCAATGCAGCCTTTCCGCCGGCCGCCGCCTCGGGGCTGCGCCGCGTGCGCTTTGCCCCGCTCGGCGCCTTGGTGCACGCCGCGCTGTGCATCAGCGTCGCCCTCCTCTTCGCTGGCTCGCTCCTCTTCAACCGCAGCTGTGCTGCACGCAGTCTGCCCTTCGCGCTGCTTTCCATGGCGCTCTACGGCGCCGGCGAGGCGCTCCTCATCGGGAGCATCGGCACAATTGTGAGTGCCGACATCGGTGTCGTGGCCGGCGTAAACGTGAGCCTGCTGCTGCTGCTCTCCAACTGGCTGCTGGTGAACGCCTTCGGCGCCTTTGTGCTGCCGAAGCTGAGCTACTACATCTACAGCCCGTCGCAGCTGCTCAAGTCGCAGGTGTACTCCACCGGCGCGATCGGGGCCTTGGTGTTCGCGCTGATGATGCTGTCCCCACAGGACCTCATCGAGCGCGCCGCCCACGCCCACGCGCGGTTTCTGTCGCCCCGCAAGCTGCTGTCCGCAGCCCGCCACGACGTGTCGGTGTGCTTCTACCTCCGCGCCTTGGCGGTCGCTCTCCTCACGTCGGCCGTGGTGCTTATTATGGTGACGGGGGCCGCCGTCTTTGTCCCCCCGCAGGCCGAGGCAGCGAGCATGTCGGAGTCGGCCAAGACGAAAGAGTTGATGGGTACCGGGAGCGGCAAGCGCGGCACGGCGAACACGGCAAGCGATGCGGCCTTCATTGCGGAGTCGATGGATCGCTGGCTCTCCCAGCAGCGCCACGCCTCTGTGTACCTCTTCGCCTTCGCCCTCCTCTTCGTCCCGCTCTGCTTCATTCCACGGCTGGCCGGTGGAATCAACCGGTGGTGTCCCGTGGCGCTCGTGACGACGCTGCTGTGTCTGCTGTGGTGCGTCAGCACCGCGATCTCGTGGGCGACGGTGCTGGGGTACACCACGAAGACCATTCCCGGTGGGAGCAGCGACGACGCTGTGCCAGAGAAGAAGGGTGGGCGACTGTGGAAGGCGTGGATCTGGACCGGCGAGCACCACCTGCTTACCCCGTCCACCCTCCTCTGTGGGATGGCAACCGGAGTCATCTACACGATTGTTGTGAGCAGCCTGCTGCGCTCCATTGCGAATGCGGGCGTGCAGCTGCCCGTGCTGCACCCAGCGCAGTGGCGCATGGCCTTCCACGAGCGGGACCGCCGCCTGAAAGATTCCATCTCCTCCTCCTCGGGTACAGGAGCGAACGAAGGCTCTCCCCTCGTCTCCAGCAACAGAGCTGTGGGAGGAGGGGAGGAGAGTGCGCTGCGTGTGGAAGTGGACTTTCCCGATGCTGCGGTCGAGGCGCACGAGATGGAGGAGCGGATGCGGTGCGTGCGGATGCAGCTGCGTGGCGGCCCGGCAGTGATGACGGTGCTCGCTGCCCTCCTCATCATGATTGTCCTGCTGGCCTGTGTGACGGTGTCGATGGTGGCGGCGGCGCTGCTGACGGACCGCACCGAGAAGCCGGTCTACGTGAACGCCGTGATGCCCGGCGTCTCGTGGGATGAACACTTGCTGGCGAAGACGGTGGTGACGTGCGTCGTTGCCGCGGCGATGGTGGTGCAGTGGGTGGAGGTGTTTCACCGTGTTTGCTGCTCGTGCTGCTGCTGAGCGCATTCACCGAGCTTCGTTGTGGAAGAGGAGGGGGAAGGAGAAAGGGGAGTGGTGCGTGTATGTGCGGCCCCTCCTCTTGTCTGGGTGATGTGTGCGTTATTGTTGTTGATGGTGGTAGGGAACTGCTGAGCCGTCGGCCAGCACACAACGTGTTTTTTTTTTCCTTCTTTCTCTATAGTGTTCCACTGTTGTAGTGTGGTACGTTCTTATTATTTTTTTTAGATTGTTTTGGCGTTAAAATTGGAAAAATAATGGAAGTAACAAGAGCATGGCACGGGAGAAAGACTGCATCACGCGGGCAGTGTTGCGGCCTTGTGGCCCTACGCGTTGGTGAAAGAATGAACGCGGTATGTTGTGTGGTGTCTCACGCCTCTTCTCGATGACTCATCTTTTTACTCTCTTAACTAATCATGTGCCTACTGCCACCTTCATATCTTCTTCCCTTTCCTTTCTATACGCGCATCACAGCGCATTTGCAAGCACCACCAGTCAACATACACACACACAAACTTTATTTTCTTCAAAATGGCGGTTGCGGGTGTGGAGGGCTACGACCGCAACGTGCTTGACTTCACAACCTACGAGGACTACCTCGACCAGCAAGTCACCGGCGAGGACCTCTTCTTCCTCGAGGACCAGGAGGCGGCACGCAAGATCGTGGAGCTGGGCTACAAGGGCAAGGATGTGCTGAGTCGCGAGGAGTTCGAGGCAGCACAGCAGCTGGCCCGCACAGGGCCGCTGAAGCGTCGCGAGAGCGCCGAGGTGATCTGCAGTGCGGGCAAGGACGTCAGCGACAGTCCGCTGCTTGCCGCTCTCGCCAAGCGGGAGGAGCTCGTTCGCACTGGCAAGCTCGCCACCATCATCTTTGTCCGTGACTACGTCGGTGGGCAGGAGGTGTCCGCGTACATCGACTACGGCCACCGCCTGCGCAGTGAGAGCTTCGAGGTGTACTTCAACAAGGAGAAGAAGCTACTGCCGCGGCGCAGTGACCTCAGCTACTTCAACTGGAAGACGCACACGCTCTTCTACAACAACAGCCCGACCTTCCAGGTGCTGGCGGATAGTGAGCTGGGGCTCGTGATGAAGCACAAGCGTGACCGCAAGGCGATCCACGTTGACCCGAATGCCGCCTCGCCTGGTGACAACTGCAGCCGCACCGTGATACCGTGCAGGGACTACTTGCAAGTCGTGCTCTATGACCACGTCACACGGCGCAAGAATTAGCATGCGGGAATAGCAAAGGGGAACAACCCGGCGGCGTGTTCCTTGCTTCTGCCGCTGTGTCCGCGGCGTCGTGGTTGCCTTAACTCCTCCTTCTCTTGTAAAATACCTTTTTTTTTCGTATATGTGTGTGTTCTCTGTGAGCCCTTTTAGGCACAGTCACACACACAAACTTATGCTTTCACTATTTTTCAATGTATAGATCAGTGCCTCTTGGAGGTTCTTCTCTCTCACACTCACTCCTCTCTTTTTTCACTCTCCCACTCTTCTCACAGCGCCATTGAACTGCTGCGCTCAATGCCTCGTGTGCCGCCACCGCCGTCGCTCCCGCACTTGCATTGGAGTGCTCAGTGTCGTCTTGACTGTCTTTTGTTTATCTGTATTGTTATTTATTCTTTATTTTCTTTTTGACGTGTTGTGCGTTGACGGCGCAGTTGCATCAAAAAGAGGAGAGGGAAGAGAAACAGGATGATGTCTGTGTGTGTATGTGTTTGTCCGCTTGCTACAACGAACTATTCATAAAGAAAGAAGTCAACCTCTCTCTCTCTCCTCCTTTTCCCTTTCCCGCTGCCTCTTTCGAGGTGACAACTCTTATGCGTTACGCAGCGACCTCTGTGAAAAAGAACGTGGAGTTCGGTTTCCTGTTATGAGGTCTCCTGAATACTCTGGCTGATGGCACTCCCGTGCACCACGTGAAAGAAAAAAACAAAAGAGAGAGAAGAGATAGAAAAGAACGACGCAGTGTCCGGCCGCAGTCGGACCAAACGTGATGCACCTAACCTTCTCTTTACCTTTCACTCCACTATTATTACTCTGCTCTCATACCCTGTGCCATCGCTCGCGGCAGATTCTTCACTGCGCTTCATATATTCTCTGTTTTTTTTTCTTGCTCTTCAACCCCTTCATCGACGCTTGCCTTTACTTTGCTGTTTGTTTTACGTGCTGTCGGCGGCTTTCCTTACCTGACACAAACTCACATACACAGACATCAACGCATCTTTCACACCGTCCATCCCTCTCCCGCTGTCTTTCATTCTTTGCCTCAGCGCTTCATTCTCTTTATTTCTCGCTGTTCCGTATTTTCTGATATTCTGTTTTTTGACCTGTCGCTTTGTTTCTTTTCTTTCTTTCTGTTACCGTCTATCGAAGCAATCGATTCGCCCTCTTTCTCTCTCCTCTGCCACTCAACCATTGCTCTCTATTAGTGGCTTTATTTCGAAGGAAACGCAAAGAAAAGATAAAAGCTTATCGAGTAGGAGAACCGCACTCTTTCTCTCCCTCCCTTTTTTTTCCCCCTTGAATACATCACCGTTGTTTAAATTGAATATATTTATTGCTGTAGTCGTTTTATTTTGTTTCGTTTTCTGCGTCTCACAACCGAACACGCACATAAGCCTCTTCTCACCACTTTTCCCTTATTAAACAGGAAAAAAAAAAACCAGGACTAAGCTAAGATAACGATGTCGGCTGAGAATAACGCAAGCGCTGCGTCCGCGCAGCCCCCTGTGGCGGTCAAGAAGGCGCACCGCGTGACGTTCGGCTTCGTCGAGGGCGAGGACCGCGGTCCGAACCCGATGAACCCTCCTCGCTACCACGAGGACCCCTACTTCTGGATGCGCGACGACGACCGCAAGAACCCGGAGGTGATCGAGCACCTCAACAAGGAGAAGGCGTACTTCGAAGCCCGCAGCGCCGACACGCAGGCGCTGCGCGACGAGATCTACGCCGAGCACATCTCGCACATCAAGGAGGACGACATGTCTGCTCCCTACATTGACGGCCCCTACCGCTACTACACGCGCGAGGTGAAGGGCAAGTCGTACAAGATCCACTGCCGCGTGCCAAAGGACAAGGAGCCCGGTGACGCCGCGGCGGAGCAGGTGATCATTGACGTGAACCAGGTGGCCGAGGGCAAGGCCTTCTGCGATGTGATGGAGGTGGAGCCGGCGCCGCCGTCGCATGACCTTGTTGCCTACTCGGTGGACTGGAGCGGCCAGGAGGTGTACACCATCGAGTTCAAGAAGGTGTCGAACGAGGCGGAGAAGGTGGCGGATGTGGTGACGGGCACCAACGGTGACATTGTGTGGGCGAAGGACGACACCAGCTTCTTCTACCTCACCAAGGATGAGACGCTGAGGGACAACAAGGTGTGGCGCCACGTCATGGGCCAGCCGCAGTCCGCCGATGTCTGCCTTTACGAGGAGCACAACCCCCTCTTCTCCGCCTTCATGTACAAGGCGGCGGACAGCAACACGCTCTGCATCGGCTCCCTCTCGTCCGAGACGACCGAGATGCACCTGCTGGACCTGCGCAAGGGGAACAGCTACAACACGCTCGAGGCGGTGCGGCCGCGTGAGAAGGGAGTGCGCTACGACGTGCAGATGCACGGCACCTCGCACCTGCTCATCCTGACAAACGAGGGCGGGGCGGTGAACCACAAGCTTGTCATCGCCTCCCGCGAGCAGCCGGCGGATTGGTCGAACGTGCTGGTCGACCACAGCGAGGATGTCTTCATGGAGAACATCGCGGTGCGTGCGCACTACCTTGTTGTGGCCGGCCGCCGCGCCGGGCTGACGCGGATCTGGACCATGACGGTGGACCCCCAGGACGGTGTTTTCAAGGCTGGTGGCGGTGGCCTGCGTGAGGTTGAAATGGATGAGCCGATCTTCACGGTGCACCTCGTCGAGTCGCAGATGGCGGAGTACGACGCGCCGACCTTTCGCATGGAGTACTCCTCGCTCGCCACGCCCAACACGTGGTTCGACGTGAAGCCGGAGGACCACTCCCGCACCGCCGTGAAGGTGCGCGAGGTCGGCGGTGGCTTCGAGGCCGGCAACTACAAGGTGGAGCGCCGCTTCGCCACGGCGCCGGACAAGACGAAGGTGCCGCTCTCCATCGTCTACCACAAGGACCTCGACCTCACGCAGCCGCAGCCCTGCATGCTCTACGGCTACGGCAGCTACGGCCTCTGCATGGACCCCCAGTTTAACATCAAGCACCTGCCCTACTGCGATCGTGGCATGATCTACGCCGTGGCGCACATCCGCGGCGGGAGTGAGATGGGCCGTGCGTGGTACGAGATCGGCGCCAAGTACCTGACGAAGCGCAACACCTTCTCCGACTTCATCGCGGCGGCTGAGTACCTGGTGGAGGCAAAGATGACGACGCCGGCGCAGCTCGCCTGCGAGGGCCGCAGCGCTGGTGGTCTGTTGATGGGCGCGGTGCTGAACATGCGTCCCGATCTCTTTCAGGTGGCGCTCGCGGGTGTGCCCTTCGTGGACGTCATGACGACGATGAGCGACCCCAGCATCCCCCTCACCACCGGCGAGTGGGAGGAGTGGGGCAACCCGAACGAGTACAAGTTCTACGACTACATGCTCAGTTACAGCCCCATTGATAACGTGCGGGCGCAGGGCTACCCGAACATCATGATCCAGTCCGGCCTGCACGACCCTCGTGTGGCCTACTGGGAGCCAGCCAAGTGGGTAAGCAAGCTGCGCGAGTACAAGACCGATGACAACGAGATCCTGCTGAACATGGACATGGAGAGCGGCCACTTCTCGGCGAAGGACCGCTACAAGTTCTGGAAGGAGTCCGCCATCCAGCAGGCCTTCGTGTGCAAGCACCTGAAGAGCACCGTGCGCATGCTCGCCCGCAAGTAACGAAGCGACAAAGGAAAAGTTATAACAACAAAAACAAAGGAAGGAAATAAGATAGCCACTTGTGTGTGGGAAAGGAAAAAAAAAAAAAGCACACATGAAGCTGGAGTAGATTTGTTTTTGTTTTTTGTTTTTTCCTTGCGGCGCTTATGATCACTATCGTACATTCTTTTTCTGCCTTTTTTCTGTCTTTAATTTTGTGGACTTTATCGTTAAGGCAACTGACGCCCCCTCCTTCGTATCTTTTTTGTTTGTTTGTTTTGGTTCCACTGTATTAACACTTCCTGTCGCTCCTAGGTGTGGAGGTTGTGAACCGAGAAGATGTGGAGGGAAGGAGCACGTACACAAGCTGTTGTGTGTATGTGCGTGACGGAGAAGAAGGTGGCTCGAAAGATGCGGGCACTTGTATTTTTTTTTCCCGTGCCGTCATCGCTGCTCTCCTCGTCTCCCTCACGTTCTCTTTGCTTTATAATTATCATCTCGTCCTTCAACCCAACCACAGTAGTGACACGACAACGCCTTTCGTCGAAAAATTACCGTATTTTTCTTTCATTCAAATTTATGGCAAACAAAGAAACGACAGAATGAAAAGCTTTAACAGAGAACGAGGCTTATCGGCCTCGCCGAGAGCTGCGACCCGCATGCACTACTGGCCTCTCAGTTGCCATTAGCATTGCATTGTTGGTCTTTTCTTCTTCTCCATGTATCTTTATCTTCAATGCACGTTCCCCTGCGGTGTCGCGGTAGAGTCAAGAAGTCGCTGCTCTTCTTCTTCACACACGCAATACAGTTAACGTCAGTGTCGCAACACGTCCACCTGCGCCATCTATTTCATCTCTACAATACAATGGCGCGCTGTCGCTCATTTCGCGTTGTGCTGCTGGACCTCTCGAAGCTGCGTCTCCCGTCTTGTGCTACATCGTCTCCTTTCCCCCTCCTTCGTCGTCCTCTCTTTTCTTTTATTATTGTTTTCCTCCCGTTACGCACAGCAACTGCTGCCCCACTACTCGTGTCTCTTTGTTTGGGTTGTCGGCAACATCCAGCCACCCATCTGCACACAGCGTACACCTAACGGCCAAGAGGCAACGCTTACGGTGCCCTGCTTTTGTGCTGTGTTGAGAACAAAGAGAAGCAGAATTTTTTCCAAAAAAGGACTTGACCAACCTCACCACCACTCTCGCGTAGTACCTCTTGTCCCTCATATTCCTTTAGTCAGCGCTGCTGCAGACTTGCTGGCTGTCTCTTTCAACTCTCTTTCCTCGCAGGCTTTTTCCCTACCTGAAAGTACTCCTCTTTTCCTCTCTCTCTCTCTTTTTGATGTAAACCACCACACATTTTTTTCACCTTTTGTTTTATCTGGGTGAGCTCTTTTTTTTTCTGCTCCTCTCTCCCTCTCCTCTGTGCGTCGTCGGTGACGCCACTAGATCGACACAAAGCATTTGCCCTTTCCTCTCTTGCTTCCCGCTGGTGCTATTGTTTGTTGTTGTTTGTTCCTCCATCATCTTACCTGTACTACGCGAAGTGAAGTCCTTCTGGTATCATTACTATCATTATTTTGTTTGTGTTGTCCTTGCGCTTGTGTTGGACAACTTTTGGTGGACGTCGCAGTGGACTTTATCCCTCGCACTCCGTCGCTGAAGCTGTTAAGCCTGTTCTATACCCGTCCTTTTCTGTTTGTGTGTTTGTCTGTCTGGTTTCAAGACGTGTTGCTGCCTTCTTTGGCTTTTCCAAACACCTGCTTCTCTTATTTTTTCCTTTCCTTTCTCTCTCTCTTCTTTTGAAAGATACACGGTGTCGGCGCCATGTCTCTCATCGAGGAGGCACGGTCTCAGCTGGATGTCGAGGCAACGCTGTACATCCGCAGCGCGCAGCAGTCCCTCTACCCCACCCTGCCCTCCCCCAACGAGCCGCTGCTCTCTCTGAGCACCACGCAAGGAAAGCGGCCCGCCGCAGGAGTTGCGGCCACCATCAGTGCCATGGCCAACACGGCTGCTGCCTTTCCTGCCAGCACCGCAGCGTCCGCCCAGCGCAGTGCAGCCACTGATGTGAAGAAAGCCGCCAAGGGCAGCGGCGACACCACCGCTGCGGCGGCGGCCACGACGGCAAGCAGTGGCCCTCGAGCGAGCAATCCCAAGCAGGCCCGTGCACGTCTGCAGGAGCTCGTCAAGAAGCTGCAGCGCGCCACTTTCGTTGCCGTGCAGGCGTCCAAGGAAGAGGCGGTGGTGGTTGCCGACGGCGGCGACCGTCTCTCGCGGCGCGGCTCGCACGCGGAGATCCTCTCACGCAAGCAGAGCTCTCTGTCGCTCGCCAACCTGCGCCAGGCCTCCTCCCCCGCCGTCCTCCCCACACTGCCCTCCATGACGACGACCGCACCTCCCTCCCGCAGCAAGGTCGGCCCAAAGGGCAAGCAGATCCCCGGCAGAGCCACCAACGCTGCTGCTGCTGCTGCTGCTGCTAGTGGCGCGGCTGCCACGGCGCCAGCGGGGGAAAAGCGGGCTGACATGCGTGTTGCGAGCCCCCACCTGCCGCCACACTCTTCTGCGAGTCTCGCCGACACGCAGCGGTCGCAGTCCTTCCACCGGCGCCACAGAGACACGGAGCGGTCGCACTCGGCCGCCACATCGGCGACGAGCCGCGACCGCAGCGCCTCCCCCTCCTCAGGCGCCATGGCAGCAGGCGGTAATGGTGGTGGCGCGGCCAACAGTGCAGCGGCGCTGCGCCGACTGGAGGCGTCGCTGATGTTCGCCAACGACTGTCTGCAGTACGCGTCGAATTTTGCCGAGGCGGGGCTCATGCACGAGGCACAAGGCTGTTTTCTGCAGCCCATCGCCCAGGACATGGCGAACCTCTACGAGCCGATCGTCGCCCGGTGCGTGGAGCGCCGGCCGCGCTCCTCCGCCCGCCAGACGCAGCAACAACAGCAGCAGCAGCAGCAGCAGCTGAAGGAGATGGCAAATGCTGCCGCGATGAGCACCGCAGCAGACCCACGCCGGCGTCGCATGAGTAAGGGCAAAGGGTTGAAAGACGGGCAGAAGCACAACGGCCTCTCCGCTGCTGGCGACGACGCGGCGGCGGGCCACACTCTCCTCTCGCCCAACGCGCCATCCTCGGAAGCCGCGCTGGCTGCTGAAGCGGCGATGGAGGGCGGCGTGCGCATGACAGACACGATCGACGTCTTCGCCAGCGATGTCCCGCTGCCGCTGGCGCTGCAGGTCTACAAGTGCGTTCTGCGCCACCGGGCTCTCGCCACCTTTATCCGCTTCCGCGAGCTACTCCAATCCGACCTCTACGGCGATGCTGCCGGCATGGCCACGAGCGTCGCGGCGGTGGCGTGTCTGGAGGAGCTGGTGGCGCAGCAGCAGCGCGTCCTGCACACAACCACCTTCTGTGCGGCGGTGCTCCTGCGCAGTGAGACGGCGCGCATTCTGGAGGACGTCGCCCACACCGCTGCCGCGAAGCCGGTGAACGCGATTGTGGTGGCGGGTGGGTGCAAGTTGGTGGATTTGTTAGCAGAGCCGGCGGCGCAGCAGACACGCCTCACCTCGCTCTCCCTCTCGACGCTCAGCGAGGAGCCGCCCATCTTGCTGTACCCGGTCGAGGAGGTGGCGGCGCCGGTGCTGCTGCGCATGCGTCTCTACATCGCGGTGATGTGCGAGCAGCTCTTTGGCTACACCCGCAGCACGACAACGCGTGAGGTGGCGCAGACCTGTGCCGAGGTGCGCACCGCCGTCTTCCAGCGCAGTCTGGAGGCGCTGCGGACGTCAGTTTCTATGTCCGAGCTGCACCTCGGCAAGGCCGGGACACCCAGATCGACCGCCGCCGAGACCAAAGGCCAGCAGCAGCAGCAGCAGCAGCAGTCCAACCCGCGCAGCAAGACGTGTCTTCCACTGGCCACTGTCGAGTACCTGCCCTGGCGGCTGCAGGAGTACACGCTGCTCCAGCAAGGCTACCAGCAGCTAGAGGATGGCACCGCGGCTGCTGTGACGGCAGCCGAGCACGCCCTCCAGCAGGTGCTGCAACTGGTAGAATTAGAGTATTTGGACCCCGTCCCGCCGCCGCCCACCACCACTGCCACCCTCGACGCCGCCGTACAACAGTGCGCCAGCTGGCTGCTCGTTGCGATGTGGCACGCCGCAGTGGCGCAGGGCAGCAGCAGCGTCAGCACGTACATCGCCCTCTCCTCCGCCACGCCCACCTCCTCCCTCACGCAGCCGCCAGCGCAGGCACAGGCGGCAGAACAGGGCGGAGACTTCGCTCCGGGTGGCGACGCACCGCCGATGATGGCGTTGCAGATGGCAGCGACGGCGCGTACGGCGATGGCCGCCATCACCGCCGTGGTGCAGCAGGCCGTCGCCTACCTCGTCACAGCGCAGTGGACGCCAACCCACACGGCACCCCTCTCTCACGCACTCGGTGCTGGGGAGGGCATGCAGCGGCGCGGTTCGCGCCGTGGTGGGCCCAACACAGCAACTGCCACCGCGGCGACGGCTGCTGGAGGTGTAGGCAGCAGCGTCGGTGGTGTTGTGAGTGACGGCTTCACGGCGCCGGCGATGAACGGCACGCGTCTCCTTGTGGCCCTGTGGACCTGCTTCGCGCATGTGCAGCAGCAGTGCAGCCTCCTCGTGGGCCGTCCTGCCGTGGCCGATGCCCTTGCAGCCGCAGCGAAGGACACCGACTACATCGAAGGCATCGAAGACGGAGGCGAGGAGACGAGCGCGGAGGGGCGGTCGCCCGGCCGCACACCCGGACAGTCCCCTGCCGCCCACGCGCCGATGAAGCGGTCCCTCTCCAAGTCTCCGCCACCGCCGGCACAGCAGCAGCAGCAGCAGCAGCGCAAAGCAAACGGCAAGGGAAAACCTTCACCTGCTGGCGCAGCCGCCTCGTCCACGTCTGGTGGTTATGGTGGCGACGGTGTCATGGGGAAAGGCGGAGAGGCCGCAGACGCCGTTCCTCCGCTAGAGCTGCGCCACGCTCATCCTGTTGTGGCCTTTCTTGCAGCGCTCTTTCCCCGCATGGCAATGGAGGTGCTGCTGCAGCTCGTCGGCGTCGTCGAGGCCGCCGGCGCCGTTCCTCAGGCGCCCGCCTACACCGGCGGCAGAGAGGGCAAGCGTGGCGGCACGAAGGCGGGAGAAGGCGGAGCCGCTGGTGGGCCGGAAGGCACGCTGATGGGTCGGAAGCTGAACGAGTCCCCAGAGCGCCGCTCAGCCCGCGGCGGGCGACGACGCGCCTCGAGCATCGCCATAGCGGGCGACTCCGTCAACTCCGTCTTCAACGCAGCCGGCGGCGGTGGCGGCTCGGCGCCGGTGCTGGTCTGTCCACTGCTGCCTTTAAGCTGCGTGCTCTGCAAGGAGTCTACCACGGCTGTGTGGAGGCGCTGGAGGTGCTGCTGCACGCCGCAGCTGTGAAGGCGACCGAGTCTGCGTCGAGCGGAACAGCTGTGGCGACCACAGCTGGTGGTGCTGCTGGAGCACACACATCAATAGTACCACCACCGCCACCACCAGCGGCTTCACTGACCCCCTTCCTCGGCAGCGCAACGATGACGCCGCCGCGCTTCGACAACAACGCCGCCGCCGCGGCCTCCTCCACTGCGTTCTCGCCGGCGGCGCAGTCTCTCGGCCCGCTGAGTGTGCTGACCCGCGCCGCCGTGTGGAACGACGCGGTGGACGTGCTGGGCTACTGCGACGAGACCGCGGCAGAGTGGCAGAGCTTTGCCGGCCGTGGCGGCGCCTTGTACGCTGCCGAGACGTCCACACCACCACCACCGCAGCAATCGTCGACGGTGCCGGAGGCGCGGACCTTTGCGTCTGTCACCCAGCTGCCTGCGGTGTGCTTTCTTTACAACCCCGCAGACACACGCTGCGTCCTCCGACACGTCTCGTGGACGGCGCTGTTCACCAGTCCAGAGAAAGAGAGCAGCAGTAGTGGCTTTGCCTTCTCCGCCAAGAGCCTCGCCGAGAGTGCGGTGAGCCGCGCTGTCACCGCCCTGCGGACCGTTTCCTTCGCCTCGCCTCGCCTTGCTGTGGCGGTGCGGGTAGGACTCTCGATGGAGGCGTGGTGTCGTGCACAGCTGGTCCCGCCACCTGCCGGGAAGGCGGCCGCTCTCCCTGCTGCAGCCACCACCACCACCACCACCACACCGAAGACGGCGGCACCGGTCGTCGCCACCGCAGGAAAGAAGGCGGCAACGGTGGCGGCGTCGACTGCCGTGGAGGCTGCTCTGCGGTGCGTGCAGCTTCTCCGCGCTGTCTTGCTGGCGGCCCTGCTGCACCGACACCAACAGCAACAGCAGCCAGCGGTGGCGCATGGTGGGTTGAAGCGCGAGAGTCCCCTCACGTCGGTGCTGCGCCTCTTCGAGGCGGCGGCTTCCGCGCTGGATGTGGTCGATCCCGCAGTCGTTGTTTCCCCGCCCTCCACCCCAGCTGGCGCAGCAGTGGGCGCTGCAGCTGCCGCCTTGACACTCTCCGCCCCCTCCCTCTCCTCCTTTCCAGCTGGCGAGGTGTGTCAGCCAGGCGAACAGCAACCAGCGAGCTCCCGTACTGCCTCCACAGTCCAGGTCCACAGCGAGGCCGACGCCCATCTCCGCCTCATCGCAGAGGCGCAGACGGCGCTGCAGCTCTCCATCTACCAACGCCGCCCCCTGCGTGACCCGAGCGGACACACCACCGTGGCGCTGCGCGAGTACTACGAGCGCAACGACGCGGAGGATGCACAGGCGGATGCGGCTGGGGACGCGTGGTCGTCGCCGTCGGCCTCCCACACCGCACCGCCCTCCATGAGCTTTTACAAGGCCTCAGCGCTGCTCATTGAGAAGGTCACTCGGCGCTCTGCCCCGCCAGCAGCGATGGCAATACGGCCCACAACAGCAGCAGCAACAATAGCACGACGCTGCCGGTTACCTCCTGCGCGGCACTGCTGCTGCAGCCCATCACCAGCGACGCCGGCAGCTTCCTTCTCCGCTGCAGCGAGGCGCTACGCGCGCAGTGGCAGCACCAGCGTGCCCGGCGTCTCTTGCAAGACGTCGGACACGACTCCCCCGCTGTCGCTGCGGCAGCGGTGGACAACATGACAACCTCCGCAGTGGGCCGGACAACACTTGGCGCTACCGGGGCTGATACCCTTGCTGCTAGCGCGGGCCCTCGTGAGCCCTCTCTTCTTCTCGAGGAACAGGAAGCGAGGGAGGAGTCCTTCTACGCAACGATTGTGTGGTCTGTCTTGTCCTTTCTGTGGCGGAGCGGTGGCAGCGGTGTCGGTGGAGCGCCACGGCTGGACGAAGCCGGCGTCGCCGCCATCACCCGTCGCGTCAGCTCCGGCTTCCTCCAGCTTCTCCCTACCAGCAGTGGTGGCGAGGTTGCGTGCCGCATCGCGCCGGTGGCGCTGACTCGCCTGCTTGCCCACGGTGCGATGGTGCGGCGCCTTCTCGAGCTTTCTCGCAGTCACCTACAGGCGCATGTGGAGTCTCTGGTGCGCCACACCCCGGGAACCACGGCGGTCTCTGTCGGCCACGGCCGCGCCTACCCACACAAGACCACCTCGAACGCCACGGCAGCCCAGCTGGCCAGTCAGCACCGCAGTCTAGTTCACGCACGGGACGGCGTGACGGAGCTGACGCACACCTGGGTGGCGGTGCGGTGGCAGCTGGCGCGCCTGAAGCTGCACCACGCCGACTACGCGGCCCGGCACGCCGACCTCGAGACGCTGCAGCAGCGACACGACCAGCACCGCGTGTTTGGCCGCCCCACCGCGAAGGAGCTGCGCATTCAGCAGACGCTTGAAAATGACGCCCCGCTGCTGCCTCTGATCGCCAACGATGAGGAGGTGCGGCTCAAGCGGTGGGTGAAGGATCAACAGCACGCCGCCACCGGCACCTCCGCCGTCGGCTCCTGCTTGCTGCTGGAGGCGCTTGTGTGTGCGGCGCTGGTGCCGCTTAACCAGGCCGACCCGGCGGCGCAGCAGAAGCTGGTGGACGAGGCCATTCGTGCCTTGAGCGACGCAGAGAAGCACGGCGCTGGGGAGACAACTTATCGCCCCGGCAGCGGCAGCGGTGCCAACAACGCCGGTGCTGCCAATCGAGGCGCCGTCGCCCCGTCCGCGGTGAAGCACACGCAGGAGGCGTCGGCCATCTACAACGCCGTGCTGCTCTGGTGCTACCTGGCCGACGCCTGCAGTCGCTGTGGGACGGCAGAGCAGACGGCGCGCGTGCGTGGGGTGCTGGACCGCCACCTGCTGACCGAGACGCCGGAGATCAAGCGGCCGAGCGCGCCGTTCAACGTCCCGATGACGGCCCCTTTTGTGCAAAAGCTGCTGCTGCAGCCGCGGTGGGCGGTGTTGGAGGACTGCAGCACCACCACGCGCGTTGCCTTTTGCCGTGCGCTGAGTGCCCTGGCGTCGCGCGCCGCCTCGTCCTCTGCCGCGGCCTCCGCCTCTGCCCTCGGCAGCCTTCAGAGCGCCTATCGTCTTCTTCTGGCCCTCCAGATTCAGCGGATGCCCGACCCCTCGTCGGCAGCCGGCGCGGCGCCGCCGCCGCTTCGAACAGGGCAGGGCGGCAGCGACAAGAAGCGCACCACGGAGCACCCCGGCTTCTCTGGCGGCCTCGGTGACGCGGTGGCACGTCACGGTCCGTCCTCGAAGCTCACGCTGAGCTCGGCGCAGCAGCTGTTGGCCGCCATCACCGAGTACTTGACGCGAAGCTCCGGCGGTGCGTCGACGGCCGGCACCGGGTCCCCTGCCGCCGCCCTCCTGCTCCCGCTGCTCGTGGAGCTGTGCAATGTTCTGCTGCACCTGCCCGCCTCGTCGCCGCAGTGGGCCGATGCTGAGGTGCAGCTCTTCGCCCTCCGCGTCCTCCTTCTCTTCAAGCGGCAGCAGCTGGCGGTGCTCACGGCATCGCCCAGCCCGCTGACGTCCGCGACGGTGACCGGCACGTCCGCCACGGCGGCGGCAGCAGCAGCGGCGGGGATGATGGACGCCTTCCTGCAGCTCCTCTGGACCACCTTCGCTCATGTGTGGAACAGCGTCTTCCGCAACCCAAACGCGCGACAGCGACGCTGCATCGCCGCCGGCGCACACACCACCCAGTGGGCTCGCCGTGTATTGGAGCAGCACCGCCGCCAAACGCTGCAGATGGCAGCAGGGCACGATCGGGACGCCGACGGCTCTGGCAGTGGTGGCGGTGCGGAGAGTGCCGCGACAGGAAAGCACCCGCGGAGCCCTCGCAAGGCAGGCGGCGGCGGTGGCGGTGGCACCTCCATCGCAGCAGATGGCACCGCAGCTGCAGGATCAGTAGACGCGGCAGCCGGCGCACCCGCTCCGCCCTTCGATGACGCCGGCGGCAACGCGCTGACCTTCGCCGGTGTTGCGTACCTGCCAGAAAGTGACGAGAGGGCACACCGCGAGGAGGACGGGACGGCTGTGGGTGGTGGCAACGACAGCGAGTCACCGGAGCGGCGCCGCGTCTCGCCCGGGCGGCCAAAGAGCAGTAGTCCGGCACACCCCAGTGGCGGCAACAGCAACGCGGTGTCGAGTCTTCCCACCGTCTCGCTGCACTCGCACATGCCCAGCGAGTTTATGGAGCTGCTGGAGGACATTTTACTGCACCTGCCCCAGCTGTGGTCCTACTTACTTGCCCCACCAGGAGCGGTGCCGATCCCTGCCGTGGCCACCGCGGCGAACCGGCCCGTCGGGGCTGATGTGTCGCCTGGCCGTGCCGCGTCGCCACCAAACCCGTCTAGCCAGTCTGCTACGCTAAACGGTGCTGCAGGTAATGGTAGTGGTGGTGGTGCGGGGAGGCGGCATCGCGGATGGACACGCAGTGTGACTTCGTGCACTACGCCGCAATGCAGGCGGTGCAGGCGCTGCGGGAAGCACAGCGCTCCTCCGCGCCAGCCAGCGGGTCCTCTGCGGCTGCCTCTACAACGGGCGAGCGGCGGGCGTCAACGCACGTGACGGCGGGGGGACTGCTGTGCGGTGTGCCTCCCATCTACATGGACGTGGTGGCCGCCCTGCAGCAGTACAGCGTCACGATGGCCAGCAGCAGCAGCAACAGTGGCGCCGTCAGCGGTGGAGGTGGCGGCAGTGCTGCTGCAGCCAATGGTAGTGGTGCCCAGCAGAACGCGAACAGCAACGCTGCGGGATCGACTGCGGCGGGCGGTGGCGGTGGAGGTAATAACGGCGCACGTGGTGGCAACGCGCGTGGGGCAGGTGGCGCTGTGGCCGTCCCCGCCGTCTCCGCTGCCTGTCTCACGCTGATAGAGTCTCTCCAGAGGTACAAGGAGGACCCTGCCTACGCGAAGCTGGCGGTGCACGTCGTGCGGGCCCTCCTCAGCCTCTGCTGTGACGAGGGCTCGAGCGGGGCCTTCGTCAGCATTGTGAATGGCAGTGGTGGTGGCGCGGGTGGCGGTGCTGCCGGCGGTGGCGGCGCCAACGCAGCCAACAGCTCCGGCAGCCGCAAGAAGAATCCGGCAAGCGGTGCTGGTGGCGGTGGTGCGGCGGCGGGTGCAGGGGGCATGGGTGACGCCTTTAGCGCCGGCCTGCGCTGCAACGCCGGCATCTCCGCCAGCGCGGTCACCACCGATGTTCAGTGCATAGTCCGCGCCGTGCGGGAGCAGGCACACGAGAATCACCGTGCCCTTCGCGCCTTTCTCAGCCAGGTCGACGACGAGACGCACGCGTGGCTCGTGCGGGGCGGCTACAGCCTGGCCGGCCAAGCCCAACAGCTTCAGCAACAGCAGAGTGGCGGTGCCAGCGGTCAGGCCGGCGGTGCGAACACGTCGGCCACCCCGCCCAGCACGGCTGATGCAGCGCGCGGCAGCAAGGGCAAGACCGCCGCAGCTGGCGCAGCGACGAGCGCGTCTGCCGGGTCAGCTGGCAAGAAGGGTGCCAAGAAGGGCAACAAGAAGGGTGCGGCGGGGCGTGGGCGGAAGTCCGACGGCAACGAGGACGCCTCCGACGACGACGACGAGGCGACGCGCAACGGCGATGACGCGCCGCCGTCCGCCGCTGGTGTGCCGTACTCCACCGTCACCCGCGCCTTCAGCTTCGCCGAGGAGCAGAAGCTGAAGCAGCTGACCTGTGCCGTGGCGCGGTGGCGGCGCAGTCGTGCAGGGCGGCTGCTGCGGGGGCGCTACGTGCAGTACAACACGCCCTTCCTCGCCCAGCTGCACCTCATCGAGGCTGTTCTCCTCTTTATGGGGGCGGCGGTGCAGCAGGATGTGGTGCGGCAGCGGGCGGTGATGCACGAGCTGCTTGCCTTCTCGGAGGGTGCTGGTGGGGATGCGCAGCTCGCGGGTGGGGCGGCGGCGGCGGCCGCGTCCTCCTCCTCGACAGCGCGTGGTGTGCAGCGCGACAAGAAGAAGCCGGGCGGCCCGCCCCTCTCCGCCCGCAGCCCCGAGGAGGCGGAAGTCGACGACCCCACAGCGGTGACGGAGGAGCTGCTGCGACACTGCGCGGCGGCCAGCAATCTCTTCCAGAGCGTGTGGATGCCCGTGCGGGCCTCGACGGCCGTGCAGTTGGCGGTGCAGCATCTGCGCCACTCCCCCCTGCAAACGCGCAGCACTGCAGCGTCAAGCGGGGCTGGTGCCACGCCAGCGGCAACGACGGCCTTTGGCCTCTCCTCCTCCTCCACTAAAAAAGCGCAAGGAGGAAAGCTGTCTCCTGCGGCCGCGCTTGTGGCGCAACTGCTGACGGTACCTCTCTTCGCGATGGCCGCGGTGCAGCTGGGCTACCATGACGCCCGCCGTGATGTCCACACCTGCGTCCTGCAGCCCACCGTGGTGAAGGTCGGCGCCGCCGCGTCGTGGTCGCAGCGGGATGCCTTCGCCTACGCCGTCCCCTCCCTCTTTTCTCTCGTCTCCCCGTCGGAGTCAAGGGGGAGGAGGCGATGGGGCAGCAGGGCCGGCTGCAGGCGCAGCGGCAGCGCCACTACGAGCGGCTGAGGCTGCTGTGGTGTGTCGAGGCGGAGACGGACACCCGTGCTGAGGCCGTCCGCGACGAGCTGCAGGCGCGTGTCCGCATCATCCAGCAGGCCCAGCAGGTGCTGCTGCCGACGCCCACCCACACCACTTTCCTGAAGGCGCGCCTCGTCTCGGCGGCGGAGCTGCTGGCCCTCGCGCCGGAGCGGCAGCGGAACGCCGACAGCGCACTGCGCGTAAAGCGGGCAAGCGGGGATACGGCGGGGGCCCTCACGCAGGGCCGTGAGTCGTCCCACGCACCTGTCAACGGCGGTGGCGCGACGCCGAACCCCCCGTCCTTCCACTACTCCCTATTCGACGGCGCGCTCGGAGCGCCGGTGTTTGGTACCGCGGACAACGCGGCGTCTGCAAAAAAGGGGAAGAGTGTCAAGGAGGGCAGCGACGGCCCCGCTGCAGCACCGGTGTCAGATGGGGGCCGCTACGGAAGGGACATGGCCGAGGCCGTTCTCGTCCAGCAGCTCATCGCCCTCGCCCATGAGGTGGAGCGGGAGAGCCCGCAGCTGTGCATGCACGCCTACCGAACAGCGCAGCAGCTCACCGTTGGCCGCCACGCCACCGAGCTGCTCCCACGCCTCATGCAGATGGAGGAGGCGGACAAAAATTGCGGCCGTGACGCCGCCATCGCGTACGAGAAGGTGTTGCGCGGCATCTCGGACGGGGTGTGGCTGCTGCGCACGGCCCGCGAAACGCGACGGCAATTGCTGCCGCTCGGCGGCTCGCTGGGCCGCAGCGGGCGTAGCGGGGACAGCAGCAGCAGCGTTGGCGGCGGAGGCGATGGCCCGTCGTCGTGGAAGGTCGTCGTGGATGCGTTCCAGCGCGCCGCCAAGGCCCTCCGCGCTGCCGGCAACCTGCAGCTGTTGGGCGAGTGTCTCTACGAGTTGGGCAACCTCCACTGTGCTGCCGGCCGCATCGACGAGGCGGAGCGAAGCTGGTCGGACGCCGTGGACTGCTTCCTCTCCACGCCGCACGTCTTGGAGGAGTGGCACACGCGGCGCGCCATCCCACCACCCCCGCCCTCGACTTCCCCTTCTTCGGTGTCGAGTGGGCGTGGGGTAGCGGAGCTGCTGTGGGTGATGGCAGCCCTGACAGCCCTGGCCGACCACGCCTACGCCACCGATGCCGCCCGCTTCCACGACGCGCAGTCGCTCTGTGCCCTGCTCGTGCACAAGTACTGGCGCCTGCCCGCCGTCGTCGCATCCGGTTCCGCAGAGGATGGTGCGAAGGGGCCAGCGACGCACCACAACGCCCTCCTCCCGCCCTCCGCGTACAGTCAGCTCGATGTCACGTCGATGGGCATTCAGGTCGGCTCGAGTGCGGCCAAGACATCGCCAGAGCAGCGCAGCACCGCCACGGCAATGCCCGACACCCTCGCTCTCACGGTACACGCCCTGATCCGCACCGCTCACATTCTGCTCCACCGCCGCTGCAGCGGGGACGCCACCATCATCGCCGCCTTCAGCGACTTCGTGGCGACGGTGCACCTCCGCGACGTCTCGCTCGCCGTGAGTGCTCGTCTCGCACGGGCCATGGCGGCTGCCGAGCTCGGCGGCTTCGCGGTGGCGATGCGGCACATCCACAGCGTCTGCGTCGGCACCGGGCTGCCGCAGCCGGTGGGCGGGCTGCTGAGCGAGGACGGCCTGCCGGGCTACTACTCCATCTCCGCCGCCGTCGCCGCAGCCATCGCGGCGCGCGTCGTTGGCGCGTCGTCGTCGTCGTCATCGTCCATGTCCGCCGGTGCGAAGAAGCCGGTGGCGGGGACCGGAGCAGCTGCTGGTGCGGGCGGCGGTGGCGGCGGTGTGGCAGGAGGAGGTGGTGGCAGCAGTCCGTCGCCTGCGGGCGGCCCGTCCACCAACAACAGCGGTAACGGTGGTGGTGGTGGTGGCGCGGCGGCTGCTCTTTCTGGTGCCCCCGCCACCGCCCTCCCCTCCTCCGTCATCTCCTTTTTCTACCTTTACCGCGACCACGAGAGCCCCTCCACACCACACAACACGGCCGCCGTGCGTGCCTTTCTGCTTGCCTGTCTGCCCGGACTCGCCGTCGACGCCGCCCTGCCCACCATCAGCGCTAGCGGCCGATCGGCCTTCGCGGCTGCAGCGTCTGTGCCGCTGACCGGTGGGCTGCTCGCCTCCCCGGCGCTCGAGTCGCTCTACGGGGTGTGTCTGCTGCGCAACGTGCATCTCTCCATCGCGGAGCTGCTGGTGCGCCTGGGCACCTGCGACCCAATTTTCCTCTTCCGCTCGCCGTCCGGCTCGCCGCTGACGGGCAGCAGCGCTGCTGGCGGGCCTCACGCGACGACTGCGATCAATGCCACCACAACAGTCACGTCGGCTTCGACGAGTACTGCTGCAGCTGCTGCCGGCGCTGTCAACGCTGCAGGCAACACGTCGTCGGCCGCCGCTGCTACTGGTGTGGCTGCTACTGCTGCTTCCGCATCGGGTGTTTCGTTTCCCCCGCTGGCGACGGGAGAGCGACCGACCAACGCGTGTACGGAGGCCTGTCGATATGCCCAGCTGCTTCTGCATTCCTTGCGCAGCGCCGACATCCGCTTCGCCATCTCCGGCCAGCCCTCCGCCGCGTCTGGCCTGAACTCCGCCGACGACACGGACGGCGCAGCAGCAGCAGCAGCAGCAGCAGTCACAGGGCGGGCGACGCGCACACAGGGCGAGGCAGGCAGCACGTCACGGTCTCGCGAGGCTGTCAACAAGGACGTGGTGGCCACAGTGACCAGCCCACCAGAGGCTGAGCGCGACATCACGGAGCGGCCGGAGTGCATGGCGTGTCTTGTCCGCCTCGGCGTTATCCGCCAGCGCGCCATCCTCCTTACCAGCGAGATCCTCGCCGCGCAGGGGCAGTACAGCGCCTGCCTGCAGCTTCTCACCTCCATCGTGGTAGAGTTCAACGACGCACAGGCAGGGTTGCCCAACGCAGCAGCGCAGAGCAGCAGTGCAGTGAGCGGTACGTCGTCGTCGTATGCGGGGCGACCGGCCCCATCAACCGCACCGTCGCGGTCGCTGCGGGACTACGGCATGCAGGGCAGTCGCGGTTGCAGCCGCCCTCGCCGCCGCACCGCTGTCGCCTCCCTCCCCGCCCCCTACACCTACGTCTACTGGGCCTACGTGTGGCAGCTGGTGTGTCGCTGCTACTGCGCGCTGCGGCTCTTCCCCCAGCTGGAGAGCGCCGCGGAGGCGCAGGGACTGCAGCTCTGTGCAACCTCGGGCGACACAAGCACGAACCGCAACATTTTCCAGTTGTACCGCCTTTACGCACTCGGCCAGATGGGTCGCATGCGGGAGGCGGCGGAGGTGGCGAGCGATCTGCACCGTAGTCTGAACAGCGCGCCGCCCATCGAGAGCCCGGTGGTGCGAGCCGTGCCGGCCGGCATGACGGACGACGGCAGCGTGGCGACGGCGCTGCAGTGGTGGGTGATGCAGCACCCTGGCGACGGCCCGTCGCTCTGGTCGCCCGCGCTCAGCTCGCAGCGTGTCGTGGCGCAGCTGACGGCGGTCGCGGTGGCGAAGCGGTGTCTGCTGCCGTGGCGCGCCGTCTCCACCTCTCCTCCAATGCTGGTTCTGGAGTCGCCCAATGCGGAGTCGGTGGTGCCGCCCTGCCCGTTGTCCGGCTGCGTCAAGACACGCGATGCGTGGCGGCTGCACGCGGCGATGATCCGCTGCGCCTTTGAGATGAAGTGGCGGCCACCACCGTCAGCGCCGTCAGCGCTGCCGTCGTCGTCGTCGGTGGAGCGGGTGGCAGCAGACCGCGGCAGCGGTGGGGGGATGACAGGGAGCAGCCACCAGCGCTCGCCGCAGCCGCCACCACCTCGTCTGCTTTCCTCCACGCGTGGAGCTGGTGCCATCAACGGCCGCAGTGCCGCGTCGCCCGTGCCGCCAGCAGACACGCAAGCAGCCGCGGCAGCAGCGGTGTCGTTCGAGTCGGCGACGGATAGCGCGAGCTGGCTGCTGCGGGAGTCGGTGGAGGGACTCTGCCCGCAGTACACGGCGCAGGCGCACCCCATTCGCTGCCTCGAGTCCCGCATCGTGTCGATCAGCATCCGCAACATGGACGTCGCACAAAAACTCCAGGCGCGGCAGCAGGAGGCGGTGGCGGCAACGGTGGAGTTTGCCGTCGACGATGGCGAGGAGGCACCGGCTGAGGCAATCGCGGAGGTGTGTCGCGCACCGCCCTCGCTGACTTCCCGCGACGCCGCTCTCGCCGCTCTCCCCTTGCCTGTTCGCGACATCTGCACGGAGCTGCTCCACACCCTGCAGCTGTTCGTGCAGTACCCGGTGCAGCAGCACATGTCCATCCGCGTCCTTCTCATCAGCATCGCCGGCGTCCTCTCCGTCTACATCCGCAGCGTCCGCCTTCGCTGCCGCAGCGGCAGGATCGATGCCGCGCTGGCAGAGGCGGAGGCGCTGCTGCCGCAGTACGCCGCCATCGTTGCGGCCTGCACGCTGTTGGCGGGGCTGGTCTCCGACATGGAGCGCCGCATCCGCACCGGGGCGGACAGCTTCCGTGGCTACTTCACGGACCCCCGCCTTAGCTCCAGCGACGGCTGCGACACCCTTGCTCTGCTGCTGGAGTCGCAGTGGCCGGAGTCGCTCAGCGTGGCGGTGCGGCAGACCCACGCCACTGTCGGGCAGCTGCAGGCAGCCACAGGCGTGACGCACGATCGCAACAGCAACAACAACAACATCAATGGGGCCTCGCCCGCCACCGCGCACCCCTTCTACACCCTTCCCGCCGTGCAGCAGCAGATCTTCGGCATCGCGGTGCCGACCGCCGCAGCAGCCCCTGGCACGGCAGCCGGCGGGGCATCGGGTGCGGGCAGCGGTAGCGGCGGTAGTCGTGGGGGCTCAGCGGGGAGTCGCGACGCGGGCGGTGCATCGAAGCGATCTGCTTCCCAGCCGTCCGCTGGTGGGACAGGCGCCGGGACTGCCGGAACTGTAGGAATTTTGTCACCAACCGCTGGGCCTGCTGCGTCGCCGCTGCTGAGTGTGCCGGCGCTGGCACTGACCTTTGCCGCCTTGTCGGACGAGGCGGCCGCTGTCCAGGCTCTCACGCCCGTCGGCGGTGCCCTCGAGCACGACGTGGTCATGCAGCTCCTCACCGCCCACCTCCAGGCCCTCTCCCCGCCGGTGAACTGCACCTACCTTTGCTACCGCGACGACGTCCGCCAGCAGCTGCTCGAGGCTGTTGGCGCCACGCTGGGTCAGCAGCAGCAGCTGCAGCAGCAACAGCAGCAGAGCCGCACGGGGCAGCGGAGGACGAGCAACACAGCGACGAAGCGGCCCGGGGGGCCAACCGGTGCCTCCGGCAACGCAGGAGGAGCCACGCAGTCGACAGGTGCGGCCTCTGGCGCGCCGGCGGTGGCCTTCAGCGACGCCGATGTATGGAAGGCGCTGGTGCCGCCTGTCATGCTGGCGAGCGTGCCGGCGGACCTCTTCTCGGCCCTCGGCCCCGACACCCTCGGCGCACCGCTGTACAACTCCGTCGCGGCCGCTGGGCTGGAGATGCTTGTCTACAACCTTTCTTCCGCGGCGGCCGGGGCGGCGGGCAAGAAGCGCGGCACGGCAGAGACAGGTGGCGCCGAGACGACGACGTCCATGTGGCGCCTGCACCTTGCGGTGTCGCCGCTGAACGACCCGGCGGTGGTGGAGGCGCCGCTCATGTCACCCAACACCTCAACCATCCTCTCCACCGCGGATGCGGCCGTGCTGCTCCCGCCTGCCCACCTCGTGGCGGCGGTGAATGGCGGGGGGACGGACGGAGCGGGTGCTGGTGGCGGTGGTGGCGTCTCTCTCAGCTCTGCGGCATTCATGGCAGGAGGGGGCGGCAACGCGAGCACGTCGTCTGCGTCTGCGTCTGCAGCAGCCTCTGCGCGTGGGCGGGGTATGGGCCGGCCCTCTGGTGCCGCCGCTTTCAGCAACACCAACGCAGCAGCAGCAGCAGCAGCAGCCGGCATCGTCTCTCCGCAGCGCCGCAGCAGCGGGCAGGAGTCCTCGGTCGTGGGCAACGGCGGCTGCGTGTGGCCCCCGCTCTCCGCAGCGGCGTGTCTCGTGCCGTCGACCAACTGGGCCTACCTCGACCAGATCCAGCAGGAGGGCCTCTCGATGTCGCCGTCCGGAGTGGAGGAGGGCGGTGGTGCAGCAGCAGCGCCGGCAGCGGTGAAGGCCACCTCGCCAGCGGCAGGGAATCGCGCACATGCGGCGGTAAAGGCAACACGTGGCATCAACGCATCAACGGCCGGCGGCAGCGCGCCGCTCTCCACCGCAGCAGCTGCGGCGGCCAGCGAGTGCGGCAAGTCCTCGTCGACCATCGGCGACCACATGACGCAGGCGCACTCCCCGCTGCGGTGGAACTGCGTCTCGCTGGAGCTGAGCATCGCCACCATGTCGGGGATTCAGCGCCACCTGCGACGGCTGCTGCGGTGCATGCATCGCGCCAAGGAGGTGGACTGCACGATGCTCTCCGCAGCGCCGGTAGAGGTGGGAAGAACCGCCTCTGACGGCGCCGCGCTGTCGAAAGCGAGCACGACCGCCTTGGCAGCAGCGAAGGGGGAGGCGGCGGACGGCGGACGGGGGGCGGCGACGCGCACCGCACTCGCAGCTGCCGTGTCGCGGGCCCAGCAAACCCTCCGCGCGCACCTCGCCGCCGCTGGGGTGGCCGCTGCGGCTGCGGGCACCAACGCTGCCGGTGGTGGTGGGGGTGTGGGTGGCAGCGGTGCGGGTGGCTCCTCCGTCTCCGCCTCGGCGCTCTCCGCCTCCGCTGCTGGCGGCTCCGTCGTGTCTGGCGGAGGTCCGGGCACCGCGGCGGGCGGAAGCGGGGCGGCAGCAGCAAGCGGCACGGCAGCGTCCGCCCGTAAAGCTGCCGCGCGCCTCGCCGGCGCCGCAAGCGTTGCCCAGCGCAGCTCCGGCGCCCCCGTCGACTCTGCGCTTGGCGCGGCGGCGGCCACCAGCGCACACGAGGGAGGTGCGGCGTCGGACGACTTGACGGAGGAGCTGCGAGAGCGGCAGACGGCGCAGCGCGAGCGCCTGCGCCAGCAGTGTGCTGAGGAGCTGGAGGAGGCGCAGCGGAGCCTGTTGCGGGAGCTGCTGGAGGCGGTCGTCTCTGCTGCTGCTGCTGGGACTGGCGAGGCGGCCGCGGTGATGGATGAGGCGCGGGTGGAGATGGATGTTCAGCGTCTGCTGCCCCGCTGCCCCCTCTCGGCATCCATCGTGGACTTTTTGTGTGACTGGTTCGGCGGCGTCACCGTCGCCGGGTCGGAGGCCGAGGGCAGCGATGGCGCTGATGGCGTTAGCGGAAACCCTCGCCCGCTGTCGGTGAGTAAAAGCAACAGCGGCACCACCGCGCTGCGCTTCTACAACGCCGGCCTGCATGCGTGGATGCAGCGTATTGCACAGTACGTGGTGGAGCAGCAGCAGCAGCAGCAGCAGCGGCCTTCGCGGCAGAGCGGGTTGCGGTGACACCTTCATGTCTGGAATACGTGGTACAACTATCTGCTTTTCTTTCTCTGTTGTTGTTATTGTTGTTGGTGTTGTTGTTGTTGTGTCTGGGTGTTCCCAACGCACGTATACGCCCTTAATCTTGTCCATACTCCCACGTCTTTGTGCTTTGTGTTGTTGCGGTTTCTCCAGTTGCTGTTATTTTCGCTCTGCATGGGACTTCATCCCAAAAGTAGAAATGTGGCTTTCGATGTAAACGATTCACTTTTTTTTTCTATCTGACCTCTGTTGTTGTTGTTGTTGTTCTTGTCCAGTCTGTTGTAGTCCTGATGTACAGGTGTTGGTCATCGCCGCACCGTCCCAAAACCCTGAATGCTAAGATTTTAAAGTAGTGAGAGGTGATGGTGCCGACTGATAGCACGATACCTTTCTTTGTCTCTTTCTCTCTCTCTCTTCACAACCGGTGATGAGCGGTCACCCACATCTGAACTCCGACCACTGAGAACGTCAGCAGCAGAGGTTACCTCTCAAGGAAAAAAAGGAGGCGCGTGTACTTTCTCTGATGAGGCGGTATGCTGCTTTGGTGATGCCCCACCTGTGAAATGGATCGCTACGTGCTGTCGCCGAAACGCTCCTCACCCATGCCTCCACCACCTCTATCGCCCTCACTTCTTTTTTCCTTTCTTTTTTTTTGGTACTGCTTCTCCGTGATGCGTTGCCTGCGCCTGGGATACCGTGTGTATGTGTGTGCCCGCTTTCTTTCTCGAGGAACAAAGTTGACAGGAGCCCAAGCACCGACATTGCTGGTCACGTAGAGGGTGATACCGACATCGTCCCCACACACGCACACTCTTTCACGAAACGGGGAGGCAGTACATCTCAGCGCTGCCGCGCCACGCACGAGTACATTCCATTGTTCACCCGTAACTGTTTCCTTTACTATCCTCCCAATCGTTCGCCTACTGCCGTAGCCCTCTCCCTCTTCTGCATCGATAGTTCATTCACCTCTCTGCCAGACCGTGCTTGACATTTTTTTTGTTGTTGCTCCTCCATTGCGTCATATTTAAGGGGCCTCATCTTCTATTTTGATAACGATACGACAAGACGCGTTGCGGGATTTTAGACTGTTTGGGTTCTCAAGCGCCTTTTTGTTTTATTATTGACCCCTACCAACTTTTTTCTTTTTTCTTGGGTCGGTGTAGGTGGTGTGCTCTCTTCTTTGTACTTCGCCGGTCATCTCGCTCTTCCTCTTATACCTGTTTGTCGAAAAAAAAAAAAAACACAAAGAGTCCAGTGAAGAACGCATACTTTTTCTCTTCCTTTCTTGGACAGCACAACTTTCTCGGCCTTTCTCGCACCAACGCGATGACAACCTGCCACGTCGAGGTCGCAACCGCGCAGGCGGAGTTCACGCAGCTGCGCAAGCCCGATGCTGCCGCCAAGGACTACTGGACCACCACCGTCTTTGGTGGCAGCCCCGTGACCTTCCGCGTCGTCGATGACGTCGAGATGTCCGCGGTGGACGGCACGGCGTACATGAATGCGCGCATCCAGTCCATGCACAGGGAGGTGCAGAACGAATCTCTGCACGCCGCCGCCGAGCAGGCCTACCGCTCCGTCTTTGTCGAGGTAAGTCTCCTGGACGACCCCCTCGCCATTCCAGGTGCGGCCGACCGCGCCGTCGACCTCTGGCTGCCGCTGCACGTCGCCCTCATGACGGGCAACCGACCAGCAGTTGATGCGCTCCTGCAGTTTCATGTCGAGCACGCCGTGGACGCGATGACGTGCTTTGCGAACACCCCAAGCCAGGTTTGCCCGTCGAGGGCGGAGGCGGAGAACGTGGACCACCACGTCTTGTCGACGGACTCGCTCGTTCTCCCGAGCCCTGACAGGGAAGCCAAGGCCGCTGCTGCCGCTGAAGACTGTGTTCGGGGCAGCTTTGGGGAGTCTCTCGGCGCCGACCGCGCCCCGTCCACACTCGTCGTCGGCGACCCCATTCTGGAGTGCCAGGTGCGCCGCGAGCTGGGCGGCACGGTCGTCCTGCTCGGCCATTTCGACGGCCGCATTCGCCACTCCGCCTGCGCTGCGGTGCGGAAGAGCCGACCGCCCAGCCCGGTGCGCTGCTCCACCGGCGGCTGCGGCGCCGCAACCCCGCTGCCCGCCGTCGCCGCCACGCCCGCCGCCTCGGCCCACAGCAACGAGGCGACGCCGCAGCCCGGCTCCGCCGAAGACGCGCTGATGCAAAGCGTTGCCCAGCACAACGATGCCCTGCTGCAGGAAGAGAACGCTCTCTTTGAGGACAAGGGCGAGGAGTACGGCCTGTTGAACGTGCTCACGGCTCTCCGCACGCTGCTGCAGAGCGTCGTGCTCGAGATTGAGCGGCGGTGGCAGGCGGCGCTGCCCGGAAAGAAGACGGCAGCCACCACCCTGCGCCTCCCGCCCGTCGCCGAAAACGCAATTGACATTCTGCGCGACTTCTGCGTGAGTCTCAGCGGGCAGCCGCAGCACCCACCGCTGCTCGTCGACAGCGACGTCCTCTTCACGCTCTGCCACCACGGCGACCTCACGCTGCTTACTAAGGTGATGGACTCCCTCGACGGCGCGCTGGCGCCGGTGCTGCGTGGACAGGCCCTCCTGACTGACCGCCAAAGCGGGACGGCCACCGCGGCTGCCTACTCCCACATCGCGAGCCGCGACCCCTCACCGCACCTCTCCAGCCTCAACCCCCAGTCCTCCGCCCCCGCTGCCCCGTACGTGCACGCCCGTGTGCCGAGCGGGCACAGCGTGGCTGGCACCCCGCGTGGCGGCAGCGTCGGTCGCCACCTGCACCCGCCAACGCCGTCCTCGTTCTGGTGGAGCTGCCGGCCACAGCAGGTGCACGTGCTCGCCTTCCTGGCCCTCTGGATTGGCTGCCGGGAGGCAGTGGAGGAGAGCAGCGGGTCGGGGCGTCGCCGCCGCGCCGTCTCCATCTCGACGGAGAACCGCGTCATGATGGCTGCGATTCGCCAGCTTGTCGAGTCGCGCGTGGCGGCGCAGAAGCTGAGTACGATGGTGTGGTCGGGCCACCTCGTCACCATCACGAAGCTGCTCTCCCGCGACTGCACGTTGGAGGACTTCATGGACTTCGTGGAGGAGGGCGGCTACTTCAACGTCGCCTCCCCGTGCGGCTTCAGCGGGCTCTTCCTCTCCGTCCTTGTGGCGGGTGTCGTGGCGGCCGCCGCGGTGCGCGATGCACCGACGATGCGGGTGCTGCGGCGCAAGGTGGAGACCCTCCTCGCCGACGTCCCGGGGCGGCCCTCGTCGCTGCGCGCCTTCGTGGTGGGCCGGACCCTCACCCACGCTGAGCGTTTCCGTGAGCTATGGCTGGACGCCGGGAGTCGCCGCAACCACCCCGAGGGTGAGGCCCGGGTCGCCGACAGCGAAGGCCACGCCAATAACGGCGGCGCAGTAGACACGCCGCACAAGTTCCGCACGCGGGTGGAGCTGCTGTACTACGCCGTGGTGGAGCAAGTGCTGGAGGCGGCCGAGGTGGCGTGGACGCAGGAGCCGGAGGACGCGCAGTCCGTGGCGGCCGGCGCGGCACCGACCTCGATGTGGTCCTCCGGCTCCTCGAAGCAGGAGGCCCAGGCGGCGCTGCAGAGCTGGGTGCTGATGTGGACGAACTTCTTCACCGGGCTGCGGGACCGCCCAGACCAGCATCACCGGCGCAGTCTTAGCTACAGCAGCACCTCCTCGCAGGTGACGCGGGAGCAGCAGGTGAACAGCAGCACCGAGGGCCCCCTTGGCAGGGACAAGAATGCGGCGCACGCGCCGAACGCCTTGCTCACTCGCGACGCGAGCACCGACGACTTGACCGAGGACGCCAACGAGGTTGCCGAGACGATCAAGCGGGTGTGCCGGGTGGTGGTCGACCGGCTCGAGACAGGCACCGAGCCGCTGCCGGCGCTGCGCCGTGCCCTCTACCCCAACGGTCTCCCCGACGCCGACAGCGGCGTCTCCGGCAGCGCGACGCCTGCGCAGGTGGACAAGGCCCTTCCCATGTCCTCGATCGAGCAGGAGTTCAACGCGGCTGCTCAATCCTTTGGTGACATGGCCGCCAAGGAGAGCCAGGAGGTGCAGCTGAAGTTCTACGGCCTCTACAAGCAGGCGACGAAGGGCGACGTGAACACCAGCCGCCCCGGCTTCTTCGACTACGCCGGCAAGGCGAAGTGGGACGCGTGGTCGAAGCTGAAGGGGATGAGTCTGCTGGATGCGAAGCGCGCTTACGTGAGCGAGTACAAGATGATGGTGGACCTCCGCAAGTCAAGGAGGTAGCGGCGGTGGATGGGGTTGCCGAGCCCCCACGGAGGAGACGCCGTTTGGTTTCCAGAGGGTTTCCGTCAATATTTGCCCTTTTTGTTTTTTCCTGCCTTCTTTTGCTGCTGGGGCTCTTTGTGTATTGGATCGAGATAGCGAACGCTTCTTCTTTCTTCGACACGCTTCCCCGCCCCTCACCGCCTCCTCCTTCTCCTCCGTGGCTGTAAAGCAGGAGGTAGAGTGCATCGTGCTGTTTGCCTTTGTTGTTGTTGTTGCGGTTGTTGCGACCTTGCTTTTTTCTGTGCGTGGGTGGATGACAGGGAGAGCGCCTGCGTGGTGTGAAAGTGTTGGACCGACTCGTTATAAGTCGCGCATTGTTTATGTCCTCCTTACTCCGTTTATTTTTTTTTCTAATATCTCTTCTGTCTTACTTCGTTGTGGGCTTTTGTTCTATTCTCCAGCTCCTCTTCTCTCTTTTTGCTCCCCCACGAGAGGACGAAAAGCAAAGGCTACTCACGCAAAGCAGACAACATGGTGGAGGCAATTCCTCTTGATCAGACCCTATCAGCGCAGCGCTGAAACTGATGCCAAAGAAAAAAAATAAAGCCTTTCACACGGCCGAAGATCTTTCAGTGGCGTGGAGCTTCTCCATACATCGCCGCTTGTGACACGCGCGCTGAAATTGAAGGGTCAACACATGGTGGTGCCACAAGTGGCGAATCAAACAAAGAGATGTTGGAAAAGTGCGCGCTACTTTGCTGGTGTTTTTTTAGTCACTTTCGTCTTGTCTCTACCCTACTCTTTTTAGCTTCGTCCTCTTTTTCTCCTTGGAGCCTTCTCGTGTCCCCATCTCTCCCTCTCCCTCTCTCTCTCGCCTCGTTTCTCTTTCGTATTCTCCCTTCCACTGCGAGAGCGCAGCTGCACAAGCTACCTTCTCTTGTTGGGCAACGCCTGCTTACCTTCTTTTGGCGCTTGCGTTTACGTGTGTGTGAGTGTCTGCTTTTGCGTCGCTGCCTCCGTGGACTTTCCGTTTCACCCACGCTAAATCAGTGCACGGCTTCGCCATTTGCCTGCCCACATCTCCGTTTATCACTGTGCAGTTCGCCACAAGATTCACTTCTCCTGGATCTCGCCCCTTACCATTTTTCGCTTCGCCGTACGCTATCGCTGGGTTTCGACTCTCTCCCTCTCTTTTCTTCGGCCCCTTCGTCGCTTTTCTTTTTCTTTTCCGGCTCTCTCTCTCTCTCTCGCTTTTGTGTGTTCTTTGCCCTTCTGTTGGTGTTGTTATGCTTGGACTCCTGCACAATCTTATACTCGTACTTGTGAGCCTCTACATCCTCCTCAGCGCCCCTTTCTCGGCGCTCTCCGTCGTCCTCACCTTCTCCTTCTTGCGCTCCTTCGTCCGCCCGTACAACACCACAGCAGACCCACCACTAGCTTCGCCTTCATCACCCACCACAGGCAACGCACGCGGTCCCACGACGCTGACGTGGACGGAGTTCTTTCTGCTTGTTCCCTGCACCTTCGTTGCCTTGTGTGTCGCCTTCCTTCTGCGGCGTGCGCTTCCCCACATTGTCATCTACGCTGAGCGCAGCCCCATCTTCGACACCACGAAGCGCTTCGTGCGACGCATCATGGGCTACGACCCAGCCAAGCCCTCCACCTGGAGCATCGCCCAGCTCCGGGTCTACGCGACGGAGCACAACATCACCATCCCCAGCGGGTGCGAGAAGTCGGAGCTCGTGGCGCTCGTCGACGAGTGCCTCACCAACGCTCTTCTTGCCGACCACATCCGCAAGGAACACGCCGTCGATGACGCCGTCCTGTCCGACCTCCTCGCCGCCTCGCCAGAGGACATGCTGCGCCACACCCCCTACCCGATCTACGCAGCACCGCTCCGCCGCCACCCGCAGACGCTGCAGCGGCTCATCGATGCCGGCCTGCGCCAGCTCGAGTCCCTCTCCTTTGTTGCACGCCTGTGCAGCGCGCAGCTGCCCACGCCCCTCGGCACGTGGCTGGCGCAGGTTGCCGTCGCCGACGACGGCGGGGCCTCCTTCCAGGCCGCCCTCACGCCAGCCGACGGGGCTGCGGCGGCCTCGACTGTGTGCGGCCGCTTCTGCGGGGACGGCGACATGGTCGTGCGCTGCCTCGACTGCGGCGCTGACCCGACCTGCGTGATGTGCATGGACTGCTTCCGCCACTCGCCCTGCGTCAACCACCGCTACCGCATCACGCAGGGCTCCGGCGGGGGCATGTGCGACTGCGGCGACCCGACGGCGTGGAAGCCGGAGTCCTTCTGCAGCCGCCACCGCGCCTCTGCCGCCCCTTGCAATAGTGGTGATGGCGAAGAAGCCGAGCAGACGAGTGGTCGCGATGCGGTCGACACACTGGCCGAGGAGGACCGGGAGTGGGTGGTGGTGCTGCTGCGCGGCGTGGTGCAGTACATCTCCCTTGTCATCCTCCAGTCGCTCCGCATTGCGCAGGCGCAGAAGCGCGCAAAGGCGCTGGAGAAGAAAAAGAAGCAAGAAGCGGCCGCACCAGCCACCGGTGAGTCTAGCTCCAAATCAAAGACCAAGGCCGGCCCAACCACGGCAGCAGCGCCGAAGGATCCCGAGGCAACGCTGATGGAGGACGTTGCCCTCATCGCAGACGCCCACGACTGGCTCTCTGGTTGGCTGGCCCCCGTGGCGAACAGCCTCTGGTCTCTCATGTCCACCACCGAGGTGGCGAAGCAGATCGTGGCGCAGCTCTGGAGCGAGCCACTGCGACTGAGCACCGCACCTGCGGTCTCCCTTTACCGCGACGAAGAGTCTGCGGGGAGCTCTGCCGAGTCAGCGACGCAGAAGGACGCGATCCTCTCTGCGCTGCCGGACAACTTCATGTGCATGCACCCCGTCTTCCTCTTCGAGACGCTGCGGCCTGTGACGGACCGCGAGCGGCCTGTCAAGCGCACCGCGCCGGAGCCGTGGCGTGAGGTGCTGGCGAAGTGCATCGGCCACTGTTTAAGTGTGGCGAAGCTGCGCCTGCCGGTCGGCGCTCTCATGGCCGCGTACGCGGAGTGGATCAACTCGAGCGACACCTCGGCGGACCGCCGCAACTCGCTGCACGAGTACCAGGTGCAGGTGCTCACCAACCCGGACGTTCTGCACCACCTCATGACACCGTCGAACATGCCCTATCGCAACGCCACGAACACCGTCGTGCACCGTGTGCTGAGCTCCATCTTCTACACTGTGTGCGTCGGCATCGACCAGGGGCCGCGCAACCCGATCCTGCGCACCTCCGCTGTCGAGTCGGACGGGCTCATCTTCATGGAGCACAACAACGAGCACCTGTCCTTCGGCGCCGTCACGGCGTTCAACTACTGCCTCACCGCCCTTCCCGCCGCATGTCTCACCCTCGTACTGAACCGCCTCGCCTGGCGCGCCTTTGCGCAGCTGCACGGCACCCTCGCCATCAGCGGCTACATCTGCGCCGACCCGGAGGCGCCGACCGACGCCACGCGCTACCCCGCGCCGGACTTCTTCGCGCGCTTGATGGCGCGGCACACGTGGCTGTGGTTCCACGCCACCCGCGCCACCCTCGCGGCGCTGCTGCGTATCAGAGCGGGGGAAGAAGAGGCGGAGGAGGAGAAGACGTCTATTACTGCTGGCACGATGCCGGCCATCGCCCCGGCCGAACTCACCGCGGCGCTTCAAGTGCCACCAGAGACGTGGCAGCGATGGGCCGCCGCAACCCGCTTCGATGCCCCACCCGACGTCTCACGCCGCCGTCCCACCTTCCTGCAGATGCTGGACAGCTGCCGCGTGCATAACGGGGACGACGAGGCTCTGTTGGTGCTCCAGCATGGCCGCCTCGCCGCGGCGCAGGCTGCGGCGATTCAGCAGCATGTCGAGAAGCAGCGGGTGGAGAAGGGGGCCCACCACACGCTGGCGCCGTCAAACGTCACGTCGGTCGGCTACGCGGTGCAGCTGCTCTACGAGGTCAGCCGCACGCTGGACGTGGTGTTCCAGAAGCAGCGCGATGGCTTCTGTCAGCGCTGTCACACCATCGCCCTCGAGCGGGAGCAGCGCGCAGGCGGCGAAGCCGAGGAGGCGATGCTGGAGGGCCGCGTAGCGTTCGAGGCGGTGGCGACGGACCTCCAGCCCGACGCGGAGCGGTCCACTGAGATCGGCGATGTAGACCCGTCCCTCCCGACGCTGCCGGTGCTGCCGCCGTCACAGAGCCCCATCGATGTGCTCGACTACAATCTGCTGACGCCCGCGATTCACGCCACGACCTTCTCGAACCACCTGCCCCATCTTTTTGCCACCGTGCTGACGGCGTGGGTCATTGAGCAGCGGCGCAGCGGCGAGGCACCTCAGCAGCAGCAGCAGCGGCGTGCTTCGCAGCCCACCCAAGCCTCCACTCGTGTGTCGGGCCTCTACGACGACAACGGGACAGCAACGGCAGCCGCAGCTCGTCGCCTCGACCGCCCCCTGCACACGCTGCTCGACTGCTTCTTCAACTTCCGTGCCCGCGTGGTGCCGCACGCCTCGCACGACCGTCTCACCTTCTGCCAGCAACTCCTCGACGCCCTGGTGATGCCGCACGTCCTGATTGGGCAGGTCTTCGACGGGCTGTGGCGGCGCGACAGCTACGGCGTGTCGGCGGCCGCGAACATGTACCTCGGCTTTTCCCGCAGCGTTGCGGCGGAGCTGGATATTGTGATGCTGCAGGTGCTCACGATGGAGCTGGCCCCGCGGACATGGCCATTCACATCTTGCGCCGCTTCACCTACGCCAAGATGAGCGCACGGGCACGCAAGAAGGCGGAGCTTGCGCTCGCTCTCGGCAACGTGCGGCGTGGCTCCACGGCGTCGTGTCGGACCCGCCTCCTCGCCTTCCGCAAGTATCTGAAGGGCTACAAGTACTTTTTACGCCTCATGCTAACCCTCGTGGTGGACACCGCCAAGTCCTCCTTCCACCCGCCGCTCTCAGCACACTGCATCGAGGGGACGGTGGCGCACTACCTCGCCCAGAAGCGCGCCTCGCACTCAACGCTGATCCAAGTCGTCAGCGACTCCGTCCGCGGCGGCGACTTCGGCACCGCCGAGGAGGACGAGAAGGACGCAAGCGGCAACGTCATCCGTTTTACGCAGGTGATCGACGCCGCCATCAAGAAGCTCGCTGTCGCGCACGACTCCAGTCGCGGCAAGCAGTTCCAGATCCGCGACGCGCAGACGTGGAAGGCGTTCGTCAACCTGTATCAGAGCTCGATCCTCGACTCGCAGCTGGAGGAGGTACACAAAAACTACCGCAGCGTCGCCCTCGCCAGCCGATCTGCCAAGCAGGCTTTCAAGAACGAGGAGGAGGGAGAGGTAGAGAAGGAGGGCAGCAGCAGCAGCAGCAGCAGCAGCAACACCAACCACATCCCCTTGCCGCCCACGCAGCTCTGCGACGACGCGATGTACGCGGAGCTGCTACCCACCACACGAGCCCTGCTGCACACTGATGCGGTGCTGCTGCCCGCGCTCTACATTCTGCACGAGTACGCCAACGCACACGTGCCGCCACCCGCGCCATCACCAGGGAAGACGTCAGCAGCAGCCGCAGTCGGATCGCCACTCATGTGTGCCGAAGAGGATATGCGAAGCCCCCGCAGCGACGTCTCCGGCTCGCCACGGGACCGAGACGTGGCCGGCCTCGACAGCGCCAGCCAGGCGAGTACCACCGGGATGGAAGGCGAGGGCAGCGACAGCGATGACAGCGACGACGACGATGAGGATACCAACCTCATCACCCGCGAGGCCCTCCTCCACGCCGTCACAACCCTCTACCTCTGCGTGCGGGACTGCCAGTCCATCACACGGGCCATGAAGGCGGTGGAGGCGAAGGCAGGCGGCGACGAGGCTGCGTCCTTGCCAGCTGCCGCCTCGAGTAGCATCTCATGGGATCTCGTGGAACTCTACCTGCAGCGCTACCGCGTAAATGAGCTGAGCTTCACGCCGGCGTCGTGCGCGCGGGTGCTGCCGCTGCCGGAGCTGACGCGTCACCGCACCCTGCAGCACAAGCTGCGCACCCCTGTCACCCTGCACTGCCCCGCCACCGCCATCTCCAAGGCCTTCAACGCCAGCTTCAGCTCTGCGGACATGCTGCATCGGCTGCGCACGCACCTGCAGTCGAACAAGGAGTCGGATATCTACAGCTGCCTGGAGATGGTGGAGGAGACGCTGGTGCTGACGGGCTTGGCCACCTTCGACACCGCCGCCGCAACGGCCGAGCAGAAGGCGAAGGAGGAAGCGGCGCAGAACCGCAAGAAGCTCATCCAGGAGCGGCAGGCAAAGCTGATGCAGCGCATGCGCAGCCGCGTGCTCAAGACCGCCGTGGACAAGGAGGACCCGCCTGGTGCGACGGGTGGAAAGGCCGTGCCGCACAGCCCACAGAACCCGAGCTCGCCGTCCGCCAAGACCGGCGCCGGAAACGCCAGCGGCTCTCTCCTCACTAAGGTCCTGCTCGAGCTGGCCACGTTGGACTGCTGCGTCTGCCGCTCCACCACCGAGGAGCCGCTCTTTCTTCTGTGCCACACCGGCACCTCAGCCGTGCTGCCGCAGCTCGGGGCCCTAGCGCTGCCAGACGAGCGCGGCGTGCACAATCACCTCAGCATCTGCGGCCACGCCGCCCACAAGTCGTGCGTCGAGAAGCTCTTTATCCGCTTGTCGGTGCTGTGGCAGCGGTGGAACTTCCGCAGCCAGCTCTTCCTCGGCCCCACCGAGTTTAACTGTCCGCTGTGCAACATGATCGTGACGACGCTGGCGCCGGTGCCGGCGCTCCCGACCGGCGTGATGAGCCCATCTTCCCCGGGCGTTGTGGCCGGTGGTGGCAGCGGCGTCTCTCTCTTCGAAGAGTTGCAGACCGCCACCGTCTCGCCACCCACCGGCAACGGCGCAAGGAACGCGAAGGACCGCACGGCGGATGTGGTGATGGAGTTTCAGACAAACCTGGCCAACAGTGCGGTGGGCTTCAGTCCCTCGGAGGACATCACCCCCCTCGTCTCCACCGAGGACGCCCTGCAGAAGGACAACGAGGCGGCGTGGATTATGTCTGAGACGATCCGCACCTACTTCTACTCGAGCCACCTCGCGCTGGAAGGGGTCAAGGCGGGCCGCCCCATCAGCCACCGCGTTTTGATCAGCCTTCTCTCCCTCCTGGTGAGCCTCGTGCCGGCGAAGCTGCAGGCCGCCGCGGAGGCGCTGCGCACCAACTTTGAGCGGACGCAGCGCGACGGCGACAGCCTCCTCCTGCTTCGCGCGCTGCTGGAGCCACGCGAGGCGGCCCATCTGATACGCGATCACGTCCTCGCCCACCTGCTGCCCAGTATGCCGCGCGACTACCTGCGACGACTGCTGGCGGCGGCTGCAGATCTCGAGCCTCCCGCGTCGGCGTTGGAGGCCGACTTTCCCGGGGCGACGATGGCGGTGTGGAAGGCGACGGGTGTTCTCGCGCTGCTCAAGGCCCTCCTCGTCGAGGACGCCAGCCACGCCATCATCCTCAGCAGCGAGAGCTTCACGGTGGCTGGCACGGTAGAGTTCACCACCCTCGACGTGCAGAGCATCCAAACCTGCGCGGCGCGGTGCACCGCCGTTCTGCGTATGCTGCAGTACCTCCTTCCAGTGCCGCACAAAGGGGCCACAGAGGAGCTCGCAGTAGTGGCGCAGGACGTTCTCGCCTGTGTTGGCAGCGTCAGCACCGTGTCAGCAACGTCGTCGGCTTTGTTGACGCTGCCTGCACTGTCCTACAGCACCGCCGCGGCCTACGTGGAGGACATCGCGGAGCGGGTGCTGCACCTGCCCCGTGTGTACGCCACCATCCTCACCAAGTATGCCGAGAACAAGATGTGCTCTGTCTGCCATCAGGAGGTGACGAACCCCGTGCGGTGCTGTCGCTGTGGCGAGCACATGTGCCTGCGCCGTCAGCGGGGCGGCGCACAGCCGGAGCTGTACAAGCACGTCCGCTCCTGCGGCGGTGCCGTTGGCATGTTTCTCGCCGTCTGCGAGGGCAACTTCTGTGTGATGGAGCTGACGAGCGGACGTATCTATATTGTTGCGTCGAACTACACGGACGAGTACGGCGAGCGGGATCGCAGCCTGCGCCGTGGCGTGCCCCTCTTCCGCGACCGCGAGGAGACGCAGAACCTGGTGGAGACGTGGATGCAGAACCGGTGGGGGGCCGTCTCGGCCATCTTCACAAGCTCGAATCGCGTCGACTTGACGGAGCTGTAGCAGCGTGTGAAGGGGGCTGCCGCTGTTATTTCGGGCCTCTCCTGCGACTGTTGGAGGGCCGTGTTGTTTTGTGGGTGATGACTAGTATTGTGCTTTGACGAGGCGAACATGTGTGTGCGTGTGTGTGTGCTTACTCTGTTCTTCCATAACGCTGTTGAATGTCAAAAAAGAAAGCTGTTTTTTTTCCTGTTTTGATTCACCCTATTGCTGTGGCGTCATCTCGACAATTATTACTCTTTTTTTTTTGGAAGTGTATAAAAACAAAAATTAAAGGAACAGGAAAGAGTGAAGGATAGGATGGGCAGTGGATTAGGCGAGCGAGGAACACCAAACCTCTCTCTCTCTTCTTCTCTTCGCCATCGTAGTGTGTCACACTGCGCATGCCTCGTTTTTCCTTTTTTAAAAGGCAGTGGCCACAACTGCAACTGCGCGCTTCGACGCGGCCCAATTGCCTTGCATTCTCGTCTCATGTTTCAATTCATTGCATCTTTCCCCGCCTCCGTCTCCGACACTGCCACTCCCTCACCCGCTCTACACGCACGTAGTCCTCCACCACACCAACACACACATGGACACTCTCACACCCGCCTTTGTGCCCTGTGTCGAGGACGCCGACTACACTCGGGAGGTTGGCCGGCACCCCGCCGCCTTCCAGCGCACCCTCGACGCCGCCAGCTACCGCTTTCTCGTCGCCTCCTCCCGCCTCGCCGCCGACCCCGCCAGCCCACCGCTCCGCTCCGCCTTTGCGCAGACGCTCACCGCGAGCTGCGCCTGTCTGTGGTGTCAGCGTGCCACGGTGCCGAGGCCGGCGCGGCGGGAGTGGTTTGAGACGGTTATGGTGCACCTCCACGCACTGGGCAAACTTGAGGTGGGGCTGCTGTGGCTGCTCGATCACCCCAGCGAGCACACGAGCGCCGCGCCGGCTGAGGCTGGCTCTTCGTCGTCATCGCCAGAGGCGCCCGGCGCTGCTAGCAGCGGTGGTGCAGAGCGGAAGGCACGCAAGGCAAAGAAGGCGGTTGCTGATGCGATTCCGATGTGGTACCTCTGGCAGGACACCCAGCGACACCTGCACCACCTCACGCTGCGGCTGCGCGCGTGGACGCCGACGAGCGGTGGCGCCTACGCCGCACGGGAGGCGGTGCGGCCGTCCGACCTTGCTCGCATGGACAGCGCAGCCTTCACGTGGCGGGTTCGCCTGTGGTCACGAGTGGCGTGTGTGGTGCTCGCCAACCCCTCCGTCCCTCTCGATGCGTGTCACCCAGCAGACGGCGAGGCATTTTCAGATGGACCACGTGGTGAACTTTCTTCTGTGCTCGCCACGCACGCTGCGGTCTTCGCGGAGACGGAACCCGAGCTGGAGCGGCTCTTGTCCGCCTTGGCGTCGCCCGCGCCGTCGCCCTCGTCCTCCGCTGCTGCTATGTTGGTGAACTTCGAAGATGGCGGCGTCGTGCAGCGGCGGGAAGTAGCCGGGGCATTGCTCTTTCGGATGCTCTTAGAGACGATGGTGGTCCGTCTGCGTGCGCTGCCGCGGTGCATGTTCACGTGGCGCCTCCTCCGCGACACCCTCCACAGCGTCGCCGCAATGTGCGCCATGCCGGCCTCGACAGCAGCGGCGCTAACTGCGATAAGTGACTTTGTCGATGCCATTTTGCTGCCCTATCTGGAGCAGCGGGACTGCCACATCGGAAACATGCGCCACACCGCATCGTCCATCCAAGCGCACTTCACGCAGCTCGCCACGAAGCGCATCAAAGCACTGCACGCCGCCGTAGCTGCCGCCCACGGAGAGAACTTTTTAGACTCGTCTTGTCTGTCGGCGATGCGGGACAACGATGACCAGCTGTCCATCGAGCACCGACTCGACATGAGCACTGCCATGTGCCACCTTCTCCGTCAGGTGTGCTGCTGTGACGGCGCGGCGGCCGCGTCCGCTTCTGTGGTAGAGGCCACTATTTTAGCAAGCGATGACGACGACGATGCCGGGTTGCGGCAGGACGTGGCGAACGCAGCAGCTCCAGTGGCGCTCGAGACGGTGGCGGCGGTGGTGCGAGATGTTCACCACCGTCGCCGAGAGGAGCGCCTCTTCTTCTCAGACAAGTGTCGCACGTTGCACCTCACTGTGTTTTTGCTTCACTACTTCACGCAGCCGCCGACGCTCGCGTTTGACCGTGTGAGCCGGGGTGCTGCGACGGACGCGTCGTCGATGGCGGCAGACGGCGGTGATGATTCGTAGCCATGAGGAGACGCACACCGACGTGCGCACAATGACATCGGGGCTTTTTTTTCTCATATCTTGTTTGCGTTTAACCACTTCAACGTGCTGCTGCTGTTGTTGTTGTTGTTGATCACCACCAATTTATGCAACATGAAGAATTCCGTATCGTAAGTGGCGTACACACGCCTTGCCCCTATCACGCGAAGAAACGCGAACCCTTTGCCGCTGCTGGACGGAAAGGGCGATGGACGTGCTCGAGTTCAGAGTGCTCACACCACCGTAGCGGAGATCACTGATGTCCTCCACGGAGCACGCTCCACACCTCGGAACGTTGTCCCCTCATCTGTCGACTTCACCTTTACTCAACTGCGTCTCCTCTCTTACCGTCTTATTGCTATTGTAAACCTTTTCTCTTAAATCACTTTCTTATGGACCCTTCCTATCTTTATCTCTCTCTCTCTCCCCTCTAAGTGTATGTGTATGTGTTTGGAGCTGTGTCCTCTCTCTCTGGCATTCGCAGCGTGTGAAGATCTTGGTGTGCCTCTCCGTGCAACGCCACGAGTCCCGGCAGCGCAGCCCGGAAGAAGACGTGATCGAAGTACATAGAAAAGCGATGTTCGCCGACGACGCAGCGGGGACACACTTCGACTTCGAGGACACCCTCCCGAAGGAGCCCCCACGCACGGAGAAGAAGAAGGAGATCTGCCAGAACTTCCAGCGAGGTGGGTGCCGCCTCGGCGACGCCTGCCCGCAGCGCCACATCCTCTCCTCCTACCGCACCGTGCAGACGAAGGTGTGCAAGCACTGGCTGCGTGGCGCCTGCGTCAACGGGGACAACTGCCTCTACCTGCACGAGTACGACAACCGCTATGTCCCGCAGTGCGCCTTCTTCGAGCGCGTTGGCGAGTGCACGAACCCCGAGTGTCCTTTTCTGCACTCGAAGCCGGACGAGACGCAGCCGGAGTGCGCCGCCTACCGCCGCGGCTTCTGCCCCCTCGGCCCGCGCTGCCGTCTGCGTCACGTACAGCGCACCTCCGCGTGCCCCTTTTATCTTGCCGGCTTCTGCCCGCTGGGTCCTCGCTGCCCGCTTGGCCACCCGATCCAGGAGCGGTACGACGGCGACGCCGTGTCAAAGCGCATTCTGGCCAAGATGATCGTCGAGCGCGCCGACGACCCCACCTTCAACCGGACCGCGACCTGCCACCTTCCTGGCTGCCTCGACCCTGGCCACCTGGCCCCGGACTGCCCCGGCCCGCAGCACAGCATGCTCCACAAGATGCTGAGTGTGATTCAGGAGCCTGGGCAGACGATAAACGCCTACGAGGACGCCATGCGGGGCGGCTCACGGCGCCGCTGCTTCTTGTGCAACCAGGAGGGCCACACGGTGCGGGACTGTCCGCGCAACACGCAGCCGCGCGGAAATGAAGCGCGTCGCGGGCGTGGCGGCGGTGGTGTGGGAGGAGGTGTTGGTGCGGCTGGGGCAGACGGCCTTCGTCGCCGGCCACGTCGCGATGGTGAGGGCGGTGGTGGTATGCATAGCCGTTTCGCGGGTGGTGGCGGTGGCGGTGGTGAGCGCGGCTTCGCAGGAGGCATGAACCGACGCCGCATGGGCCGCGAGCACTACTAGCGAGACTTGTTTTTTTTCCTTTCTCCGCAACGTGGCGGTCCGCACTCGCTTCGTCGTGGCACCCTCTTCGCTCACCAGGTTGCTGTTGTTGTAGTTGTTGTTTGCTGCTACGTCTCGCGCAGGGCTTCACCGCTGCGTCGAGGCAGTAGCTATCTTGCTTTTGAAAAATAAGAGAAAGACTTAGCGATGTCACAGTTTTAAACATTCTTTGAGGAACGCGTATATTCTCTTTCACCAGTCGCGTCGTTTACTTTGTCCATTTCCCACGAACTCTCCGTGCTGAGATCGCCTCGTTGGCAAAAGAGGAATGCACAGAGCCGTTTTTCTGCATTCATCTCAGGGAGTTCTCCTCTGTGCCCGGTGAGAGGATTAATTGAACATTAGTACACAGACACGCGCACCTCCTGCGTGGCGGCGCCGCCGATTCCTTTCGTCTTTCTCTCTTGCGTGACTCTGACGCGTCTCCTTACCCCCTTCTCGCCTTCTCTCCCCTACGTACTCTACCTTACTGCTCTATCACCCCTTCTCAACTGCCCTGTCTCGTAGCTTTCGGGGAGGGTTATCAGGGCTGTCATTCTTTCCGTGTTGTTGTTTTTTCCGAAATAAAGCCGACCTCAACAACCTTTCCTCTGTTGTGCCTATTCCGCGGTTCTTTATATTTCGCCCCCTTCCACGCCGCCTCAACGTGTTGCCGCGTTGCTGCTCCTCCTCGTGACGTGTAGAAGAGCCTCCTTTTTCTTTTTTTGCAGAAGTGGCGCTTTTAACGCCTTCCGTGTTTTCCCGACTGCCATCCTTTTTCTGTTTATTTTCTTCTCTTATTTAGAGTTCATTTTGCTGTCTCCGTCGCTGGTGTCTCCTGCACCGAGTTGTGGTGTAACACCACTTTTTTGACTTTTAAGCCTTTTGCACCAAGACAGCAAGTGTCCTTGTCGCCCTTGTAGGCGGTTGTCCGTTGAGAGGTACCTCTACTCCCCTCAGCCTCACCCATCTCTCTTGCTGGTCACCTGCGACGTGATCTGCGAGTGCGCTCCATAAAAGCTGTGAATACATAGAACACCAGCAAAGCGTGCGACACCTTCGCTACCCTTCATATACACACACATAAAGACCTATCCAAGTGTTTGCCACCGCAGTGGATGCGAAACGATCGGTGCTGAACTCGTACCTGTACTTTTTGATACTTGTTTCTTTTTTTTTTGTCGTTTGGTCAGCTGCTGTGCTCCTACTCATACAACTCGCAGTGTTCATAGAGGAAGAGGCGTCGCCGTGCATCATGAAGTCAACGACAGTGTGTGCGTCTCGGGCGGTGCGGATGTACGTCCCCATGCAGGCCGCTCCAGCTGCGGCGTGGTCGGGGAACAGGGCTGCCGGTACGGCTTCACAAGAGGGAGCTGCTTCGAAGGATGCGCGAACGGCGCGTCGCCTCACGGACGCCATCCTGCGAGCCCGCGCCAGCCGCAACCCTACCTCGCAGCTGCAGCAGCAAGCGCAGGCTGGGGCACCAATGCGTACGCCTCTGCCTGACTCACCTCCTTCGAACACCACAAGCTCTCTCGCGCCGCGGACCACTTCGCGCCTGGTTAATACCGAGGAGGCGTCTGAGGCGCTGCAGCTTGCCCTCTCCTACGGCAAGTCTGCCCTGCTCACGCACCTCGCCCACCAGCAGGACGACTCGGCCACGCTGCGACCCTACGCCTACTCCGAGGTGGACTGGGCGTGTGTGATGGGGGAGGAGGCTGCGGCGGGTGCCACCCCGGCGTCGCGTGCGCACAAGAGCGCCGTTCGCCCCTCCACCGCCGACGACGGCGCGCTGGCGCTCTCGTGGGAGATGGAGCAGACGTGGGCCGCGCTGGACGGCACGGCCCGCGTGCGCTGGATCACCTCGACCCCGCAGGGCAGACGTGCGCTACGCCACGCAATGGCGACCCCCGCCCCTGCCAGCGACGCCGAAGAGGCGAGCTCTGTTTCGTCGATGCATGCGATGCTGTCCAAGTACGCCGATGTCTTGGTGCGGCCACGGCAGCCACAGGCCGCCGCGCTCCCTCCCGCCCCCAGGCGCCACGTTCTGCATAACATCTTCGCCGAGGAAACGCAGGACTCCAGGCGAGAGAGCAGCGCACCTCCACCCACGTCGCCGCAGCTGCAGGTGAAGGATATGTTGATGCACGGCGCAGCGGCCGGACAACGCAAACCGGGCAAGTCTGCGTCTTAAAGCGGACGCCGCGCGTGCTGTGGAGCGGGAGAAGGTGTGGCTGCAGAACCTTGCCGCCTGCCTTGGCGGCGACAACGCGGTCAAGTTCGTCAACGACGTGAAGGGCCTGCAGCGTCCCCGCGAGGACAGCGGCGAGTATGACACACGGAGCACGGCGAGCGCGGGTGGCGACGGCGCTGGTGGTGGTGGTGCTTCGCTGACGGGTCCTGCAGCGGTGTCGAAGAAGCGCGCTGCTGCAGCGCGAGAGAGCGACTCTCTTTACTCGACCGGCTTGTTGGACCTGTGCGAGGAGCTCGGCATCCGCAGTCCGCGACGCGCCTACGTGCTGTCGCGGGTGCTGTGGCAGGTGGACAGTGCGGCAACCACCGCCCAGCCGATCGCACTCAGCCAGGTGCGCGAGCTGACGGCGAGCTACGCGGCCGAGTACGACAAGGAGGTGAAGCGGATCGCGGCGGATGCGCTGGCGTCGGGCCGTGTATCGCCTGAGAAGGCAGTGGGCGACTTCGAGAAGTACCAGCTGGACCTTGCGGTGGACTCGGTGAACGTGCGGCTGCAGAAATTCCAGTCCGACCTGCCGCTGCTGCGGAACTGTACGAGTGTGTTCAACAAGTAGGTCCGCCGTTGACCACTTCGCCTTTAGAGAGTGTCTTTGACTTATTTTCACTATTTGGTCCCCTGTTGCTCGCCTTCGTGAGACTCAAATCTTTTTTTTTTTGCTCCTCACGCCTTCACCTGGAATGGGAAAAGAGTATTGGACAGGAAACACAACTACACCGTCGAAGGACGCGCGCATACTTGGTGTCTAGTGATCTCTTCGGCACAACGTTCGCTGCTAGACCTTTTTTTTTTTAAGTAGCGCACTTACATACTGGTGTTCCGCCGCTGTTAGTGTGCAACAGCGCATTTGCCATGCTGCCTCACGCAGTAGGTCTATTACCAACAGTCCCAATTCCCGTGTTTCGTCGATGCATCGTCCAGACACACACATGCTCTCTCTTTCTCCCACATTCTGCATTACTCCACACTTCTATTTTCTTCTTTTGACGATACTCCCCTCTTTAACCTCACACAACTACATGCATACACACACCAGATCTTCCACGTTGCACAACGAAGGTGACTGATAGAAACTAAACCGCCACCTGTCACTCTCTTTTTATTATCATCTCGCCGCCACCCCTTCCCTTGCTGCTGCGCGTGCCTCCCAGCGAGTGGTCGAAAGCAGCGTTAGGAGTGAAGGAAAATAGAAAGAGTTGAGCTGCTGCGTCGAAGTCACACTCCAGAAGCTCGTCTTTTCCCCTTACATCCTTTCTAACTCCGTTCATTGGTCATTTTTCTTTTATTCCTTCAGCACCTCTCTAGCATCAAGAGCTTCTTTTTCTCTCTGAGTGTGTGCAATATTGGTAAGAGCTGAAGGCATCACACCTCCGCACTTACGGACACGCATATCCGACTACTTTCCAGCCTCCACCCCTTCTGGAACACCTAGCTCACCGCCGTTTTTTATTCGCTTCTTCTTCTTCCTTTGCTTGCTTGCGCTGGTTTTATTCTTTTACTCCCCTCTGTACCTCATCACCCGCGCAGCCTTCTTGCTTCTCCCTTGTTTTTTTTTTTACCTGATCTAGGCAACCACGAGCTAATGCCAACACGTGCGGCAACCGCGGCGCCGGCGGCCAGCAATGGCTCGGCCAACGTAGAGCAGCTCGACGAGATCCGCGAGTCGCTGAATCGCATCGAGGATGTCCTCAACCGTGGTCAGCACGTCCTGTACGACGACGAGGCCGATGGCGGCGAGCCGGCGGACGCGGGTGCCGTTGCGGCGTCCTCTGCCGCGGCGCACGGCGACAGCAGCCACGCCTACCACTCCTACCACTCCACCCCGCTGAAGCGCTCCGTCGCTGAGCCCGTCTCGCCCGTCCACCAGCGCATGCCCGCCGCGCACCCGCCGATCGCACCGCGGCGTGGCGCTCCGGCCGCGGAGCCGCAGCCGGTGGTGTCGCCCTACCAGGCCGCCCACGACGCCGCGCACCGCCGCCCCTCCGGCAGCGCCACCCGCGCCCGCACCGCGTCCGGCATTCACCACTCCGCCGGGCGGCGCACCTCCAAGGCGAAGAGCGAGGAGGAGGAGCTCTCCGCCTCTGCTCGTGCGCGGCAGATCGAGGAGATCAAGCGGACCAGCGGTCGCGTGCCCAACTTCGAGGACGGCGTCGACGACAACGACACGGCACAGAACACGTCCATCGACGAGCTGAAGGAGCGCATTCGCCGCGAGTTGGAGGAGTACCACCGCAACGGCCCGCTCATGCACCGCCGCGCGTCGTACCAGCGGAAGCAGCGCTCCGCGACGGTCCCGCGCACCTTTGCGGCGGCGCGAGTGTCCTCCACGAAGCCCGCCGCTGCCGCCCCCGCCACGAGCAGCGCCGTTCCCCCGTCGCCCCCGCCGACACGGCCGGCGAAGGCGTCGAAGGTGCGGACACCCAAGCGGGTGGCGCCGCCGCCGGCAGCAGAGACGCGCGCGGGCCTCTCCCGCAGTGCCGCCCCCGCACCGGTCGCGCGCTCTGTGCCGCGGAAGGCGGCCACGACGAGCAGCACCACGAAGTCACGCGCGAAGACGGTTGGCCCGCCTGCGTCCCGCTCCGCACACAACGCGACGGCCGCCGCGCCGGCCGCGAAGCCCTTCTGGGAACGGCTGTACCGCGACGCGGCGGCGCAGCAGGAGAAGCGGGACCAGCGCGCTGAGCAGCGCCGCATCGAGATGGAGGCGGAGCGGGCGAAGTCGCAGCCGGTGCGTCGTGTGCACCGCCCGCCGGCGCACACCACCTACAGCACCTACTACCGCAACCTCCAGTCGAACGGGGAGAGCGCCATCCAGTCGCGGGAGATGTCGGCCAACCGTGTGCGGGCGGGGACGAGCAGCAGCAGCAACGTCCCGGCGCAGCACACCAGCTACGTGCCGAAGCGCGCCACCGCCGCCAACGAAGGCAGCAGGGCCGGTGCGACGAGGCCACCGGCGGGAGGGTCCAGCGCTGGCAATGCCCCGGCCCACGTCGCGGCCCGTCGTCCGTCGACGCAGCCCGCGGCGCGGAAGCCGGCCGCCTCGTCAACGCCGCCGGTACCGCTGCCGCTTGGTCCCGGGCCGCGCGCTGCGGCTCCCGAGGCTGCGACCGCCGCCCCGCCGAAGTCAGCGGCGCAGAAGCCGACGGAGGAGACGGAGCTGCGGGTGCCGCCGGCGGCACAGGAGGAGCGGGCGACGCCGCTGCCAGACCGCAGCCGTGACTGCAGCCACGAGCCGTTCGGCGACGAGGCCGCCTCGCGCGGGCAGTCGGAGGAGGCCGACGCGTACGGCGCGGCTGCGGCGGGTAGCGCGAAGCATGCCCGCGCGCGCCACTCCGACTCCGACTCGGACTCGGAGCCCGACGAGGTGCCGCAGAAGAGCACGCCGCACCCCTACGTGGCCCCGCTGGACCTCAGCGGAATCAAGAAGTGAGCAGCGCTCCCTGTGTGTCGGAGAAAGGCACCACCGATACCCACTGCTGTCTCCTCCTTGTGGTTTTTCTTTCCCCCGTTCCTCTACCTCTATCTCTTCTTTCTTTTTAACTCAGGGCTGGTTTTGTTGTTGTTGTTGCTGAATAGCTGCTGTTCCCTCTGCCGGCTCGTGTGCACGAGAGGGCGAAAATACATATAACACGCATCCCTGCGTCGCCGTTCGTCTGGTGATGTACATATTTCTCTTTACATGACCGGAGGGCCTCGTAACGACTTTTGTTTCTTTTAGTGTCCGTCGAGTCTAGAGTAGCGTTATCCCTTCGCTTTATATTTTTCCTTTCGTAAATTCTGTACTGTGTTTTTTTTTTGATTCTTGGAAGCATCGTAGACTCTTCAGGTCTTTGCACATCGATCGCGAGCATTTCTGTGCGTGTGCGTGGGCTTCGCATGACACAGCTTTGTTTCCTTCGCCCTTTGCCCCGTCTCCTCCTCCTATCGCTGCCAGGGGCGTCCCGCACCTTGACCTTCGTTCCTCTTGACACAGGCTTTCACGTTACCTCCCGCCCTTTTGTCTCGGCTGCGTCGCCGGGACGTGCTGCTGTGTCTGGATTCAAAAAGTTCGCTCGAAGCGAGGGAAAACTCGGCGCCACTTGTGCGTGCCTGAGCAGATCGAGGCTGCAGCCTACACGTTTCGATTTATGAGTCTTTCGCTTCGAGCGTTGCTTGGCTTGGTGCTGCTTCGCTGTGGTGTTGATTTGCGTTGCCTCCCTTCTTTTCTCCTTTTCCCTTGCGTGTGTTTTTGTGTCTTTGCAATGTGTATGTGCATCGCGTGGAAGCTGAAGTGCCGCAGCCCTTACCTGTCCCTCAATACTCGGCATTTTTTTCGTGTCGAGGGTGATGGTCATGTTTCAGCTGGGGGTGTACAACTGCGCAGTGTCTTCATCGCTGCTGGGTTCAACTTATTCCTGTTTTTCATTGGTACTTCTTTTCCTCGGCGGTACGTCGGTGCGTATGTGTCTGTCTGTGTGTGTAACAGTGAAAGTCAAGACTTGTGTTCTGAAAAAAGCAAGAAAAAAAACGAGAAAAGTAGCTTTGTGGATGAAGCGGTGTTCATTTTTGATGCCTGCGTGGCAACCGTCTCATGAGCGCGAACAGCCAGATATTTCGCTTCTTTGCCGCATTGCGGCGCATTACAGCTCCTTCGATGCAATCGGTGTGGAGGCCACAAGTGCGCCGCTTATTTGTGTTAATGCAAATGGAAAAAGACGAAACGCGGCGCAGTGCAGCACCGAAGCTTTTCCAACTTTAACCTCTCTCTCGTCGTTCTTTCAACTTTTTCTTCGCTAGCATTCCTTCTTTTGGCCACGCTGATCAGCATATGTGTCCGTGAGTCTAGAATTCTCTCCTGCCCGTTTCCCATAGAAAATGGCTAGCTTGAAAAAAGTGTGACAAGAGTGGGGTTTGAACCCACGCCTCCAGGGGAGATCACGACCTGAACGTGACGTCTTGGACCACTCGACCATCTTGCCTCGAACGACAGCGCGGACACGAAGAGAACTCCTACCTTTAAAGGTGGGCCTGACGAAAAAGTTTAGCACCGATTGGTTTCGATCCAACGACCTATGGGTTATGAGCCCATCGCGCTTCCACTGCGCTACGGTGCTTCGCGAAATCGCCGCTAGAACGGACACCAGTGCGGCTCATCTGTTTTGAAGGCTCTTAACTCTAATAATACCTAGTACCTCACTTTTCAAAATTCTAAAAGCTCTTGCTTCTGGAAAATGACGCTGTGAACGGCTGTTCCTACTATGGCCCGCTAAAAAGAGGCGCACTGCATGGAATTGAGTGCCCCGAAGACAAAGTACACGCTCTTTGGTGCTCGACACCACAATCAGCTGTCGCTACACATAGGCGCAACCCAACTAGAGGAACATCGATACCCAAGACTTTTGGGTGTGGATTTTCAGCCGCTTAGAGGCGTTGGAGGACACGTATGGGCAACAATCAATGCGGCGAAGAAGTGCTTGGCAAAGCTGAAGGCGGTGTCCGGAGAACTCTGGGGGCCATCGAAGACGTCCTCCGACCCTTTTATTTGGCCCTCATTGAATCGAAACTCCTCTACGCCGCGACGTTCTGGTGGGACAACGCCAGCGATTCGTGTAAAGCATATTTCGAACGCACGCACGCACTTGGCGCCGCGATGGTGACTGGAATCCGAAAATACACCGATGCAAATGACCTACTGAAAGAAGCCGACCTTCTTCTGTTAAACGCCACAGTACTGCTTTGCCGATTACGACTTTACTTGACAGCAGTTACCATTGGTCTTCTTTTTTCTTAGCTGCTTCTATTCACCATTACCTATCATCTACCACTGACGTCATCTACAGCTACGAGTCACGGCTACTTTCCGAACCAGTTTTCCGACCGAAGGGAGACACTTTCCATTAATCTGGTGCGAGAGAGCAGCAAAAAAGAACCACACCTTGGAGTCAAGTGCGTGACAGCGGATAACGCAGCTGCCGAGCTCGTAGAAAACAGAAGCGCTGCGTTAACAAATTCGCACTGCTGCCCTTGCCTATTGAAAAACGAAAAAGACGTTTGAACACAGCAAAAGAAGTGCTACTCGGCTGCATTGGCAGCTAACTTCTCCCATTAGCTCGTGGTAGCGGCAGTCCGTTTTTTTCTCTCTGGTGACAAATGCGCCATCTCATTCCACGAGCGTGGCACGAGTTTAAAGGCTAATAGTTGCCGTCACAAGAGCGAACCCCCCGCAAGCCACCGCGCGCTCCGCACCGTCAAGCACAGACAAAAATACAAGCACTGTTTGGAGCTTTCCCAAAAGCGCTTGCTTTCGTTTGTGTGATAGGCTCGTTATTTCAGCGGGAAGAGAATTGGCAGGCTGACATGCTTTTTTTTTTTTCATGGAGCCTGCAGGCAAGTCTTGATCACGAAAGAAAAGTTAAAGAGCGCACGTCACTCTTCTGAGCCCACAACTGTGCAACAGCGAAGAAAGGCACTCCTGGTGTCCGTACAGCTCTCCCTGCCTCCCAGACCAGTGTCCTGCCGCAATTGATTTTGGAGTCACGCGCAAACGCCTTTAGGCCATTTAGAGCGGGCCCATTGACTGCACACCCAAGAAAAATACAGGGTGATGGTGTCCCTTTGTTGAAGCCGGAAACGATACGGCAGGACAAACCTTTCGCCTCACCACCGTTTTCGTTTGTTTTTTCTCTACTTGAAGCGGTAAGATTCCGATGTCCACTGCTAGAGTGTACTAGACCCAACTATAAGCGATCTATGCCATACGGCCGCGCAGAGCGTATCAGGAGGCTATCGGACAGCATATTTTTCACCACAGCGGCAGCCGTGGCTGTCCCTTTGCCCTCACGATGCTTCGCCGGATTCTCAGACTATGACATCCGAGGAAACCTCCAAAGTTGCATTCGCTTCTGTGCGGGGCGACGGACATGGCGTCCACGATCTTTAGCCGCAGCCGCCAGCCACGACCCGCACCGTTACCCAGGTGCGCCAGGCGATGTCCGTCGTGGCGCTACGATGGGGGTAGGAAGCCGCACCATTGGATTTCTGAGCAGACTGAACCACCTTACCACGACTAAGCGCGGCCAGAAATACTGGCAATAGAGAGAGAGGCGTTGCCATGCCAAGGCCCGCTTTCGCGACCATCATGTCTTGTTCGCATCCCCTGGCAAGTGCGCTACGAGGCGCCACTAATTCCCAGGACATTTATTCCACTGTCCGCGAGTATACCTTTATCGCAACTCTAGGGGGCACCTAATACCACGGAGTCCAGGTCGGTGACCTCCGACCAATGTTACCAATGCATGGCATGGCTAGCCACGCGGCAACTTCAGTCGGCATCACCAGGGCAGGCTGACTTACACAGAAATTAATGTCAGCAGCTGATTTTTAAGATCCGCAAAACACATAGCTCAAATCACAAGTGACCTACAAAGAGCTACGGTTGCTCGGCCTGCAGTTTTTTGTGCTGCGTCGGGGTGAATTTAAGGCCTCTTTCCTTCTTTGAGAGACACAAAAAACGCCCTTCGATTAAAAGAGACCGCGAGAAAGACGTGCACCGCAAAATTCACTCCTTCCCAGAACGTACTTCTTTTAACGCGCCGCCGCTGGGATTCCAGTGAGCTCATGCACAGCCCCATAACAGTTTGAGACCTGAATCTCTGCATACTATAAATTTAGAGGCCGGTGTTTGAGCTAAAGACAGGGGCAGAACCATAATGTAAAATGTCGGAGAGAGGGGGGTGAGCAACTGCATTCTTTTTGGCCCACAACAAAAGGCCATGGGATGTGCAGTCAGTTTTTGCGTCTAATCAGCCGGCACCACGAAAGCAAAAGGCAGAAAAGGGGTTCGGTACGAAAGGTTTTTAAATGAGCCAGGGCTTTTAGCACGCGTGGTCTCCGCCGTAGCTCAAAACTGACAATCGCCGCTGTGCGACAAGTCAACGGTGCTCGGATAGTCCCGCCTTTGAGCCGTTTGTTGATCACCAGAGCGACTAACTTGCGCCAGGCGAGTCCATTCTCCACTAACCCTCTGGAAGGCAGATTTAAAGACGCGGCCTGATTCAAAGAAAAAGACTGCAAGCCTATTGCCGGAGAAAGAATCAAACTAAAGGTCTCGGAGAAGTGTGCTGTGTTCGGTCAGTTTGGCCCGACCCCCTCTGGCAAGTTTAGGAGTCATCGTAAAAGATTCCAAATGCATTACATGCGAATACGTTTTGCATGCACAGAAAACACGCGCACATAATTATTCTTCAGATACACGGCGCTAACAAAACGCTGTTTTACAGTATATTCCGCGGCAGTGTTTTTCAAGCGAGATGATCACTCTCCTTGTCGCAAAACGAAGCGAACGGGCCTTAGCCGCGATAGATCCGCGATGGTTGTCAGTCATTACTCGGGGGCTATGGAAGACATGCTGACAAGCGTGTGCCCGAGCAACGCGCAGCCACCGTTTCCTCGCAGCGCTATTGGCTCGTGGCTTGCCCGGTGCGGGGATTTTGGAAAAAACTCGAAAAGATAGACCACGGTGCTCAGCAGACACTTTTCACCCTGCAGCAAATTAAAGAAGCGCATAATAGCCATTATTTCGATAAAACAGGGAAAGTGGTCGAGGAGAGAGCGGCAGGTGTCGGATCCGCTTTGGAACAAAAAGGAAGACTTTTCTTGCGGGGCCTGCTGGATTGCCTTTTAGGGAAAGGTTTAAGCAGGGGCGGCTAGTCGCCATGAATCACTCATAGCGGCCTCGACGGAAATGGGATTGCTTGCGCCGCTTTCATTTCTTAGCAAAGATTTCAAACGATCCCACTCGGTGTCAGAGTATCGGATCGCTCTCCTTTTGGCGCTATTCCTCGCCCTACCGACTTTTGAGCTTCCACATTAAAAAAAAAAAAAAAGTCGCGCAGGGAAGCGGGGCACCGGCTGACAGATCCGGGAAAGATCGTTTTTTGACAATGAAACAGTCTGGGAAGTAGAGAGGAATGCGCTATGGCTTTTGAGTGTTTTACCAGAAAGAAAAGTTTCTAAGTGTGGGACGTCTCGACTGCGAAAAACGTTGAACGGATTGCGTGTGCGCGGGGGCTTTAAATGCATGGTAAATCCAACGCCGTCAGAGAAGAGCGTTGTGCTGGTGTGGTCGGAAGATCGTTTGTTTGTCTCAAAAAAGAAGTGAAGCGCAGTCCACAATTTCCTTAAATGATCTCGTGATATACTACTGTTCCATTGCTTTTTTTTTTACTACCGGAAAGCATTTGCAAGAAGGTTTGCTCTTGAATGGCCGCGATACATTTCAGGTGAGAGAGATCCGATGCACGGAAAGTGCCAAGTTCAAATCCACGTTTAGCCGGTTGTGCAGCGCTGCGAAGACGCCGCCGTTTTCTTTAACTGCAAAACGGGTCAGGACTGCAAAACATGCTCCCGCTTCCGCTATCTCCTGCCAAATTGTATAACCTAGCCTGGCCAGCAGCTTCCGCAGCGTGTAAAGCCTCTTTGGCGTGTTGTTTTCGTGGGGCTCTGTAAGCTGGCCAAGCACCATCCAAAGCCTTTCTTTCCGCGCTCATGAAATGCCAAGAGGCGCAGCGGTTTTTAGCAACGTACTGGGCGTTTTTTGACCGCGTCCCGTCGAAACGGAGCATGGTCGCATTAAACGCCTTGTTAAAGCCAGAAGCGCATCTTCACCGGTGCTGTTCTGCTCTCTCAACTGGAATTTGCGAGCAGCCGAGGAGAGCCGCGGCTTTTGGGCTTCACAGTTTCAAGAGGTGGCCCGGCGCAACTTAAATGCGGGGGCAGTGGAAAGTCCCGCTTTAAAAAAACGGGGCGTCTGGATGGAAAATGGGGCTAAGAGAAATGAAAAGTGTACCAGCTTACAGAGGATGATATTTGCCAAGATGGCTGAAGAGTGCATTTTTCTATCGGCCATTGATGCTGCGAGGCGGAATTTGCCTTTTTCCCGCAGCACCCCGGCTTCTTTCAGTAGGGCGACTGGGCCGTGCGTCAGCACGGCGCCAAATTAGAGGATCCCTGCGAGGGCAGTGAAACGCTGAACACTCCTTCTGGGCTCTTCTTCCCTCCGTGGCTCTGAGATTTCTTGTTGTTGCTGGGGACGTGGCTGCCCTTAGGTATCGCGTCTTGCCTTACTTGTTGACGAAGAAATCAATCTTTCGCTTCCGCCGCTTTTTTTGTACGCCGGCCGCGAGGCTGATGAGCTGGCTTTTCGGCTGCTACCGGTAAGCTGACCGGTTTGTCGCGGCAAAAAGACTAATACGAGAGGCACCAGCTGTCCTTGAATAGCATGGCAAGAGTCTCATTGACCGGAAAATGGTCCATGCGTTGGCTAGGAGCCGGCATCCAGGATTGCAAAGTGTGCATTAATGGAACGACTAAAGTGAAATCTTCTTTTTCGTGCAAAGCTTGGAATGTAAAATTGGGAGGAGCAGCAGAAAACTAGCAGCGACATTACCCGCTTCGACAGGAAAGCTAAATTTGCAATTACCTCAATGCGTCGCTTCCGCGAAGTTCGCGCTGAATCCCCGGTTGCACAGAAGCTGGCTGCATGCAAAGCTCACCTACGCCGGTTTCGAAATGTGCCATTGGCATTTTACACCGACGGCGCCGTCGAGCTTGATGAGCGATCTGGATCTGCTGCCATGCCTTACCGCAATGAGCAACTTGTGTCAAAAGCCACCGATGTTTGTGGCAGATATACGTGCAGCTACCGTGTTGAAAGCATAGCGATGGAAGTAGGGCTGAAGCGGCTCCTCCAGTACGTTACGCAGCACCGAATTTACCGTACCACATGTGTTATCGTCACCGATTCTTACCCGCTCCTCATGGCGCTCAAAACAGGACCCACAACCGTTGACGAAGGTGTTCTGCGCCGCATTTGGACCACCATCCTAGAGCTGATCAGCCACAAAGTTAGACTAACTTTTCATTTTGTTTTCGGACACTGTTGACTTCGAAGGAATGAAGCAGTTGATAAAATGGCCAAGGCTGCGATGCAGCCAACTCCGACAGATCGCGCCTGGATCACGGACCTCGTCGCGACGATCAGACGACTTCACAACATACCGCAGAACCGTATACGTAACCCCTCTACACTCCGGTGATTTCTACTGGACAGCAATGTGGCCACCTCCAAGAACGGCGACGTGGTTCTCACACGGCAGCAAGAGACAGCATTGGCGCAATTTCGAAGTGGCACCTCACGATATTTTGGCTTTTTACATAGGCGTTCGAACACTACAGACAACGAAGAATGCAGATGGTGTGTTGCACATCGAATGAAGGAAATGGGACTACCGCCCCCGCTTCTCGCACCGCCTCCGGAGCCACCGCCTTCTGCTTATTTTGCAATGCACCCGTCGGATCCAGCGCTATGCCCAGTATGTTACCAAGCCTTCCCAGGCCGTGGGCAGCTGAAGAGGCACATTGTGAGAGCATACAAAATCACCGATGCTGCTGAACTGAGCACGATGGTTTCGCTTGCCCTTCGTGCATCCCCTCCAAGAGGTTTCTACCGGTGCCCGCTGTGCCCCTTCTCCACTCGCAGCTGCGACTTTTTCACCAAGCGCCACATGTTTCTGCATGGGCCGCTCCCTCTTGACACCCGCACACCTGTCGAGAAAGTCCGCACTGTGGAGAAGCTGGAGTGCCCGGTCTGCAAAAGATTGATCGCGGCTATGCACATGAAGCGACACGTGGAAGCGGCGCAAAACAGACCTATGGATCGCGAAAGCGCCGGTGGCGCAGTCACGGCACCTCCAGCAGCAGCAAGTACCAATGCTCGTCCAACCACCGGACCGCGCATACAGATTTGTCCGTCGTGCAACCGCTCCCTCTCTACCATCCCGGGTATTCTCTATCATGTCAGGCAAAAACATCCAGAGTGGACAAGTCTAAAGGTCATGGACGATAAAGGAGGACAAAAGGTGACCCCCGTACATCCTAGATTACATATTTGTCTCGATTGCGGTGCAGCGTATATCAAACCTGAAGGCCTCAGACGGCATCGAGAGAATAAGCGTGGCGAAAGAAATCCTGCGACTCTATGCACCTCCTCGAGGTTGGAGTGTGAAGAGACGCCAACGCACTTAATGGTGTGTGAAGGCCTAGCCGAACTCCGGAAGAAACATGAAATCGGCCCCGGGTATGAAGTTGAAGCAGGTGCGGATGTGAAATTGGCAAACTTCGTAATTGACATGATACGTTTTTCTCCTCATCAGGAGGGAGCAGAAGCACGGCAGCCGTCCCCATGGCGGAACTCACCGCCGTGAGCGAAGGAGCCTCGGATCCCCCCATCGCATCGACTCAGAGCAGTGAAGCTCAAGAAGAAGTGCTTGGTCATAGGCGTCACAGGGGCGAGGCTGACGAAGTACCGCCGCCCCGTTTACGCATGGTCAAGTTGCAGGGGGGACGTTTTGTTGTAGTGGATTGGGGTTTAGTCGCAGTGCTTTAGATGGGTGGCTTTAATGTTTGTTTGGAATAGGAGTTTTGTAATATCTTTTCGTGCTTGGCGGAAATGACGCCACGAAATAAAAAAGGCAAATGCGTTTCTCCTTTTTATAGATCTGGGGTTTGCTGGGCTGGTCTTTTACGGTGATCCGGTTGGCTGGTTTTTCTACGTTGGGGTCTGGTGTTTTGGGCCAGGCTTTGGGTTGGGCCTCTGGGCTAGGGATATAGTTTGGCTTTCGCCCTCAGCTAGGTATGGTTTTGCTGTTATAAAGGTTTTTCGGCGTGAGCTGGATTTCCGGTGAGGGTTGAGGAGGGGAAAGGGAAGGTGCGAAGTTCACGTGTGGTGCAAAATTACTGCATTTCGTTTCGGGGAGCCGAGGCATGTCTAGAACGTTTTGATGGAGAGGAGGCTGCTGCGGTGCGCTTTGCTTTTTTTTTTTCTCAATTTAGAGGTCGCAACGGAAAGAGTGTCAAACAGAAGCTTTTCAACATGCTAACAAAGGCACAAAAAGAGAAAGAAAGAGAGATCGCCGTCAACGCCGAAGGATGCGGAGGCGGTCAAAGCTTCAGGCAGTAGATGAAGTCGTCTTGGTGCAGCGGGAACGACGGCGGCGGATTGGTGATGATGTAGCGGAACGATACGCTGTTCTCCTCGCTGGCCATCTCGTGGAAGCGGTGGATCGCCATGGGCAGGAGATCGTTCTCCAAGCCAAAGTTGGTGGCGTCCTCGTACACCGTCCACGCCTCGTCGGGTGCCATGAGCGTCACCAGCAGCGACTCCGACTTGGATGACAGGATCTGCTCGAGGACCTCGTGCAGCAGCGGGGTGAAGTACATCTCCTGCAGGCCGGTGTCCAACATGTGCCGACAGACGACGCAGCCAGACATGAAGCTCGGCTCCGACACCCACTCCGACGACGTCACGGCGTTCTTGCCCGTCGTCATGTAGGACGTGGAGAAGAAGGGCACAAGCTCGGCGTGGTCGACCTCGACAACGATCGGGATGTCCGCCGAGCCGTCACTCTTCTCCTCGTCCATCAGCTGACGCACGAGGTGCATGGCCAGCACCGACAGCGAGTCGCCGTGCTCGTCGCACCGGTCGCCCGCGGAGAAGATGACCACGGCTGCCGCCTGGGACACGTTGCAGCGGCGCAGGTCGGAGGTAAAGAGACCGCAGCCCTGCACGACAATCAGCGCGCCGGTCACGTCCTCCTCCTCCCAGAGGTTGTTGAGGTTGTCGAAGTTCGTGTCGTTCGACAAGAGCACAATGTCGCTGTCGGGGTCGTGCTGACGGACCGGCCGCATCGCGTCGTAGTAGTCCGCCGCCTTGGCGGTGCGGGACTCCAGCGCGGCCTCGCGAGTCCAGTTCGTCCGCTCGTGCGCGGACGACAGGTCGATGAAGACGTAGTGGCTTTGCAGGTGGCAGACGTTCTGCTCAAACTTCAGCACCGTGCTCGGACCCGACACCAGCCCCGCGGGACTGCCCGCGTAGCCGTCATCGCCGTGGTACGGAAGCCGATCCTCGATACCGCCACTGCCGGCGCCGACGGACATCTGCCGTCCTTGCATCGCGCGCGCCTGCAGCAGCAGCTGTTGCTGCTGGGACGCGGACAGGGACGGCGCGGTTGTGTAGGGCGGCAGCGTCTTGCCCTGCACCGACGCTGGCGTCACACCACGCAACGACGAGGCAACCGAAGCCACACTCGACACCCGCACCAGACCGTTGCTCGCGGCGTGGTGCGTCGTTATTGGTGAGGCGACCGCTTCCATTGCGATGTCGTCGTCGTCCTCGGCGGCGAGGGCGAGCGTGGTGGCTGCGTTCGACAGCTGCACTCCCAGCTCACGCCGACTGCCGGAGGTGGACAGGCGGTGGCTGTCGTGCGGGGACGCGGGAGAGGCGGCAGGCCGCACACCCGTCGGCGATGCAGCAGAGAACGGCGCGACGCTCTTCGCCATGAACGGGACCGGGACCGGCACATCGGTTGGGGAGAGCGGGCGTGCGTGCGGTGGCTGCGCTGCGCTGCTGCTGCCACCACCACCACCACCGCTTGCACCGCTCGCGGAAGAGACTGAGGGCCGTTGCGCGGCTGCACCACCACCGCCGTTGCTTTTCACCATCTCGACATGCACGCCGTGCGGCAGCGACGCCATGCTGTCGCCCAGCTGCTCCTTCTTGCTCCGCAGGATCACCGCCGCGTTCTTCGTTGTCGGTGTGGTGGTTGGTGACGCCGCTGACGTTGCCGCAGCTGCCGCCGCTGCTGCCGCTGTCGGCGGTGGCGGTGGAGAGGCTGGCGGCTGTGGACTGCGCGCACCGGTGCCGGCTGACGGCGAGGTCGGCGGCGAGCGGTCGTAAATGGCGCCGGGGTGCAGGGACGCATTCACCACCGCCGCCACGTCCTCGTTGGATGGGACGTCGACGAGCGTGACGTTCGTTGCCGGCAGGTTTGCCGGTGGGGGCGGCAGCGGGGACGCCACCCCCGACGCCGTCCGCTTCAGCTTGTGCTTGCGGTGCCCTTTACGCCCGGGTGCGCCGGTGGTCGCCGGGTTGGTGAGGGCGTCCAGCACGATCTCGTCGACGATGTCCTGCACCTTGCGGCGCGCGTCGCAGATGACGATGAGCTTCACCACGCCGACGAGGGGGCTGCGGGTGCCGAGCTCCACGATGGTCTCGCTCGACCGGTTCCACGACGCCGGTGCTGGCCGCACCACCCCCAGCAGCGTGATGTCGATGCGGTACAGCAGACGGGCGAGGCTCACGAACGTGTAGTGGCCCTGCTGCACCGCCTCCGGGGCGTCGACCGTGTCCACGTGCTGCGCCAGCGAGGCCTCGTAGGTGCTCATCCAGTTCGGGTCCATGCCATTGTTCAGCTCGATCGTGGTCGCGCCGTAGGTGAGCATGTCGCGCTTCTTGGCCCACACCTTGCGCATCGCCTTCAGACTTGCCGCGCCGCCGCTGAGGCCGATCAGGTCCTTGAAGTCGCGCAGCTCCCAGAGGGCCTCGGTGGTCATCGGGTCGAACATGCGGATGAGGTTGGCAAGGAAGGGAATCATGCCTGGCAGGACGCAGCCCAGACCGAGCAGGTTGTGGCTCATCCGCTCAAACTCGAGCACGTTGGCCGAGGGCGGCATCAGCGATTTGGTGTAGCGGGAGCGGTGCAGGAGCACGTAGAGCGGCACCTGCGGTACGTGCAGCGACGCCGTCATGGCCTGCTTCGCCAGGTCGTAGTCGCTGTAGTAGGACGAGTTGGCGCCGGCGCCGTATAGGAAGAGCGCCGAGGCGCCGCGCACGTTGCAGCGGTCGAGGTCGGCCGGGTCGGCCGGATCGCCCACGAGCAGGTGGACGGAGCTGCGGTACTTTGGCGAGTTAAGCAGCAGCTCCACCTGCGACGACGGCTGCTCGCTCAACAGCACCACTACGTTTATGTTCAGGTAGTGCCGGTCGTCGGCGAGGATGTTCTTGAGGTGGACGCGCAGCTCGTTGTAGCCCATGTTGCCACACATCACGATGTGGTCACTGCGCTTGAACCACGTGGTGTAGTGCACGTAGAAGAGGTGGCGCAGACCTTGATCTGCCACGTACTCGAGCAGCGGCACAAAGTAGCTGAGACCGACGCCAATGAAGATGATCATCAGCAGCCGACCCTCCACCGTGATGGGCACGACATCGCCGTAGCCGATGGAAGAGAAGGCGAGCAGCATCATGTAGACCATGTCGAAGTACTCGATCGGGTTACCGCAGAAGCTTTCCACGGCCTGCAGAATGCCAACGCTGATACCGATGACGGCAATGCACTGAATCATCGAGCGCAGCATCTCGAGCCGGTTCTCGGCGAAGCAGATACTGATCTGGGGGTAGCTGAGCAGGGTGAGAAGGCCCTCGTGGAGCCACCAGATGCGCAGGAACATCGGCGCATAAACGCGCGTCCACGCCGCGTTCTGCGTGAAGAGCGCTCCGAGGCCGAGCACCAGCATCCAACCGGAGCTCAAATAGCTCATCAGGGACCGCACGTTGAGCACGTACGCCCACTTCTTCGACTCGACGGCGAGGAGGGTGATCCAGGAGGTCATGAAGATGACGCTCATCAGCACCTCGGCCACAAAGAAGCCGATGCCCCAGTCAAACTTTAGCCAGTTCGTCGGCACGTGCGAGCGCTGCGCGCTGAGGTAGATGCCGAAGGCTGCCGACTCGAGCCCTACGTTCGTCAGCAGGAGCAGGATGGACACCCACGAGTAGTGTTGCTCGATGACGTCGAACAGCTTCCGCATGCTGCGGATGTGCAGATCGGAGTAGACGTTGTGGTAAGCGCGGCGGTGGCGCAGCTCCGCGGCGCTGGCGGTGGGGGCAAGGCGCAGGTTGACAACGTTGTTTTGGAGGTTGCGGATCTGCGAGTGGATGGTGCCCTGCAGGTTGCGGAAGCGGCTGCGGATCGTCTCCTGCACGTCCTGGCCCAGCTGTGTCATGAACTCCTTTGCCGCGTAGAGGGGACGCACGGCGGGGATGGTTTCATCGGGGTACTGCGACGGCGGCTCGACGGGCGGTGACGGCGAGCGCGAGTGTGCATCGGGCGAATCACCTGGCGCCGCCTCGCCGTCCGAGACGTGGATCTCGTTGGCGGACATGGCGAAGAGGACAGACAAAGCAAAATCGGGGAAAAGGGTGGTGGTGCTGCCGCGATCAACTTTTAGGATTTTTTCCCTATTATCCGACTAACAAGAATGGGAAAGAGAGAAGCGGAGAGGTGCCTCGGCCACGCCTTTTTTTTTTTAAATACTGGTTTGGAATCCCTCCGACAATCCAGAACAAACAGGAATGAAAAGAAGGAAGAAGCAATGGGTAAACGCTTGAAGGCTTAGCGAACCAAAGAAAAAGAAGATAAAAAAAGAAGAGCGAACAGGTTCGCACGTCCTTGTGTTGTGTTGCGTCGCGACGCGTGCGTCGTCCTCTACAAAGGACAACGCGTACGCCGCTCGTTCTGATACTGAAAGGGGTGAAACAACAGCGCGGAGGTGAGCCCGTGATCTACAGACAGGAGATCACGGAAATTAACAAATACAAACACACGCACCGACACGCTTACGCTTACGCCACGCCGCGCACAATGAGGCAGTTGAAAAAAAGGAGACAAGGGTGGAGTATCTGTTACGCAACAAGAGAGAGAGAGAGAGCGCAAAGCAATCTCGTCCAGGGGTGGATGAGGAGGCAAGCGATCCGTGACGGTAGTGGCGACGAGCTGCTGGGCGAAGAATTAGGGTGGCACACACACAAACACACACACAGGCACTCGGCAGCTGACGAAGGGAAGCGGGGAAAAAAAAAGACACTAAAGTAACACGCGGAAACGTCGCCTAAAGAGAGAGAGAGGTGGTGCTGGTGGAGCAACACCGCCGGGTAAAGAGAGAAAGAAAGAAAAGAAAAGAAGCTCTGACGGCGTGCAATACGGCCGCAGGTTCGTCTGCGTGCGAGTGAGTAAAGGAGTTTGCAGGTGCGCTTGGGAACAAAATAAGCGATGGGGCGGAAAGGGACCTGTCTCGTTTTGAATCGGAACGAAGTATCCGCCGCCGAAAGCTCTATCCCCTTCGTCTACTGAGAGAAGAAAAAGTTACGGATAGAAGCAATCGAGCAGAGGGAAATAGACAACGTGTTCACAAAAATAACAGAAAACGAAAAAGAAAAAAGGGGACTAAAACAAAAAGAAGAAGACAACACCAAACAGAGTGTGGGTGAAAGACGAGAAGCACCACGCACCTCACCCGTTGCGTCCTTATTTTCTGTTTCTCTTTCCCCGCCGATCGAATGCCTAGACACACCAAAAGTGCAGAAAAGTCCCTTTTAGAGTTTTTTTTTTAGATTTTAGCAATATGTTGAGATGAGTAGCTTGAATTAGTACTGTGGCGCTGGAGGACCGTGTCGACAAAGAGAGCAAGAACAACAACAACGAAACCGCTACTGGTCACGAGCGGTTGATAACGTACATGTACAAGCACACATGTGTGTGTGTGTGTGTCAGAAGATGCGTGCGTGTGCACCGGCAGCGAGGGTGTGCCGAGAAAAAACAGAGCCGCAGGAGAGACGAGCCGTTGGTAACAGTGGCGGAGGAGGTACAATAAGAAGAGAGAAAGAGAAGTGGGAAGGGTGAAGAGAAGAGCACACCGCCGGAAGAAAAGGAAGTACTTCAAGCCAAGCAGTGGCGCGCGCGTCGAGCTGGTCAGGCAGACGGGGCATATTAGCGACAATTTCTCGACGTTCACGAGCATCAGGTGCACGGCAGTGAAGCACCTTCACTTTCCACTGTACTTGAATGAACAATGTTGCGATTACAATGCGTGCGAGAACAGAAGCTAAAAGGAGAAGGGCAAGACGGAGCGGCTCGACTGCAGAGAGCGATGGGGGACCACTACGAGCCACATTCGGATACGCAGAGACGCACACGCACACTCACGCGGACAACCAGCGCTTACGTGTGATGCGCGAGGCAGCGGGAGAAGCTAAGGAAAAAGAAAAAGATACGATAGCGAAAAAAAAAGGGCTGTTGTTAAAACCAAAAGAATAAGAAAGAGAAGGATGCGTTCGTTTGGCAGTTCGCACGACTACAGCCCCACTAAAGGGCGAGGGGAAGTTCACGACGGCGCTCGCGGACACGGTTCGCGTCTTTACACGTGTGCGCGACTTGTTACCCGAGAAGGAGAGCGAGGAAAGGGAAAAAAAAATAGCAACAACAACTGGCAGCGGCGCAAGCCTTTTACGCATCTGCCCACGTCACCTTCAGGTTCTTCGCAATGAACGCGTAGATGTCAGCCTCCTCGCGAATCAGCTTGCTGATCGGCTTGCCCTGCCCGTGGCCGCCCGCCTCGTCGATGCGGGCCACAAACGGGCCGCCGATGTCCGGGTTGGTGTGCTGCAAGGTAGCGATGTACTTGAGCGAGTGCAGCGGCACGACGCGGTCGTCGTGGTCGCCCGTCACGACAAGGATAGCGGGGTAGGCAACATCGCGACGAATGTTGTGGATTGGGCTGTACGTCTCCACCACCGCGAAGTCTTCTGCCACGTCGGGGTTGCCAAAGTCGGAGATCCACGCCGCACCGATCGTGTACTTGTGGAACTTGTACATGTCCATCACCCCCACCTGGCACACCACGCAGGCGAAGCACTCCGGCGCACGGTTCGCGACGGCGCCCATCAACAAGCCCCCGTTCGACCGGCCCATCGCGGCGGTGGTGGCGGGCGAGCCGATGCCGCTCGCGTGCAGGAACCTCGCGGCGGCGATGAAGTCGCTGAAGCAGTTCGCCTTGTTGGCGCGACGCCCCGCATCGTGCCACGCCTGTCCGTACTCGCCGCCGCCGCGGATGTTCGGGATGGCCAGCACGCCGTTCATCTTCTGCAGAAAGGTGAGGCGGAACGGGCTGAAGACGGGCTTGAGGGAGATGTTGAAGCCGCCGTAGCCGAAGAGCAACACGGGCGACTGCGGCGACAGCTGCCCCTTCTTGTGCGTGATGAACATCGGAATGCGCGTGCCATCCTCGACGGTGTAGAAGCGCTGCTCCGTCACGTAATCGGCAGCGGTGAAGCCTTCGACGCAATCCTCGGCGAACACGCGCAGCGCGCCGCTGGGATTCGCCGCGTCTGTCACGTAGACTCGCCCCGGCAGCAGAAAGGAGGCGATCTTGAAGGAGACTAGCGACGCGTGGCGGTCGGCCTTCAGGGCAAGGAAGGAGCCGATAGGGAGGTCCATCTTCTCCACCGTGTCCAGCGGGGCTCCAAGTGTGTAGGAGTAGAGTGTGTCGTTCACGTCCTCGAGGTAGACCAAGAAGAGGGTGTTCTGCGCGAGTGCGACCTCGTTGAGCACCGACGCACGCTCTGGCACAACAACCTTCGCCGCCGCTGCGGCGTCCTCCACGTCGATGGCGATGACCTGGCTGTTCGGGGCGTCCTTCGTTGTGACGAAGTAGAAGGTGGCGGCGTCGTTGCCGATGTAGCGGTAGCGGTCCTTCATCACCGCCACCGGCTTCGTGACGGCCATCTTCGCAGCGTGGAGGTCGTCGACGGCGTCGGGCAAGCGGGTGACCCAGACCATGTTGTAGGGCTCGCAGCCTTCCGTCACCTCGACGACGAGGTACGCCTTGTCGTCCGAGACGTGGCCGTGGTAGCTCCAGCGGGGGTGGGCCGGGTCGGCCGCGATGACAACGATATCGTCGCTCTGCGGGGTGCCAACGCGGTGGAAGCACAGGAAGGAGTTCTCGGCGCAGTCCGTCTCGGCTCCCTTGTCGGCGCCGTCGCGCAGTTCGGGGAAGCGGGTGTAGAAGAAGCCCGCGTGGCCCCACCAGGTGATGCCGGTGAACTTGGCCCACTCGATGCGGTCGTCGAGGTCGGCCAGCGTCTGGGCGTCCCGCACGTGAATGTGCTGCCAGTCGCTGCCTTTGTCACTCACGCTGTACGCGAAGTAGCGGTCATCGTCGCTCCAGGCGGAGGTTTGGATGGCCGACGTGCCGTCTGGGCTCATCGTGTTGGGGTCGAGAAACACCTCTGTCGTCGCGGGGCTGTCGACGGCGGCGCGCAGCAGCACGTTCTGGTTCTGCAGGCCGGTGTTGTGCTCGTAGTAGAGGTAGCCGCCGTGCTGCGTCGGGGGCCCGGTGCGGGCGTAGTGTTGGGTGGCGGTGACAGAGGCCTCGATGCGGTCGCGCAGGTCTTGCGAGGGGGCCATGTAGTCGTTGAAGAGGCGGTTCTGTGCCGCGACGAAGGCCTTTGTCTCTGGGCTGGCCGGGTCCTCGAGGTAGTCGTAGGGCTCGGGGATGGTGCGGCCGTGGAGAGAGTAGGTGGCGTCGCTGCGGCGGACCGCCGGGTAAGAGGTGGCGGACATCAGCGCTGCGGGGGAGAGGGGGAAGAGAAGATGCACGTGTGTGCGTGCGGGAGAGAGAGAGAGAGTGAGTGAGGGGGACGGAGAGGAACTTTGATGTCGGTAATGAATAGTGTACATAGATACGCGAGTGAGTGTGTATGTGAGGCGACGAGTGCAGTGAATTCGTGAATGTCATAATTCTCGGCCAATCAGAGGAAGAAAGAGAAAAGAGAAGAGAGAAAAAATGCGACATGCAAAGAGGAGCTGACATTGGTAAGTCTCTAAAAAAAAAAAAGGATCAGAGGCCATCACATATGCTTTCAGCGTCACGATCCATGTTTTCTCAGCTGCCGTCGGTCCAGTTCTTATATTCTTGTCTGATATGCGTTGCGCCACAGGAGGCAGAGAACAGAAGCGACGCCTTGTCACGCATCTCTAGAAGGCCACGGGAAAGGAAAGAGCGAGAGAGAGCGAGAGAAATCCCGCCTGCTCATGGCAATCGAGTAGGCCGGTAGCACCCAAGAAAATGGTCCGAAAGACCTTGCTTGCGTTGTCGTTAATATATACAAATAGTTTTGTCTGCATGTATGTGGGGGCTTTGGTAAAATTGTGTGGGTGTGACCCCAGCGGATCGACGAGGCAGCCACTATCGCTTGCTTTCACTCACAATAGCCTTAGTCAGGCACTATTGCCCTTATCAAACCCCTTTACACACACACACGCACACGCACAGGCGGAGCTTCGTGACCGCTCTCGCCGCTACCGTCGCCCTCTCTGCAACATCAGCTTCCGGGAGTGATGTAAAAGAGGACGTCGGACTGCTGGTTGACCGGCAGCGCACGCGGCGGGTTTGTCAGGACGAAGCGCTGACCGTTGATGGACGGGTTCTTCGCGTCGACGATGCGGCGCTGCAGGGCAATGGGCAAGAAGCCAAACTTCAGGCAGTACGACACGACGTCCTCGTACGTCTCCAGCTCCACCTCGCAGAGCGAGAGGGGCAGTCGGGCCAGGGCCGGGACATCGGGTGCGTGTCCGCTGATGAGGACATCAATCACGTCGATGAACTCCTCCATGAAGTAGGTGCGCTGCAGAGCCGGGTACAGCATCAGCCGGCTGATGGCGTTGCCGATGATGAAGTTGGGCTCGTAGACGAAGTCGACGACGGCCTTCGCACGCAGCCGCGGGTCCTCGGCGTGTGGCGGGAAGAGGGGAAGGTTCATCAACCCCTCCAGCTCCACCACCACCGGGAAGGTCGGGATGCCCTGCAGGATCTCGTTGATCGAGAGCACCACGAGCATCGACATGGCACTGGTGGAGCCGTAGCGGCTGATGTCGCCCGAGTAGAAGATGCAGCAGCCCGCGCAGTGCTCCAGGTTGCAGCGCCGCAAATCCGCCGTGTTAAGGCCGCACCCCGTGATGTACTTGACCGGGTTCGAGCTGTTCTGCTTGTTCACGTTCCAGTAGTAGTCGAAGTAAGGGGCAAAGCTGACGTCGTTGGTCAGCAACACCACGTCGTTCATCGGGTAGGCCTGCCGCGCCGGCGCCACGACGTGGAAGATGTCGTGCGCGATGGCCGTGTTTGCCGCCTCCTGCGCGTAGCGGCTCGACTTGTCCTTCGCCTTGGCGGAGGAGAGGTCGATGACGACGAAGTGGTTCTCAAAATCGAGGGCGTCATTCACGTGGACGAGAGACGGTACCTTCGCGTCCGTTCGCGACTCGGGGGTGTCGGCACGTGCTGACGCCTCGGGGAAGACGGGGCTTTGCAGCTCCGGCCGCGACGGCGAGGAGGCGAGGCGGGGGCCGAGCGGGGACGGCGCGAATGCGCTCTCGAACTCCTCGTCGCTGTCGCCGTCCTGGGCGAGGTCTTTGCCAAAGACGGTCGGGTGGACCGACTTGTCGCCGGCGGAGAGCATCGGCTGCGCCTCACGCATCTTCTTCACCCCCACCGGGGACGACATTGCCTGCTGCTGTTGTTGCCGCTGCTGCTGATGCTGCTGCTGGCGGCGGTGGTGCGCAGTGTGCTGCGAGTCGAAGCTGCCCGGCGCAGTGCCGCCGCCGGTGCCTGTCGCGTCCATTGCCGCCTCTGTCGCACGCACCGGCTCGTGGGTGCGCTTCTTCAGCCCGTAGGCCTCCCCCTCCTCCTCGTCGCTCATGCTGCTGTAGTGCCGCACCAGCATGCGGCGGCGCTTCCGGCGGTCGTGCTCGTCGAGATCCGGCGCGACGAGCATCTCCTCGCCGAAGGTCTGCTCGTAGTTGCGCGAGATGGCCTCCGTCGCGTCCTGCGCCACTTTAATCGTCTTGGCGATCAAGATGAGCTTCTTCGCGTTGGGAATCAGCTCCCGCGGGTTGAGCTGCACGACGCTGCGCACGTTGAGGATGCCGATGAGGGTGACGTCCTTCTCGGAGAAGGCGCGGGCGAGCAGGCGGAACTCGCGGCCGCGCAGTGCGTCGGGAATCTCGAGTCCGTAGAGGTCGTTGCGCAGCGAGTACTCGTACTGCTCCACCCAGTGCCGCGAGAGCGACACGTCCATCGGGACCGACTCGTAGGTGCGGAGAAGGTTGACGACGAGCGGCACAACGCCCGGGTGCGCCATGGAGAGGCCGAGGAGGTGGTGCATCATCCGCTCACACTCCAGCACGCTGGCGGCGTAGGGGCTGATCTGCTTGACGGTGCGGTTGCGGCGCAGCAGGAGGTGCTGTGGGAGGTCGCGGTCGTAGAGGCTCACCGCCATGGACTGGGCAATGATCGTGTAGTCTTGGTAGTAGGCCGACGAGCGGGCGTCGCCGAAGAGGAAGATGGCGTCGGCGTAGCGTGCCTTGGCCCGGTCCAGATCCTGCGACGTGGCCGGGTTTCCCACCATGAGCGTCACGCGGCCCTTCAGCCACGGCAGGTTGGCGGTCAGCCGCACCTCGGCGGAGTGCTCCTCGGGGGACATGAGGACGATGCAGGTGTCGAGGTAGGTGCGCCACCCAGCGTAGAAGTTCTTCAGCAGAAGGTCCACCGCGAGGTCCGAGAACTGGCCGCAGATGATGACGTGTTGGTGACTCTGGCCACTCATCAGCCACGACGACGAGCCGCCGCCGTTGAAGGTGGAGTAGAACTGATTCCGCTCAGCAATCAAGGCAAGCCGCTGGAACATGGGCAGGAAGAAGCTGATACCGATGATGAGGAAGACAGTCATGAAGATACGGGCAGGAGTGGTGAGGGGGGTGATGTCGCCGTAGCCGATCGTGCCAAAGGCGGCCACCATCATGTACAGCGAGTCGTAGAGGTCCATGTAGCGGCCGGAGCACGACTCGACGATTTGGTGGGTGCCGACGCAGGTGCACATGACAGCGAAGACGTGGATGAAGAAGCGCACCATTTCCCGCCAGATATCGACCATGTGCTGCGCAATGACAGGGTAGTCGATAAGCACGATGAGGCAGTCGTGGATCCACCAGACGCGCAGGTACATCGGCACCCAGCCGGAGCGCCAGCTCGGGTGATGCACCGCGCCGCACGCAATGACGATCATCGGCACGCTCGTCAGCAGATTTACCAGCGTCAACCACGAGACGAGGTAGGCCTTCTTGTCCTGCTCAAAGAAGAAGAGGCCGCACCACTCAAGAAGGAAGATGATGTTCAGCACCACCTCAACAATGAAGACGGGGACGTTCCACGTGAAGTCCTTCACAGACGTGGCCGACGTCACCTGCGAGGTCCAGACGTAGAAGGCGACGGAAACGAACTCCATCGCGGTGTGGGTCAGCAGGCCGACGATGGACACGTTGCTGTGGCGCTGGTCGAGGAACTCGACAAACTTGCGGACGGAGCGGACGTGCTTGGAGCGGGAGTAGTGCTTGTCCTCGTACACCTCGGGACGGTCGGCACGGCGCCAGAGGCCGAGCCGCCGGATGCCCAGCAGCTTCGCGTACTTCTCCATCACAGTTCCTGTTCACTGTCCTATCGCCTTCTGCGCGTAACGCACACGCGCTGCCCTCGCTTCGCTCTTCAGGAAGGGGGGAGATACACACGAGTTGATGCAAGCAGCGCGGTAGCAACAACAGCAAAAGAAGTGACTCTTAATAATAATAAAAATGTAAAGAGTCAGTGAAAGACGAGAAAAAACACGGCAATGTGTTCGGCGACGACCACAAGGGCAGAAAAAAGGTGGAAAGGAACACGAAAATTTTTTCCGTTCAGCAGCAACACCACCGCGCGTCAGAAACTAGAGAAAAAAAGAAGAGAAAAAAAAACAGAACTTGATTAGACTCACGAGCGGAGGCGATGAGGACCAGCCAGTGAGAGAGGAAAAAAAAAACCAAGGAGAGGAAAAGATAATTAGGAGCCACTGTTAAAGGAATGAAACGCGTTAAAAAAGCCGTTTCACAGAAAGAAAACGACAAAAGGAAAACAACAATTGAGTTGTGTTCAGTCGTGCGTAGGTCGGCTAATATGAAACGGTCGCGGATGTGTGTGTGTGTGTATGTGCACGAGACTGTGTGTCTTGGGTAGAGGTTTGCCCTCTGCGTCAGTGTCACTCCCGCTGAGCGACAAGAACGTGAAGGAAGAGAAAGCAAGCTAGCTTAACTCGGTGTCACCGTGGGGGAAATGGCACAGAGATCCTTTTTTGTTGGTGTTAACTCCACAACTCAGGAGCCACCGCAGCACCTCGCACCCGCCCTACGCACACACACCGACAGAAAGAGGGAAAAGAAAAGGAGAATTCGCAACTGGACAAGGACAACACCAATAGCAGTACTAATAATTTCTAGGTGAGAGCGGTGGGCAACTACAACAACAAAAATATATTATAAGCTTCAGGGGCTGAAGGAAAATTAGAAAACGACGGCACTAACAGTCGTGCGAGAGAGAGAAAAAGAGAAGAGGAAGGGATGAAAGGGAGTCGGTGTACGCAGCTGCCTGAGCAAGAACAATAATACTGTGTATCCACAAAAGAGGATCACATGCTGTGCGAAGAGGGAAAGAGAAGGAATGCAAAGAGGAAAAGGAATGGGGAAAAACAAACAAACACACACACGCACACTACAGCAACGGTGTCTCGTCTCTGGCTTGCTGGACAGACTCAGAACGGAGAAGCGCCACCGACGACACCAACAATAACAGCAGCGAAAAAAGAAAAGGAATGAAAGAGAAGATTAGCAGGCTTGTATGTGTGGGGCACTGGAACGAGCAGCGAGAGAAAGAGAGAGAGAGAGAGAAAGAAAATACTGTGTCCGCGAGTGCGAGAAAAAAGTCGCTGTACACCTTTCGAAAGGCAGGGAGGAGGAGAGTTCAAGGGAGAGAGAGAGAGGGAGTAAGTGAGGTTGAGCTCATCTACAAAGATGCGGGGAGAGTGAGAAACCAACAAAAAATAACACCTTCTTCAATTCTATCAGAAACTACACGAGAGAGACTCGATTGTGGCACGTCCGCCTCCACCTGCAACGACTCATCGCTTCAGGACAAGCCCCTTTGTTTGTATTCCGTCTTTCTTTCTTTCAAGAGTTTCCCTGCTCTGCAGGACACATGTGAACAAATTTCTCAACTAGCACGCGCTCCTACTATCCGACACCGCCAAGGTAGCAGGGAAGTACGCGGGGACACACGAAAACACACACAAGAAGAGTAAAGAAAATGGAAGCTGCTTCTGCTACTCAGCCGAGCGCTTCAACTTCCGGTGTGTTCGCTTGCGCTTCGTGGGTGCTGCTGCTGTGGAGTTGGCTGTCTTCATTTCCGACCCACTCTGCACCGCAGCCCCGTCGTGTGCGGCGCTATCCACCTCCTCGTCGCCAGTCGTCTGCGGCGCAACGGCTGCTGATGTGCCAGCGCGGCGCAGCAGCCCGACCGCGTCGGCTTCAATCACCACGTTCTCGACCGGCAGCTTCGACACCATGTCGTAGCTGTTGTGCAGCGCGTAGTGGCCCTGCACACGCACCACATCGCCCTCCTTTACCGAAAAAAGTGCGGCGGCGAGGTCGGCCGGGTTACGCGCTTCGTGGTAGGGCTGCGCGGGGATGTAGCGCACCACCATCTCTGCTCGGTACATCTTGAGCTGTCCAGGGCGACGTTCTCGGTAGCCGTGGGCTTCGAGACGAAATTGCAGCACGCGCGGCGCGGCTTCAGGCGACGCGGCAGACGCACCGGCCAGTGTACCGAGCTGCACCGACCCGACTACGGTCCCAACGCAGTGGATGAAGGACACACCAGTGCCGATGGCGTGACCGCTGCGGCGCCACTCCCGCTCCGTCGCGGCGTCCACCTCCATCAACTGCCCCGACGGCACGGCGCTCGCGTAGGATTTCGTCACCGCCACTTCTGCTGCGCCGCTGTCGGTGTCTCTCGGCGCAGCAGGCGGCTTGTCCTCCTTCAGCCGCTTCACACGAGCGCGCAGCCGTGTCAGCTCGCGCTGCAGCTCGTCGTTCTGCGCGATGAGCGCCGCCCGCGCGTTTTCCTGCGGCGTTGCGATGTGGACGCCGTGGCGAGCGGTGCGGTGCTGCAGCAGGTTCGCGGCGCAGAGGAAGCGCTTCCCGCACTCTGGGCACACGAAGCGGTCACGCATAGGTGTCGCGCTCGCTGGCGAGGAGGTGGCTGCTGTCGAGGCGGGTGTGTGACATGGCCGTGCTGGTGAGCTGCGGGTAGGAGAGGCGGCAACGAACCACGGCACTGCAGCGGTGCGCTGGTGGCGCCACAGAGAGGACGTGGATCGGCAGCGCAGCGGCAGGGCACAGAGGCGCAGTCGCTGGACGCACTCCGCCGCACGGTGAGCCATCACCCGTATCCCGAGCACAATGTGCAGAAATATAGTATAGTTCTCTGTGAAACGGCAAGAGGAAGTGTGGAATGAAGATATAAAAAGAAGGGGAATATGTTCAGTATAGTCATCTGCGAATCGAAGTGGAGCAGCCACAAACAGAAGCACAAGGATACATGTACCCCGAGTCTGTTTCTTAGGAAATATATAAAGAGCTTAGATTGGTGACTTAAGCGCCGCCTGAAACGCAGTGAGCCTGCCTCACGCCGTCTTCTGGAGCGTAGCACGGGACACATCGCTGTTGTTCAGGATTGCATCTCGGCCCTTCCTTCTTTTTTCTTCTTTTCTCCTCATGTTTGCTTGTTGATCGTGGAGGTGATGATCGGATAATAGGTAATGTGTCTTGTGGAAAATAACAACAACAACAACAACAAATACTCTCTCAAAGGTAGTAGGCACGCGCACCGACCAACAACTAAAAACGTACGCACACACACAAAGAAAGCCAAAGCATGACGTGGTCAATGCAGGACAAATAAATGGGGGGCTTTGTGAAAGCCAAGTCGAGAGAGTAAGTAGAGAAAAAATAAGAACAAAAGACAGCGAGCGACAATAAGTTTATCTTTACTGCCCAAACCCAACAGAGAATAGAAAAGGCCCCACGCCGTCGCGCTACGACTATGCGGTCCAGTACAACGTCGTTCTCGATCTCACTTAATGTTGTTATTAATAAACTTCCGTTTTTTCTTTTTGAGATAATAGGAGGAGAGGGAGGAGGCAGGTGCGGGGACCTGCTGTCCACGCTAGAAGGGGCATCAGAAATCTCGTTCTTTTTTATTTTCTTCCCTTCTTAGGAGACCGGAGCGACTGCCAGACGGTGCACCACAGCCCCACATACACACTCGGTCGCCCACCATGCCGTGTCTTCCCTCTTTCCTCGACACCGCGACGCTACGCCGCGCTTTACTTGGCCGCTGCGGGGGCCACCTTCTTTGCCTCCGTTGCGGGCAGCGTGTCGCTCTTCGCCGACGCGTCATCGCCGGAGTGCTTCTTCTGGTAGATGACAACGGCATCGTAGACCGCCTTGAGCACCAGGACGGCGAGGCCGACGCGCACGGCGATGGCGAAGGGGCAGACCATTTTGATAAACACAAATAAGTTCTTTTTTCTAAGCTTCAGACAAAAAAAAAGTGAGTGGCGCTGTGTGGTGAACAGAAGGAGGTGATTTGTGCGTATTGTTCTGCGTTGACGCACGACAGGAAGAGATAGAGGGCGAAGAGGAGTAAAAGGTGTAGTACCGCACACATACATACACATACACATCTACATACACAGGAGAACGATGGTAAAACACTGATGCGCACCAAAGAAGCAGGAGCGCACTTGCAGATCTACACAGCCGTAGACCGCGTGCTGCGCTCAGCCAGTCGAGGAGCAGCGACGCAGAAATTCTTTCTTAGTGATAAAGTTTGAAAAACCTCTAGATAAAGCAGAGGAGATGAGACACAGAGAGGGAGAGGAAGCGGGAGGCGAGTGCGAAAAAAACAAGCAGACGCACAACAAGAGAACAAAAGAGACTCGACGGGCGAGCGTCAGGACGTACATCGCCATCTGCTCTTCACACGCGGCCTCGCTCTCACGGCTTAAAGGAGGAGACAGGGGAGGATAGTCCGTGAGAAGAAAACAACAACAACAACAGTACGAGTAACATGATGTGAGCGAAGCGATATATGTGCGCCGTTGACAATCGGGCCTCCCACGCAGCTCTCGGCCAGTCACTCATCACACGAGCGTCATTTACGAGGAGGCCGGAGTTGCCCCTCCTTCACGGCGTGCCTCGCCCTGCTCGTAAGCCATCGTGATCTGGCGGGTCCGCCACGCCTGCTGCGGTCGCCGCCGCTGCGAGAGGAAGCTGTCCCGCTCCCACAGCACCCGCATCTGCTGGCCCCGGGTGACCGGGTCTGCCCTGTGCTGCAGCGTGCACCCGCGTGGGTCGAGGTAGGCGACGCTGTGGGTTGGCCGCGCCGAGGCGCCAGGGCTGGCCGAGCTGCTCGGCGCAGGGATGTGGCCAGAAGCGGACGCGCAGCCGCCGAGTGCAGCCCGCTGCGGGTAGTAGAAGTTGCGGCACGGCGTGAGGGCGGCAGACACGGTCGAGGCGGAGCGGCGCGGATCTCCCTCCGCCGCTGGGTGCGTGCGGGCACCATGCACAGCAGCGCGCCGCGTCGACGCACTAGATGAGGCGGCAGTCAGTGCGCCGGAGCCCTGCGGTGTGCGCGTCGCAGGAAAGAAGCGGAAGCGCTGATCGCCTGTGATGTCGTACACGATGTTCGCGGCACGGCGCTGCTGCGGCGTCATCACATCGGTGCTGGCATGTGCCGGGGGCTGCCGGCTGCTTCTTGTCTGTGCATGCGAGGGTGCGACAGCAGCGCCAGCGGTGACGGGGTCGGCCTCGGTTGGCGCCTCCACCTCTTTGTGCACATCCGCACTGCGGTACGACACAGCTTGCGGTGTGCCACGCAAAGGCGTTGTAGGCGGCCGCAGACACATGCTCTCCAGCTCCCGCTCCCGCAGCTGCACATACCGCTCAAGCCGCAGCGCAGGGTCGAGGTAGTGCAACAGGCTGTTCTGCTGCTGGGACTGTGGCTTTACTGCGGTGACGGCTGCATCGGCCGCGTCGCCACGCCGGTCGAGCTGTGCGTCTGCCTGTGCGGTGGTGTTGCGTGCCATCTGTTCGAAGACGCGCTCAATGTCGGTGCGGGACGGGTTGGGGTATCCCGCATCGGCCAGCGCCGCCCGCACTCGTGCCACATCCGCGTCGGTGTGGCGGTCCGAAAAGGTCACAAGGGGTGATGGACGCTGCTGCTGCAGCTGCTGTGGTGACGTGGAGGAGTGGGAGGTGGTCGTCGGAGCGCTGCGCGGGTTCGGGCGGCGCGCCTGTTCTACTCGTGCGCTGGCCGTGGCGGTGGCGGCGCTTGTTGTCGTCGACTGCTGCGAAGAGGGACGCCCACTGCCACGGAGAGCAACCGGTGAAGGTCCCGAGAACGCCGCGGACGACGTCCGCCTGCTCTGCTGATCTATTTCACCTGATGTTTGATGTTGTGGCTGCTGATACGAGGACCGCGAGGTGCCACTACTACTGCCACCGCTGCTCTCTCGATGGCTACCTGATTTGCGCTCGCTTTCGTTCTCGTCGTCCCTCACCGCAGATCGGTGCGCGGAGGAGACGCCCTTCTCCCCGCCGCCTCGTGACAGCACTGCCGGCGCCGCCGCAGAGGCACGTAGAACACTTTCGCTACTCCCGGTCGGGGTGGTGGCGGCCGCTGCCACTGCGGCAGCAACGGAGCTGGAAGAATCGCTCGATGACATTTTTTTTTGAATTTCGACTCGGGGGAGGGAAAGAGGGAGTGAGAGAAAGAGAGATAAACGTGGTTGGGGTTAATCGAAGTACAGCGTCGATGAAAGTCGCAATGATTCCCTCCTACTCCTCTCTCCGTTTCCGACTTCTATGGACCTGGAATAAAAAAAAATATAAAGCGTGGCAAGGTAGAAGTGCTACGCGCCACGTTTACCTTATCTTTGTGGGTGTATGTGTGTGTGTGTGTGTGTGTGTCGGGATGGGGTGTATAGCACTCCCGTCACTTGTCTATCGATGATGCTGTGGGTACGTGAAATGCCAGAAAAAAAGTTTGCGTGCAGGCGTGCGTGTTCATAGGTAAGGACGCAAAAAGTAGATCTTAATAATCAAAGAGCAGAAAATAAAGAGGGAAGCGTATATGTGTGTGTGAGGAGGTTCGGAAAGACGCATTCAGAAAAAAGAAAAGGTGACTGACATAGCGGGACGTATCGTCCCGAAAAAGCCCTTTCTCTTCCCTTTTTTGTCCGAAAGAGGCAGGTGCGGAGGGTGAGTATTTAACCCACCACGGCATGCGCGGGGCTCGTCCAATGCGGAGCAACAAAGGCGCACGCAGGACAAAGATGCACAGATTTGGGTCAAGCTGCCGTGTGAGAAAGACATTCGCACACTACTGCGTTGACGCGCAAGACCTTAGGAGAGGCGGGCGGCTCGGCGCAGCAGCGGGGAAAAAGTGGGAAGCGGAGGCACACTCACGTGCTCGTCCTCGTGCTGCCTCTCTCTTCTCTTCCCACGTCCATGCCGCACGCATTTTATTTCCCCTTGAGATATTTACGTGGAAGCATCAGAGAGAGAGGCTGAATACCGAACGCGTGCACCACTCACCGTTTATAGATGAGTGTGACGGCGAGAAAGAGAAAGAGAGAGAGAGAGAGAGAGAGAGAGAGAGAGAGAGAAGGAAAGAGGCAAACCCAACTCTGTTGACTCTCCTTGTTCTCTCTTCTTTCCTTTCAGAAATATTTTCTCCGCGTATTTTTTTTCTTTTTTTTTCTATGTTAAAAATGACTTTTTTTTTAGTTCCCCAATTTCTGTGAACGCCTTTGCTTTTCTTATTCTTTATCTTCCTCATTTTTTCTTTTATATCGCACAAAAAAAAAAGGGGGGGGGAGAAGGTACTTCCTACTGTTGTTTTTTTTCTTAATAACTTCTCTTATTCCTCTTTATTTTTTGGCGTGGAAATTATCAGACGGAGAGGAAATGAAAAAAAGAACAAAAAAAGCCCAGAAAATTGGTTACGCGCTCACACACATACATACATGCACGCTGTGTGGAGTCCTTTACTTCCTTTTTTTTTTTTAGAGAATGCATATAGAAATAAATGCGAAGTTCTTTGCTCGGTGGTTTTCCTTTTTTTTTTCAATTCATTTAACTCTGCTTGCGACGAGAGGGACGTCCACCTCTCCTCCCCTTGTTTTTTTTCTTCTTTCCTTCACTAGAAAAAAAAATGAAAAAGGAAAGGAAAGATGTAAGGAAGGAGTACGCACGCACGCGCGCACACGCACAGGCACAACCGCCAGATACACAGGCAAGCAAAAAAAAAAACGAGTGTCCGTGTACCGCACACACGCCGACGACAGCGAAGCCCGGAGACTGAAAATAAAAAAAGGGGGAGAACCAGAGAGAGACAGGAAAAAAGAAGAAAAAAGAATCGCAGAAATAACAAATGGCATCAGGCGCTTGAGCACCACTATTTTTTTCCCCTTCTTTTTGTATTTTGTTCCTTTACTTATGACCTGAGGTTGCCTTCTTATTTAGAGTGATCATCTTTAAGAGAGAAGAAGAAAACAAGAAACAAAATAAAAAAATATGATCAGCGAATCATCATCGTGGGAAAGAGAATCACTGACACGACAAGAAAAAAGAAAAATCATCGAGCCACATACACAACACAATACACGCACTCTCTCTCGCTCTCGTTTTCAAACACGCGCCGGAAACGCGAAGAGCACAGAAGAAAAAAACGAAGAATAATAGAAAGGAGAGTTGAGAAACAAAAAAAAAAAACAAAAAACAACACGAAAAACGAGAACCTACCCAACTGTCTCTCTTCTTTTGGTTTCGCTTCCATCTTTCTTTTTTTTCCCCTCATTTTTCCTTTTTTCTGTTTGTAGACACTCCACTACGTCGACGGTGCACACGCCTTCCTCTGCCTCCTCTGTCGGATGAGCTTCCTTTGTTTCTCAGTACGTTCCGTCCACTACAGCAGTTGACGCCTCTCTTGCTGTACTAGCGGAGCGAAAGAAAAGAAAAACAAGAAACCAACAAACATGCGCGCGAGAGAGGGAGAGGCAGAGAGGGGTGAAGAGAGCGAGAGAGAAGGGGGACACACACCCCTCAAGCATGGCAAAAAAAGAAAAAAAAAAGAGGAGGGCACCTCGACACAACACCTTTTCCCTGGTCCGCAGGAAAACACTCACGCACATACACACGTGTGTTCACACAGCGAGAGCGAGGGCGGGGCAGCTAGAAGGGCTTCTTCGCTGTCTGCTCCCACTCTCCCTGTGGCGGCTGCGGGAACGTTCGTGTGGGCCTCCGTTACTTAAAAAAAAGAAAAACAAAATGAAAAGGCGTGGTGAAACACGAAACAAAAACCATTTCGCACACAGAGCTCACTCGGATGCGTCTCTGCCTTCAGTTCAGACAGCCATGAACACACACACGGGCCACAGAGGACATTGAACGGAGAGGAGGGACGACACGACAGCTGTCACCGGCGAAGGGTGGCCACGACACTCCCAACAGGGAAATCGGACGAGCGGACAGGAAAAGGGGCGTACTCAGCGAGGAAAAGAAAGAGAGTGCGAGGAGCGCAGAGAGGAAAAAAGAAAAAAGAAGTTCACTGTGATTGAAGAGAGAATGACGAGGAAGAGCGAGAGGCGGAAGAACTGCAGCGTATGTGTCTGCGTGTGGGTATGTTTGTGTGAAATTGAGGGCCGTCGTGAGGCGAGAAAAACAGCGCCAAGCAGGGAGACACCGACACCCCCCTCTTTTTTTTAGCGCGCACTCTCTCTTCAACGACTTACGTCACAGCAATCACAAATTCGCAGTCCCGCCTTCTTCGCACGCCTCGTCTTTCCGCATTCATCTTGCCTTCTCTTCTTCTTGTTGTCAGCTGCTTTCTCTTCCTCCTTCCTCTACCAAAAGCGAGAACGCCGCCCTTTTATTTTTTATTCTGCCGACCGGCAATCCCCCTGCTCTGATCCCTCTCTTTCTCCGCACCTCCCCCCCTTCTTCTCTCTTTCTGTGCCCGTCACACACCGCAGCACTCAAACGAGGGGGAGACGGTGAGTCAGAAAGAGAGAGTGGGAGAGATGGAGAAGGTGCACAACAGCAGAGACGCAGAGCGGCGGCAAGAGGAGCCTTCACAGACACGCATAGTTGCGGCACTGACTTACTCGCCCAGGTAGGCGGCGAAGTCGACCGGCAGCTCATCGATCTGGGTGTGGTAGTGCGCCTCGATCTCGTGCAGCAGCTCGACGTCCTTCTCCGTCACAAAGTTGATGGCAACGCCCTTACGGCCGTAACGGCCGCCGCGACCAATACGGTGCAGGTAGTTCTCCTTGTTCGTCGGCAGGTCGAAGTTGATGACGATGTTCACGTGGTGCACATCGATACCACGCGCAACAAGATCCGTCGTCACGAGGACGCGGGAGCTGCCGCTGCGGAAGGTGTTCATGACGCGCTCGCGATCGGTCTTGGACATCTCAGCGTGCATGCTGCTGACGGTGTGGTTGCTCTGGTTGAGCTTGTCGGCGATCCAGTCCACCTTGCGGCGGGTGTTGGCGAAGATGACGGACTGGGCGATGGAGACGGTCTCGTAGAGGTCCATCAGCGTGTCCAGCTTGTGCTCCTCCTCGACGGCGATGAAGAACTGCTTGATACCCTCCAGCGTCAGGCTCTCGCGCTTCACGAGAATGCGGACAGGCTCGCGCATGAACTTCTTGGTCAGCTCCAGCACCTCCTCCGGCATGGTGGCGGAGAAGAGGGCGACCTGGATATCCTTGGGCAGGAAGCGGAAGATCTCGTAAATCTGGTCGGCAAAGCCCTGAGAAAGCATCTCATCGGCCTCATCCAGCACCAGCACGCGCAGCGAGTCCGTGCGGAGGGCACCGCGCTTGATCACATCCGACACACGCCCGGGCGTGCCGACGGCAACGATGACACCGTTCTGCAGCTTGCGCAGATCCTCCTGCACGCGGGTGCCACCAACGAAGGTCTCGCAGAACTTGCTGTCGGCCGACAGGAACTCGCCGATGCGGCAGATGACCTCGGCCGTCTGCAGGGCCAGCTCGCGGGTAGGGGAGAGCACGAGGCCCTGGATCAGCTGGTGACGGAAGTCGAGGCGCTGCAGCAGGCCGATGGAGAAGGCACCGGTCTTGCCCGTACCAGACTGCGCCTGGGCGATGATGTCACCACCGCGGGTGAACGGGGCGATGGCGCGCTGCTGGATGTTCGAGGGCTTCTCGAAGCCGTACGAGTAGATGCCGCGCAGCAGGTTCTGGTGCAGGGGCATGTCATCGAAGGACGGGATCGGGCGGATTCCGGGCTGATCGTCCACGAAGGAGTCCTGATCCTGAGGGGCAACCTTATCTTGCTGGGACATGACTGAAGACGGTCTGTGTGAAGAAAGGGTACGGTTAAAAAAAAAGAGAGCGGTTAAGAAGGCGAGAAGAACTGCGGAGGAGAGGGGGATTAGGGAAATAAGAGGAGAGGTGGCAGAGGCGCGTGGTGGGTGGAGTAAAACACAAGAAAGAGGTAAGGGGAGAGGAGGAAGAAGGAAGGTGGAAGGGAGTATGGTGAGTTGAACCGCAGACAGAGGCGGTGTTAAGGGGGAATGGTGGAGACAGTCGTTCTTCATCATGTGGCAGCACGTGTACAAACAACAAGAGAGAGAGAGAGAGAGAGAGAAAAGGCGTACATTACACAGTACAGTACAATCTTTACTTTTTGGTAGACTGCCTCCACGTAACACAAGCTCGCACGCTCTTCTTTAACCATGAAACAGCTTATTTGAAAAATAGCAAGAAAGCAGATTTTTTTATTTTGTTTGAAGTGCAGCAGAGAAGGGCACCTCCGCTCTTTCCCGCGGCCTTGACTCATCACTCTGGCTTAAAGGCGGTACTGTCATCGTCCTGGCCGTCCACCGGGCACAGGTCGCTGTCTTCGATGTACTGCCGGATGTAGAAGCGGCACACACGCTCCGTCTCCGCCAGCACACGCTCCTCTGTCTGCGCACGCAGGTCAGGGTGAACAGACTCGACGTAGCCGCTCAGATTTGTCAGCGCCGCCGCGGCCGCCGCGACGGGCGACGCCGACTCCGACACGGCAGCAGCATCCACGGCGGTGGCGTGTCGTTGCGGGAAGCCGCCTTCCTCGACTCCTCGCCGCTGCTTCTCATCGTCAAGAATGCGCTTGATGATGGTGGGCAGCTCCGACACACTCCGCGTCCCGTAGCGAGGGACACCAGTCGCAGCTGCCTCTCGCCCCGTCGCTGCGATGGCGCTCAAGTTGGCTGAGGTAGGGCCTGGAAGGAAGACGTGGTTGTTGATGCGCGTTGACGCTGCCGCTTCCATGGGAAGAGAGAGCGTTGGATTATGGTAAGTCCCCTCCCTAGTTGCTGTGGTGGCGCCGATCTTCATCTTCCTGCTGCCGCTGCTGCTGCTCTTGTCCACGTCGTCGCCATCATCGTCGCTGGAGTTCTTCTGAAAAAGGCGCTCCTCGACGGATACACGGCCAGGCATGGCAGGCTCCACTGACGGGGCCGCCGTCGCGACGTCTGGGTTCTGCGCAGCTCCTCTTCCCATCGACGGCATAGTCGGAGCGGGAGAGGCCGCCACACCCTCTTGCCCGCTGGCGCCACGTGTTGAGTGCTGCAGCGGTGCGGTCGCTGGTGGCGGGGGAGAGAGGCGAAGTTGCGTGTGGACTGCGCAGACGTTAAAGCTGCCCAGCTGCCACGGTATTTGCGTGTCGTCCGCTGACGGTGCGGATAGGTATACGTGGAGGGAGGAGAAGGAATGAAAACAGTTGCCCGCACCCAACAGTTCGATCTTGCTCGGCTTCGCAGCTGATGCATTCGGTACTGGCGTGGGAGGCAGCTCGAAGTGCACACGTGCGTAAGAATGAATGTGGTTGTGGCTGCCAATTTGCAGAAGGGTGGGTGGCGTCACCGTGCTCGGTGGCACGGCCGCGGCGTGTCCTTCAGCGGCTGCGCTAACTGGCGCTGCGGTGATGTTCACTTCGGCAAAGTCGGCGATGAGGGTGTAGGGCCCGACGTTGAGACGATAGCCCGGCGGCACGACGAGGCGGGCGTGGGGCAGCACCACACACCCTTCGCCGAAGCGCACGTCGCCCTCGATCACGGCCGCGGCGCTTCGGTAAAAGTACGCCGGCTCCCGCCTCGCGCGTCGCGTTGGCGCCGTCTTTAACGTTGCCATGACGGCTGGGTAGATTTGATGCGACACGTCTCTACAAATACGAAGCGTGCGAATACTGTGTGTGTGCACCTGCACGGCTCTTCAGTTCTGGGCATAAACGGGCCGTTAGTGGTGTGTGAAGAGGAGAGGAGATTAGAGGGTGGAGAGTGGCAGAGGAGAGCGCGGAGGTAGCGGTACACACACACACACACACACACACGGAGACAACTTCCCGTAGACGTCCATGCGGTTGAAAGAGAGAAGTGTGCGAAGTCACTCGTCGGTTTCCCGTCCGCTATTCACAAAAAACAAACAGCGACGAAAAATGAATCCGTTGGCTGCGGAGAAAAAAAAACATCTCATATCTGCAACGATGAGAAGCGTTGAATATATGATGATTTGCGTTGATGCTTCGCGCCAGTCGCGGATGTCGATGGACACAAGAGGAAGAGAGAGAGAGAAAGTTCAAGATAAAAAAAACCACAAAAAAGAAAAAAAACTAATGTGAGAAAAGGAAGTGAAAAGGAAAATACGTTTTTGATCGTCTGCCTCTGTTCTTGCTAGAGGAAAAAAAACATCAACAAAGGATGTTCTGCCAACGACTGCACGCATCGATTGCAGCCCCTCAGTCCGCCATCGCGCCGTCGTCGTTCTCCTCGTCGCCGTCGCTGTCTACGGCCAACGCCACCATGTGGCCGTACTTCACAATCCAATCATCATTGAGCAGCTCGGCAGCGGACGCGCGGTGGGCGGGGTCCCACACGAGACACTTGGCCAGAAAGCACTCGAAGTCGCGCGCCTCGGCCTCGGAGGGGAGTTTCCGCCGCAGGATCTGCCGCACCTCGAGCCAGTCCGCCGTCTCGATCGGGTAGTTGCGGGTGTCCTGCGGTGACGCCGGCGGCGAGGCAACAGCACCAGCAGCAGAGGCGCTCGTCAGTGTAGTGGGGGCACCGTTGGCAGCACTGCGGAGGTAGGTGCTGATGGCAGACGTGGCGATGCTGCGCGGGGTCATGGAGATGGTGGACGGCGTGGCGTCGGTCGAGGGCGTGTTGCGGTAATCGCCACGGCCGGGGATGTCAGAGGAGGAGAAGAGCTGCGCCGCCGCGTCCTCGAAGCCGCGGAGTGAGTTGTAGGGCCGCACACGCGCCACCGCCTCTTCCTCGTCTCGCCTCGCATCTGCATCGTCCGTCTCGTCACCGCCGTCGTCATGGTAGTAGCTGTTGTTGGGGTAGCTACTCCCCGCAGTGGTGCAGGCACGGAGGGCGGCGTGGGTGCCGCTGCGGCTGCTCTCACCAGCCGTGTCGCCAGCGCGCCCGTTGCCGCTGCTCTTGCGCTGCTGGCTCCAGTAGCGGAGCTCCTGTTTGCGGTGGACTTCCACCTGGTCCACCCCGCACTCCTCTGCCTCGCCGGGGTCCCAGAAGCGGAAGCGGCCGGCGTCGTCGAAGTAATCCTCCACAAAGAGACCCGTCGGCTTCTGCCGCAGGAAGCTGATGGGGGGCGGCCCCAGCAGCCGCATCATCGCCTTGAGGTGAAACACATCAAGGTCCTGCTCCTCGTCGTCGAGGTAGATGGGCTGCCCGTCCCACTGCACGTCTTCGTCATCCACTCCATCTCCGCCGCTCTCCTCGCGAAGCCGATGACGCGCGAGCTGCCGCCCCACGTGTGCGCGGTCGGCGATGCAGTCGAGCAGAAAGCGACCGGTGACGAGCTCGTACGCGATGCAGCCAATGGACCAGACGTCGCAGGAGGGGAGGAAGAAGTTGCCGAGGAGGACTTCGGGGCTGCGGTACTCGCGGCTCTGGATTGTGGCCCCGCGTGTGTAGTGCTGGTTGCGGACAATGTCAAGCTCCAGTCGGCGGAGGGCTGTCAGGCTGGCCAGCGCCGACGTGGGAGAGCGACGCTGCCGTGGGGAGAGAAGGGTCGGTAGCTGCTGCTGCTGGTGCTGAACCTGCAACGAAGAAGTGCAGCCGCTACCGGTGCACCGTTCATTGGTGGCGTTGACGGTGTGAGCCGGGGCTGCGGTGACGGTGGTGTTCGTGACGGCGTCTGTTTCACTCACAGCAGAGCTGCGGCCGCTGAGCAGCGCTGGAGCACAGCGGAGAGGCGACGTCGCCGGCAGTGGCGTAGCGTACCACGCCTCTGAATCCTCTTGCGTGGCAGCGGCAGCAGTGATGGCACCATCACCACTGTGTTCTCCATTCTTCCCGGTGTGTCGAGGCTTCGGTGTGGCGTCCACCCGCTCTTCCGCCGCCTCCTGCTCAGGCGGTGAGGAGGCCTCGACAGCCGTGCTGGGCAACGCGGTGAGGGGGTGCAGCACTGGTGAGTGGTAGCTGGCAGTGCAGAGAGCAATCGGCGGGGCTGCCGCTACCTCCGTCGTGGCAGAGGCCGCGAGGTGCTCCAGCAGGCCCGAGTCTCCCGTCCCCAACGCAGCATCGCGGCGGCCCACCAGGCTGTCGTTGACACTGTCACTGCTGTGGTGATACTCGCGTGTGTGCTGCGGCATCAGCGGCTGCTGCGGGGCTGCTGCCTCGTCTGCTGCAACGCCGATGGCAGTGACGCTGGTGAAGCCCACCGCCGCCGCGTCCTCTCCACCCGCACCGCTCACGACACGTTGACCTTCTTCACCTGCAGGAGCAGCACCGTCGCTGGCCCGACGCACGCGCAGATCGTCCTCGTACGCCGCCTCCCGCTGCAGCGCCATCAGCTCCGCCTCATCGACCAGCTCCGTCTCCCCCACCCACTCCGCGCTGCTCCCTCCGCTGCCGCGCCGACTCCCGCGAGGACTTGTCCCTTCTTCTGTCTGTTGCGTCGGTGCACGCCGGTGCTGCTGCTGCTGGTCGTAGAGCCACTGCAGCTGCGAGAGTGCGTCGTCACGCACGAGCTCGTCCTCGGTGATGCCGATGTCCTCCGTGTAGCGCGCCATCGCCCGCACCCCAAGACGCAGGCAGGGCGGCGTGATGAAGGAGAGACCGAAGTCCGAAACACGTACCTCGTAGGCAGGGCGACGCCCTCGCTGCTGCTGTTGGGAAGACGTCGATGTGTGACCACGGCGGGTTGCGCTGAGGAGGGAGCTGGTGAGGCGAGAGGTGCCGCTCTTCTCCTTCACCGCCGCGATGCCACCGTTGCTGCTGCCGCCGCTGTTGATGCTGAGCGCGGCAATAACGTCATCTTGTGTTGCCTTTGGAGTGTGTTGCTGCTGCAGCAGAGACTGCTGGTGGCCTGGTGCGCAGGTGTGCTGCAGGTAGCCCACACTGCCACTGTTAGAGAGGCTCATCGCAGCGTCGTCAGGCGGACCGTCACGGAGGAAGCTAGTGCTGCTGCTCGTGGGCCGTGTTGTCCGCCCCTCCTCACCCATGTGCGCCGCCGCGGCCGACGGTGCATCGCCGTCGCTTTCCCGCCGCCGTGCCGCCCGCTCGCGACGGCGGCAGTAGCGGCGCACGTTCTCGCGGCGGTGCGTGAAGCTGCTCCAGAGCCCACTGCGCTGCCCTGTCTGCAGCTGGGACGATTGGAAGTCGCGCATCTCGGCCGCCACCTCAGCCTCGAGGTCAGTGAAGAGCAAATTCTCGGGCTTAAGGTCGGTGTGGATGACGTGGCAGGCCGCCAGCACCGACAGCCCTTGCAGACTCGACAGCAGAATTGCCCGCGCCACCTCGGACGGGAAGCCGGCGAGGTGCGCCTCGTTGATCGCCGTGTCCACGCCGGACCCTAGCACGTCCATCACCAAGCACCGATGCGTGCCGTAGGCCCCTGCCACGGTGAAGGCGTCACGGAAGGTCGTCAACCGTCGGCTGGCAAGCGCCGCGGAGCCGCTGTTGTAAGCGCTGCTGCTGGCGTTGCTGCTGCCGGCGGTGGGGCTCGTGGGCGGCTGCGGTGGTGTCGCGGAGCGTCGGACGTGCACCCCGGCAGCCGAAGTAAAGCTGCCGCCGTCGCCAGCAGTGGGCGACACCACCAGCGAGGCCGGCCGAGACCGCGGGGAGCGCAGTGGCGGCCGCAGCTGCCGCAGCCGCACGCTGTCCTTCACGAAGGTGGACAGCTTCGCCTCGTAGTCGGCGCAGTCCGTGTACATGTCGCTGCATCGGAAGACTTTGATGGCGACGAACATTGGCCGCTCCGCTGGTCGGAAGAGGCGCCGCGCTTCGCGTTCGCCGAGTTCGCGGATGAGGTGGCGGCGGGCGAGGGAGCACTGCTCCAGGTCCGCGGCGAGCCAGACCCGGCTGCTGCGGCCCACCCCGAGTGGCTTCAGGAGGGAGTAGCGGTTGTGCAGCGTGTCGCCGGGGACGCAGGCGAGGTGGCCGCCCTCCCCAAAGTTTGTCGCGCTCATGTGGTCAGACAGGTCGTCGTCCGCGCCGTCGCCGTAGTCGTCGTCATCATCGGCACTCAGCACCTCACTGAAGGAGCTGCTCGGTGAAGGGCCGGCAGGGCGGGCCGCCACATCGGTTGTGACAGGGGCTGCGGCCGGCCGCGCGGTGCCGTCGCCCACACCCGGCCCCACACGCGCCGTCTCCTGCAGGTAGCCGTGCGGGCTGCTATCGCGACTCTCATCCCTTTCCTCGTCATCGGAGGAGTGCAGCAGTGCATATTGCTTGCGCTGCGCCGCCTCGCTGCGGGGGTGTGGCTGCTGTTGCGCCTGCAGCTGCTGCTGATACTCCTCCTGCAGGGCCTTCAATTCGTCGAAGCGCGGGATAGCAGGGATGCGGTCAGCAGATGTGGTGGAGATAGGAGGGGAGGGGAGCGCAAAGCCGGGACCAACCGCCTCTGCTGCTGCTGCTGCTGCTGCTGTGGATGCGTTGGCTGCAACGCCGTCCTCCACTGCCTCCTCCTCCTCCTCCCTCTCGCCCTGCAGCGAGCAAGGAATCGAGGTCGTGTCACATGGACTGATCGCTGCGGACGGGGGCGTCTTAGCGTCGTCGAGCCACATAAGCGAGGTCCGACGGGTCGTGCCGTCGCTGCCGCTGCGCGGGAGCAGGTAGTCCAGCAGCGTTGCCTGCCGCGACGGCGCCGAGGCTTGTGTGGTGGAGGCAGCTTCACTTGAAAGGCTGTTGCTGCGCACGTCGCCGTCCACGTCGTCCATGGGCTGCGGCCGTCGCTTCGAGTTGCGCATCGAGAGCCGCAGCGTCGCGGATGCGCTGAACGGGTCATCGCCGGCGTCGTCCCCAACCCGCATGGAAGTAGAGCCGGGGCTGCCATGACGCACAGGAGCGTACACCGCCTGCATGCTTGACTGCCGTGCGCGCCGCACGTTGGCCACGATTTCCTGCATGCTGCAGAGGAGAGCCAAGCCGCCCTCGCGGCAGTCCTGTGGGGTGCGCCACGGCACCAACCAGTCAAAGCTGATGCTGCTGTGGCGTGCGGCAGCCGCGGTGGTGGTGGCCTGCGTGTCGCCACCGAAGCCGTGCGTGTTGCTGAAGGAGAAGAAGGCGGAGCTGCCGTTGTTGGCGGAGCCACGGAGGTGACTGTGGCGACTCTCCAGCGAGTTGAGCCCCTCGCCAGCAAAGGAGCCGCCATTTCCCCAACTCTCACTCGCGCTTCGCATCGACATGTCGAAGAGGGTAGGGGGAACGGTAAATTACGCACAGCAGGGAAGAGAGGGAGAAGAAGAAAGAAGACTATGATGGAGCACACGCCAGGAGATAAAAGAAGGTGCAGACTCGCACGTCAACGGTGCAAACGTTGCAATTTACCGGTGTGTGTTTGTGTATGATGGGGCTGCGCAGTTGGCTGTGGATGCTTAGAAACAAGATATGTGCAAAACACGAAGAGAGAGGAAAGAAAACAGTAACAACAATCAATAAGAAGCTAAGTCTGTGTGCGTGCTTGTGTGCTTACACGTTGGAAAAAAAAAAATAGCGTTTTTTTTTGGTGTGTTTGGTTGCCGCCTTCACTGCGTAGTGCTCAAGGCTGCTTTGGCGATGACAAGGGCCGACGAGAGCAGAGAAAAGAAGTTACCTTTTCTACCCGCTGCGATACGGCGGCCTCAGAAAAAAAGGAACGACAACAGGAGAGATGGTGCGCCAAGTCGGGATGGCGCGCGTTGCAGCAGTGTAGCAGCAACTGTTTCGACCGACAACACAGAGAAAGAGAGAGAGGGAGACGGGGGGAGAAACAAGAGAGGCAATTCAGAAGCGAGAAAGAAAGAAGTTGCTGCTTTGCGAGATGTTCCTCACTTATGGCTCACGGCAGGTTTTAGCACACTGTGAGCCTGCTACCTTTTTTGAACGCTTTCTTTTTCTAGTCAGGTGCAGACGCACTCAGGCGTAAGGCGGGTCAATACGCGATGATGAGGTGAGTTGATGGCGCCAGAACCACGCTTTCTGGCACTCACCCTGTAGGCCCAACCTGCGGCTCTTTTAATACTTCACTGTTACTATTACCGATCATGGCGCATGGGCACGTGCGTTTGTGTTTGCGTATGTGATGAAAAGAGACCGACGTTTTCAGTTGTGAAGAGGGAGGGAAAACACATGGAAGATTGCACCACGACAACGGCACGCAAGCCTCACCACACCGACAAGGTTCAAAGCAGCCAAACAAAACAACCGCGCTCCCGTTTTCTTTTTTTTTCCGCGCTTAGCGGCGTTCTCGTGGATCACGCGGCAGCTCAGCTGGGTGCAGAGGGGCTAAGCTCCACTGCTGACGCAACAGATTCACCCCGTTGCCATCCAGCGGCGGTGTGCCGTGGGAGAAAACCACAAAGTCGATGGGGCGGGTGCGAGTCAGCTGCTCAATTGCGTTCTGCAGCACGTGCAGGGACCGCTGCTGCAGCACCTGCAGCCACTTGTAGCGCGGGGCGAGGTCGGTGCGTTTGTAGTCGCCGCGCTTCATGAACTTGAACCAGACGCGGCACATCCACGAGTTGGCTGGGTCGAGGTCGGAGTAGCCGCCGTGGTAGAGGTCGGTGCAGGCGAGGCAGCGGCTGTTGGCGTCGTACAGCACGTACTCCTCCGTGGCGGCGTCGCCGGCGATGCGGAGCAGTTCGATGGTCGGCGTCAGCTCCACGCGATCTGCCGGCGGTGCCGCTGCCGCTGAGCGAGGGGAGAGCACCCGCAGACGGTCCGCATCGCTCTCCCGCAGGCCGACGGGCTGCTGCGCCTTCTCGGCAAAGAAGGAGACGTCACGCCACAGGACATCAACGAGGTCGCCCTCCGACCCATCCTCAGCAGCTGATGGTGCACCATCGCTACTAACACGGTCCGCCTGCTGCCGCGCCTCCGCTGCCTCCTCCGCGGCGACTTCCTGTCGCAGTCGGGCCTTCTCCTCCTGCCTGCGTCGCTGTGCCGCGTAGGGGTCCGAAGACAACGATGACGACGATGACGACGTCGCAACGCCGACACCGCCTTCTTCCACCGCGTGGCGCAGAGACTGCTGATAACGCTCCTGCTGCTGCCGCTCCGCCTGCTCCAGATGAACTGCTGCAGCAGTGGCGCGGGCCTTCTCCGCGGCTGCGTCGGCCCGCTGCCGCTCAGCTGCCGCCTCGGCCTCCAGGTCAACCTCAGGGAAGGAGAGCCCGGTAAGGCCGCTGCCGAGGTCCTGGCAGCCGCCACGCCACGCACCGGGCGGCTCCGCCCCTGCAGTGTCCGTCGTGCTGGCACTGCTGTCGGTTGCGTTTGCGCCGTCTGCGATCGCTGCCGCAGGAGTGGCGTGTGCGGGGCTCGGCTTTGGGTTCGGCACCCCGCCGCGACTCTGCACGAGCGGCACCTCCCCGCTGCTGATCAGCTCCGCATCGGGAAAGGCATCAGCCCAGACCTGCAGGTGCCGCCACGCCGGTCGCGTTGGCACAACAATCGCCTTCACCACCCGCTCCTCCCGCTCCAGCTTCTGAAAAAGCTCCGCGAAGGTGCGCTCGTTCACCTCGATCGGGTTGTAGAGTACCGTGTAGCCGCCAGCGCGATGCTCGAAGAGCGCGGGTGCGTTGATGCGGCGCGTCGGGCTCTCCTCCTCCTCTTCCTTCAGGGCCCGTCGACCGTAGAGGGCTGCTTTTAGGTAGCGGTACACCACCCACGCATCGGCCGCACACTCCTCGGGCGTGGGAAAGGTGGAGTAGCCAGCCATCGCCGCCTGCTCCGTTGACGCTGCAGCGCCGCCGCCCATCTCGCCACCCGCACCCGCAGCGCCACTCGGGGCGACAGGGTTGCGCATGCCACCCATCCCCATCGCAGTGTCGCCGCCACCGCCAGGCACCTGCTGGACGTGGTGGGTGCTCCGCCGCAGCATCGCCCGCTGCTCCAGCGACAGGGTAGCCTTCCTCTTCGCCAACGCCTTGTCTTCGACGGTTTCGACCGGTTGGGAAGCTCCGATGTAGGGCCCGGAGTTGCCCATCACGGCGGGGACGCGGGGCATGCGGCCCTCCACCTCCACCTTGTAATCCGTCACCACAACCATTGTGTTGTCCAGCTTCGTGTTGTCGTCGCGCATGTAGCGCAAGCCGCTGACAACCTTGATGATGCCCTGCGACTCCTCGGTGAGGTGCAGCTGCGGCGACGACTGCGATGGGTCGCTCTGCTTCTCGATGAAGTACGGGTGGGCGTACACGTCTGCCGGCCGCTTGTTTTTAAAGAGCACGGCGAGTGCAGTGAGGCCCTGAGGGAAGGGCAGGCGGCCGCGGACGAAGAAGGTGTTGGGGTTGCTGATGTCGGTGATCATCACGTAACTGCGACGCAGGTAGTCCTGCATCATGAAGGAGGCTTTGGACATCATCTTGGCGAGCGAACACACACACACACACAGTAATGAATAAAAATTGAGCGTGGGCAACACGCAAAGAAAGAGGAGAAGGAGTTGAGACTGTGGGTGTCTCCAGATAAATAAGTCGCTACGGCTCCGTGTGTTTATGTGTGTGTGAATGGGGCGTTGGGCCCTTCAGTTTAAGAGAGAGAGAGAGGGAGAGAGAAAAGGTGAGTCAAGGAAGACGAAGACGTGTTCAGTGGAAGTCGGCGAACAAGGCTTTTCAGCACCAAATGCGGAGAGAGAGTGTGTGTGGGTGTCCGCAGCACATCGAGATAGGAGCTAGTAAGAACCCCACAAGCGACGACGATCGTGCGCAAAGATGGCATTTCACATCGCATCACCGTTAAGAGCAGCCGGTATACTCCTGTGCATTGGACACGTTTCGTGCGAAGCATCTAAAAAGGCAAACCAGGAAAAAAAAATCAACTCACTCAAAAATAATAGTCCTGTCTTGTCTGCTCAACCGCGGCAGATGGCAACGAGGAAGACCCACATCGCACACACATCGCCGGTGTAGCTCTTCACGTAGATGCCAGCGGCGAAGCTCACCTCGTTCGTGCCGACCTCGTGCACCGCTCCCTCGTACACCTGCTGCAGCAGCTCCTCGAAGTGCGGGTCGGCCGGGTTGTAGGACCCCATCACGGGCTGCCCCAGCACCCGAATCGCGGAGGAGGACGACAGCCGACCGCCCTCCCGCTGCTCGCTGCGCTGCCGCCGCCCGCTCCGCGACTTACCACGGCCGTGTCGATGCCCCGTACCGCCACTCTCTGGTGCGTCGGGCTGCCACGGCATGGGGCTTCCCGTCACCGACGCCCCAAAGTACTCGCTCAGCCGCGCCGCCGCGCTGCTCGTGATGTCGCTGCGCCGCGCCGACCCGACCGTGCAGCGCTCCTCCTCTGCGGCCTCGAGTAGGTCGTGCAAGATGGCCTCGACGCCGCGGTGGTAGGCGGGCGGGCAGCCGTTGCGCCACGTCAGCAGCGCTCGCCGCACGCAGGCCCGCAGCTCCACCTCGATCTCGCGCGACTTGACGGCGTCGGCAGCGGGGAAGTCCAGCACCTCTCGTTGGATAGGGAGGAGGTGAGAGAGGCAGGCGGGGATGCGGCGGTCGCGTGCGGCGTCGAAGCAGGGCAGCCAGTGGGCTGGGTTGTGGAGGTCCCACGTCATGCGGTGTGGCAGCCCAGACATCTGCGTGTTGGCCCACATCTGGTCGTGCGAGACCACCATCGAGACGTCCCGCAGCAGCGTCCCGTAGGGCTTGCTCGCCGGCACCGTCCACCCGCTGCGGGGGTCGATGAGGTAGAGCTCGCCGTCCTCGAAGGTGTGCAGCACCATGATCGTCTGCTGGTAGATGCTGCCGCTGCCCACCACCGCGTAGGTGGGGCGGCCAGGGGCGAGGTAGCGCAGAAAGTGGACGAGCAGCAGGGCAAGCTCCTCGTAGTCGCCGGAGCGCATGGCGAGCAGTTCCGCGTTGGTGCTCCACACATCCTTCTCGCCAAAGGACATCATGTCGGCCACAAAGGGCAGGAGGGAGACGTAGCGGACGGCTTCGTAGGGGGTGCGCACCGACGGCGGCGGCGGGCCTCCACGCGGCAGCATGTAGCGACACACCAGCACCAAATCACCGGTCGAGCACGGCACAAACGGATCGATCTGCCGCGTTGTGGCCTGCGCGTTCATCGCGGCGATCGCCTTCACCTGCCGCAGCGCGGCGTTCCGCCACTTTAGGGCGATGCGGTGGAGGTAGTGCAGCTCCGGCGACACGAAAAGATCGCTGACGCTGCGCTGCAGCTCGACGTTGGATGGCTTCTTGGGCGGGTCGCGCTGCAGGGGTGGCCAGAGGGAGAGGTACAGCTGAACAGTCGGCTCACTGGTGAGGTGCTCCTGCGCGACCGGTTGTGCTGCTGCTGCTGCTGCGGCGGCGGCGATAGCGGTAGCTTCGCTTTGTCCTCTATCCGCAGCGGCATCTCCGACTCCGAAAGGATTTTCACGGGAGACGCCACCGACGCCGCCCTCATCATCACCAGCTGCGGTGACAGAAAATGGAGCCGGAGGAGCGGCCGAGTAGAGGTGCGCCTGCTCGCCACCGTCCTCTGCGGCGTGCAGGAGGTCGTAGCCGAGCAGCCAGCGTGGCGTTCGCAGCGGGTAGACGCCCTCCATCCTCGCCTCCTGTGCCTGGTGCAGAGAGTAGAAGGGAATGCGCAGGGCACCAAGAAAGCGGCGCTCTGTCCGGTAGTGTGTCTCATGCGCCACCGCGGCCGTCGTCGTCCCGGCAGCCGCTGCCGTCATCTGCACCTCCACCTTGTCGTACACGGTGACCACGACGTCGTCATCGATCATGCCCAACGTGTCCTCTTCAAAGTCGAGCGGCTGGAAGGGCAGCTCGAGCGTCTGGAACCACGAGGGACTGCTGCCCACCTCACTGCGGGTGTAGGCCGCCTCGGCAACAAAGCTGGCCTGCACAAAAGGCTCGAGCGGCGTGCCATCGGCGCGGCCCGGCAGGTTGTGTGCCTTCATAATGTGGATCACAATGCGGCTGTCCTGGCGCCGCTTCAGCAGTGCGCGGTCGATGTCGCCGGTCTTGGGCCGCACCTGCCGATGAGGGTTCAGCTGGCTGCGTGGGGCGAAGTCGAAGACCAGCTTCAGCACCAGCTTCGGCACCTTCACCACGGCCTCCAGTTTCTCGGCGTCGGAGATGTGGCGATTCGCCTTGAGCGTCAGGAGCAGCCGGCGTTGACGCTCCTGCCACAGCTTCAGCTTCGTCTCCCGCGGCAGGTTGCTCAGGGCAAGGCCCGATATGGCAGAAGGGGCCTTGTAGTAGCGCTCCGCGTCGAACTGCGCGCCATCAGCGCCGTACTCGCGGTTCTGCTCCGCCTCCTCCGCCTCGACAAGCCGCGCAACGCGCTTTCGCGCCAGGTAGTTGTCCGCCTCGTGCAGGGGGATGGGCCGGGCCAACAGCCGCGACTCGACCTCGTCTGCGGGCTTCAGGCGGCCCACCTTGATGAGCCAGCGGCGGAGAAGACACTGGAGGCGGGTGGTGGGCAGCCGCAGGAAGAGCTCCTCCACGGCGTGGTCCACCGCAGCCCCGAGCGCCACAGCCGCCGTCGTCCCCACCGCAGGCAGGCGCCGCGGTGCGTTTTGGTGCGCGGCGGCCGCGACGTCGCCGTCCACGTTACCCCCGACGGAGGTGCGGGTGGCGGCGGCGGCGTTGAAGACTGCACTGGGCCCCAGCGTGGTGAGCTGCCGCTGCAGGCTGGCCGAGGCGTTCCGCTGCCGCAGCGCCGCCACCGAGCTTGCGTGCCGGCCCAGCTGCGGCACCGACCCAGCGCGGGGGCCGTGGTGGTGCGTCGACGCGGCGATCGTGGTGCGCGTGCTGTTCACCGCGGCTCCGCGGCGGTCACGCCGGCCACGGCTCCGCGACCGCTGCCGCTCCTGCTCGCTCGCCGCCGTCGCCCGCGACGCTGCACGTGTCGACTCCATCTCGAGGTAGTAGCTGCGGAGGGCACGCAGGAGCGGGAGGTACTGCGGATCGAGCGGGTCGGCCCCGCCTCCCGCGCCGCGCAGGAAGATGCGCTCCATCTGTGCAACGGTGAGTCCCTGGCTGCTCGTCCACGTCGTCGACACCGCCAGCACGCCGCTCAGCGCGGAGGCACCAAAGGAGGAGGAAGACGTCGCTGCTGCTGCTGCTGACACAGCTGTTGAGTGACCTTCTCGCCCGCTGCTGTTGCGATTCCGCGTAAAGAGCTTGCCGTGGAACATGAAGGCGGTGGGAGGCTGCAGGGGCAGCAGCGAGTAGCGCCGCGTCAGTGTCGGGCGAAGACGTACCGTCGACACCACCGTCATCTTTGACGGCCCCGCCGTCACCGGGATGAGGTGTAAGAGAAGCTCCGCCGGCTCGTGCAGCGCGCGCACCTCGAAGGTCTCGTTGAAGAAGATCACCTTGGTGGTCGTCATGGGGCGGGGCGTGGTGCAGCCAACGTACTGCGGCACCATCGCCGCGTGGGCACGGGTGAAGACGACGAGTTGGAAGTAGGGCAGCTCGTCCGGCTGAGAGGGCAGAAGAGGGGCGTCTGCGGCTTCGGTGGGTGCGACAAGGTCGGTGCCCTCCACCTCAGCGGCGTACTGCAGAAGATCGTCGCCCATTCGGTACGGCGTCTCTTCCACTGTGCCGTAGCGACGCAGAAAGAAGCGGAAGCGCGTCGGCGGCGGCCTTGCCGCGGTGGGAGGGCCTCCGCCCACATCCGCCGCACCACTGTAGACGCCACCGCCGTTGCCGCTACCACTACTCGTGTTACTTCCCTTAGGGGAAACGTTAAACACAGGCGCCAGCAGCGGCGACGCACTTGCCGATGTCGCCCGTGCCGTCGGCGTGTTCGGGGAGAGGAAGAGGGGCAGCGGCGGCGAGTTGGATAGGTGGTCGCTCGAGTCACTAAAGGCGCTGCTGCCCTTGACCTTCCGCCGCTGAGTAGCAGCCGCTACATCGACGTCCGTCACCGCGGTGTCTACTGCGTGCACGACAGGGAAAGGTGTGCTGCTGATAGACGTCTCGGCTGCGAAGACGGGAGGATGCGCACGCCGCTCCTCGTGTGTCTGCGGCGGCGGAGTTGCAGCAGCGGTGTCGTTGTTGCTGCTGCTTCTGCGGTGCCGCCGCTGATCCCCGCCGTGTCGGCTGCTGCGCTGGTGGCTCGACCGGCTGCCCACCACGATGGGCGGGTCGTCCGCTTCCTCCTCCACGCCAAGCTCGAGACTCGCCATCGTCGCGCCGTGCACTGCGTCCATCGAGCTGGCGAGTACCGCAGACCGCCGCCGCCGTCGCCGCCGCTCCTCGAGCACGGCGCTCCACAGCAGAATCATCACATGCAGGCACCCGCGCTCGACGTTGGCGGACGTCTCGGCGAGCTGCTCCAGCCGCGCCTGCAGCTTGCTCAGCTCCGTTGTGCGGCGCGTCTGCCGCTGCAGCTGGGCAAGCTGCTCCTGATAAAAGAAGCGGTTCTTCAGCGAGGGCAGCAGGTTCAGCTGCAGCAGGCGGTACTGCTCGTAGTAGCGCAGGAGCAGCGAGACCAGGTACGACTCGGGAGAGAAGGCGACGAGGGTGTTGGCGCTTGTTGCGGTGGAGAGCGCCAGTAGAAGCGCCGCCGTGGTGCCCGCCACGTCCTCTGTGCCAAGACTGCCGAGGCCCGACGACTCGTGTGCGTCCTGCGCGTGCGTCGGCGCACGGCTGCTGGCGGGGTCGACGGTGGACTGGGTGCCACCCGCTTTCTCGCTGGGGAAGAAGACGCTCACGTAGGACCCAAGCAGCAAGCTGGAGAAGGCGTCACCAGAGCTGGAGGCGAGCAGCGTGGAGCGGCGCGACGAGGCCGCCGCTGTGTGCCCCGCCTGTGTGTGGGAGCCGTTCGCAGAGGCGGCGGCGGTGGTTGTGGAGAGGGCCGCGTTGGGGGCGACGAAGTGTCCGCTGCGCAGGGCAGCGATGGCGGCGCTTTCAAGAGAGGGCTGAAAGCGCACGTAGTCGACGTGGATCGAGTAGGAGCGGCGGGCATCACCGCCGTCCACGACTGACGCGAAGCCGCCACGTGCGTGCCCGTCTGCGGCCCCTGCGCTGAAAGGCGTCGGTGCATACCGGCTCACGGCGGACCGGCTTGTGTGCAGCGCGGCGTAGTCGTACAGGGGGCGGCTGTCGACGTCGGTGACGTACACGTCGTGCACGTAGGGCGTCTGCCGCCGCCGCAGCGCCTCGCTCACACGCAGTGCCCGGCTCTCCAGGGCAGTGCGCGACGTCGCGAAGAGGTCGCTCATCAGCGTGTTCGTGATCGTCGTGCGCAGTGCCCGCTCCAGCGCTGGGGGGCAGGTGCGACGCACGCTGCCGTCCACGCCCGACGAGTCCGGCGCACCGACGAGTTCGAGTGCTGCTCCGTGATCTGGGTCGTCTAACAACTTCCCAATTGCGCGAAGACGCCCCTCCAGGAGGTCGATCAGTTCACTCACAAACTTCACGGCAGCCCCGTGGCGGCGCCAGGGCGGAATGGTCTGCGTCAACACCGGCCGCAGAAGATCACGCGCCTCTAGACTGCGGTCCAATAGCAGTGGCGTGTGCTGCGGTGATGGCTGCTGTTGCACCGGTGGCGCTGCAGCTCCTTCGATGTGATCCTCTTCCGCAGTGCTCCCTACTACTACCACAGCAGATGCTTCTTGCTGGACCTCCACTGTGCCTGGTGCCTCAGGCGCAGCATTGCCTTGCTCTGTCAGCTTCGACGGCACCGCCGCCCGCATCTCCACGTCCTCTCCGACCGCGCTACTCCCTCTTCTCTGCGGCGGAGGTGCTGGGGCCCAGTCCGGCTCTGCTGGCCTGTACACCTCATCCCTCGATACATCCGTGCCGGGGAAGAGAATGCGATGCATCAGCCCCGGACTTTGCAGAAGGGCGTCGCGCAGGCGGCGCAGACGGGCAACGTCGCCACGCAGCCGCAGCACCACCGCATCGATCGGCAGCTGCACGTGCGCGTCACGCTGCGTCGCAGCCAACACCGCGGCGTCACTCCTGTCAAGTCTGTGCGTGTCAAAAAGAAGTGTGTCGCTGTAGTGCCGCACCCACGACGGGATCGGCGCGGACTGGAAGTGCTCGGCAGGCCGCACGAGGGCCTCGTAGCCGCGCAGCGCAAGCGTGGCAGCAGCGCCGCCCATGCTGTCCTTGTAGAGCAGCTGCATGCGCTCTTCAAGAAGAGCGGTGGCGTTTGCATCGTCTGGTCGATACTCCTGCCCATCTACCTGGTGGTCAGAGGACTCGTGCGCTGCGTCGTTGCCGGACGGGGGAAGGTTGCGCAGGTGGGCATCGAGGTTGGCGATGGAGGGCTCGCGGTGGGCTTCGTTCTGCTGAGAGCGCAACCGCCGCCGCCGCTGCGCTGATGTGCCTCGTTTCTTTTTATTCTTCTGCTGGTGCTGCTGCTTTGTGTGAGCACTCTCCGCCTCCCTCGCTGCTGGCGAGTTTGAGCGTGTGCTACTGCTACCACCACCACTGCTGCTGCTGCTGCTGTCGATGGCTGCCACGACGAAAGGCCGCTCCTGCATCTCCACCACGAAGGCGGAGTTCAGCGCCATTTCGATCCGCTTATCGTGCTCCCGCTGCCGCCGACTTCGGTGGCGCTGCCGCCTTTCATGTCCTTCGTCGTCTTTCGCGCCGCGGCGCTTCGATGCATGGCGGCGATGACGATGATTGCGTTCATGACGGTGCTCGTCGTGCTGTTGTTGTTGCTGCTGTTGCTCATCTGCGTCACGCGCCTTTGCCGTTCCAGCTTCCGCAGCGTCGACGGCATCCCGACGCAGCGGCGGTGGCGGCGGTGGGCTGACTGGCACCACGAGGGAGGTGACAGCAGCGCCGTGGTAAAGGCCGCTGCCGGCGTTGGCGGTCGACTGGTCCAGATGGTACGCGAGGCGCTCCCGCGCGAGATGAAGACCCGCCAGCAGCGGATCGGCTGACGAGTCTTGAACGGCAAAGGCGTCGGGTGGTCGTGAGAGTGGCGCGGGGGCTGACACCGCTGCTACTGGTGCACGGCTCGCTGCTGCAACGGCTGGTGCGGAGGGTGATGCATTGCCTCGCCTGCTCGTCTCCGCCGCAGCGGTGGTGGCGTGAAGGGGCGGTACATCCACCGTAGAGGAGAAGACGGGGGCCGGCTGGTGGTTGAAGGCATCCATCTCCGAGGCAATGTCGTGGCGAGAGTCTAGAAGGAAAGCAGAGAAGGAGAGAGAGCCGTATAGATGACGTAGCAGCAATGCAAAGGAATACTCCGCTGTTTTTAAACTTTATTTGTCAACTCAGCTTGTGGAAGAGAAGCCGTGTCTATCTGTTTTTTTATTGATGAAATCTTCTATGTGTTAATGTAAGAGCAGCAACACTGCTGAAAAAAGGTTCAAGAGGCAGTCGCTGCACACCGGCAGCAACACGCAAATTTATGTGAATGTGCGCAGTAACAAAGAAAAAGAGAGCGTGTTGGCGTCTATGCGTGTGATTTTCTTCACTTTAGCGCTTAAGTGGTCGTGATTCACTTAATGGCCTTTGCTTGGTCGAGCGACAGCGAAGGTTGTCACGTGGGACCTAAGCCATGATAACAGAGTGGGAGAGAGAGAGAGAGAAGGAAAGATGGTGTGTGAGCAATGGCGCGCTGGGGAAAATGAAGCAGCTAAAACAGAACGGCGCAACATACGAACTTAGCGGAGAGAATCCGTTGTCACCGACGAATTTGACCTTTGGTGTGTGTTTGTGCGTGCGTGTTTCAGCTTCTCCGCCTTTCTCCCTTTTTTTTTTTTACATTCCCTCAGCGACGTGCAAAAAGCAAATGCGAGAACGCCGCTCACGCCAACAAGGATACGCGTCACCACTCATAACAAATAGAAAGAATTAGTAAGCATTACACGCTGGCGTCGACAGCACGGCGGTTTAAAGCGAGCCGCAGCAATCGCCACAAGAAAAGAGAGAATACCAAAAAAGAAACTGATGAGAGGGGTCAGTCAGAGAAATATGTGAAGAGTGGCAAAACGGGAAGCAAAGACAGCTCCGCAATAACAACAACAACAGCAACAAAAATCAAACCACAACGTGCGCGTGCACGTCAGCAGCAGCAGCGAACAGTTTCTAGAATGAAAGACGTTAGACAAAAAACAAAAAAAACAAGTGGGGAAAAAGCGGTCTCAGCAAAACCCACACGTGTGCGCGATACCTTTCGTCTTTCACTGCCGTGCTACATCAGGGAAAATAGATCCTCAGCTTGCATCTCCTCCGCAGCAGAATGAGATGGGATGGGTGGGGCAGCTGCACCAGCAGTGCTCTGCGTCTCCGCTTCTCCCGCCACCGTGGCAGCAGCCTTCTTTTGCCGCGCATCGATTAGCGTCTTCTGCGCCTTCAGCCGTTGCACAAAGTCGTCATCGACGCGGTCCGCTCCGTAGGTGTCGGCCAAGCAGCGCAACACGGCGTTAATGTGCGCTGCGCTGAGTTCGTCGCAGCGGTACCACAGCGCGGAGAGGACGACCGCCATCGCCGGCCGGAGCACCGCCTTCGCGCCTCCCGTGAAAGTCACGCTCGCCTCGTCACACGCCTGCGCAGTCTCTGCCGGCATATCCTTTGTGCTCGTGCTGCTGCTGCTGCTGCTGCTGCTATCCAGGTCGAAGTCCGTCATACGGAACATCCAGCACATCGTGAGACAGACATCCACCAGCTGGTCTACCGGCAGCTGCATCCCGCAAACGCGCCGCGTGCACACCCGCTCGACGCAGGCGAGGCCGACGTCCACGTCCGCCACCTCGGCGCTGCTGAGACGCAGGAGAATCGGGGCAAACCACGTGCGCGGCACCACACGCACCGACAGCTGCACGGCCGGCGTCCACGCTGCACGCTGCGCTGCGATGCGCCGCGTCTCCTCCGCTGTCAGTGTGCTGCCTTCCACCCCGCTCTCGAGTGCGGGTACGGGCGATGCCGCGGCAGATGCTGTCGTCGTCGTCTCTGGCAATGCGGCTGTTGTCTCTGGCAGCACCGCGTACATGTGCAGGAAGGTGGTGCGGCACGCATCGTACGCGGCGTGCAGCAGAGGCAGCAGCGGGCCGTTCACCGCCGCTGCCGCGGTGTAGCGCTGCAGGAGAGTTGGGAGGAGGTGCACCACATCAATGGGGTAGAGCTCCGTGTGGTGATCGCGTAGTGCGAGCAGCATCCACGGCAGCATCGTGTCACTCCTGCGATGAAGCGCCGCCGCACTATCCTGTTGATGGCCCCGCTGCTGCTGCAGCTGCTGAAGTGCGTCTTCACGTGCGCAAAGGTTGGTGACGACGACGGCGATCGCACTCGGCGTGAGGGCCCGTGTGATGTGCTCGCCAACCTGCGTGAGGCGGCGCACCGCAGCCTCCTCCGCTTCCTCGCTCCCTCCCTGCCCGGCCGCGTCATCAAATTCCCCACTTCCAACCTCCACCTCCCGCACCGTTCCGTCGCTCCCTGCATCACCGGGCTGCGTCGCTGTGAGGCCTGCTTCCTGCACGCAGCGCCACAGGTGGTGGACCAGCACCCCAAAGAGCGGGCGATCACACACGTCCAGAGCGGCAAAGGCGTTGAGTGCGGTGCACGTGTCCATTAGCGCCAGCGTCGCCACCTGCTCGAGCACACGGCCCCGCAGCAGCTCCCAAACATCCTTAAAGACGCTTGCCTGTCCCTCGCGCTGTTGGCGACGCATGAACTCCTCGGCGGTGGCGCTGAAGGGAGAGAGGAGGTCGCCGAGGGCCGCCGTCTCGACCTGGCTGAGCAGCAGACGGCACACACGGGAAAAGTAGGGAGGCAGGAAAACCCGGCCGCGTCGCAGCGCCGACACAATCAAGGGTAGCTGCTCGAGTGTCAGACCACCAGCAGAGGCGGCAGTGGGAAGGCGACCGCCCTCAGCACCAGCACCCGCCTCGTCGTCGTCCCCGGCGTGCAGCAACGCCGCGCCAATGCGCCGGGTAATGGCCTGCTTGGCCACCACGCAGTGCTGCTCAAAGCGGGGATTCGCAGAGAGGACGTCGAGCAGCACCGCGCAGCCCGCCGCGTCCACCTGCCGCACCACGTCCCGGGCCGTAAATCGGGAGTACCACTGCCGCACCGAGACGTCGTCGACCGCGGAGGGGTGAAGGCTCTGCACGACGGCAGCCATGCCCTTCACCAGGTAGACGGGCGGCACCGCGCTGGCGACGGAGGTGAGGTGGTTGACGAGCGCCGTCTGCGTGGACAGCGGCAGCTGGTGGATGGGTGCGACGCAGAGACCGGCAACGAACGCCGTCGGGCTCATCGAGCGTCCGTGGCGGCGCAGCAGCCGCAGCGCACACGCTCGGTCCTCTGCTGTGACGACAAGGTCGCTATTAACAGGGGCGGCAACTGCCATCGCCGTGCTCTCCGGCGTGCTGGCCGCACTGTCTGGGGTGTGCTGCTGTCCCGCATCCTCGCTGACAACTCCTTCGTCGCCGGGAACCATCACCTCGAGGCCGAGCAGCGCGGCAGCTGCCACGGCGGGGTCGGTGAGCGCCTCCGGGGCGTGCAGGAGACGGCGCAGGAGGACGCGGTGTAAGGGGTGGTCGGGGATGAGAGAGTTACGGTGAAGAAGGGCCATCACCGTGCGCTGCGCCTCTGACGCGGAGAGGGCGTTCATCAGATTTGTTGACGAGCTCCCCTCTGCCGAGAGCTGCGGTGTGGCCAGGCGGACAAAGACCGCCGTGGCGAGTGCGTCGTAGGTTTCTGCCCAGTGCGGGCTGTTCACGCGCAGCAGCATCCGCAGCAGCCCCAGCAGCTCCGACGGCGGCACGTCAAGACCGGCTGTCAGTCGTGCCGTTGCTGCAGCACCGACTGCGGGCGACTGCCCCGCCGCTGCTGCTGCCGCCATCGCCTCGCTTAGCTGGCGCATCTGCGCGCACACCACCTCCACCAGCGGATAGTAGTCCTCCTCCACCATGCTACGCAGCAGCTTCTCCGGCCGTGCACCACTGCTCCCACGCGCCAGCTGACGTGCCTGTCGGCGTTGCGAGCGAGAGGACGCGATGGGCAGCCGCGACAGGGCACGCAGCAGCGCCGTGCAGTCGCGCCACGTCACCGCCTCGGCGGCGATAGCGAAGTGCGCCTGCCAGAGCGTCGTGAGGTGCTGCACGGCGTCTCCGGAGACGGCGTAGTGGCGGAAGGCGGCGGTGAGGTCGAGCAGCGCGTCCGTGCCGGGCAGTGGTGGTGTTGCCGCAGCGGTCACAACATCGGCTCTACCACATGTGGACTCAGGTGCACTGCTCTCCCCAACTGTGCTTCCTCCCTCTCCTGCTTCGCCTTCACGCACCGCAATCGCATCAGTTGCCGCAACGGCCGTACTGCGCAGCACCTCCACCACCTCCGGCAGCAGCGCGTGATGAAAGAAGCTGTGGAGCTGGTGGTGACCCGGAGTGGCGGCCTTCCCCAGCAGGCGGGCCATTGTGATGGCGGTGGCGCCGCGGAAGGCAGCGGGGGCATCATCGCTTGCAGCCCCTACTTGACCACTCTGGCGAAGGACGCGCTGCTGCAGGATGAGGATGGTGCCACCCACAGTCGACGCAGCAGACGGCGACGCGGTCCGTCCGCTGCTCTGCGCGCGCTGCTTCTCTACTGCGGCGGTGACGATGGAGCCGAGGATGTCGTCTGCGAGGGCACCGCACTGGAAGAGGCGGGTGAGCACCACCGCGAGGGCATCGGGCGGCAGCAGCGGGGCCACGGCACGCGTGTGAAGGGCGAGAGCACGGCGCACCGCCACGTATGACGCCTTCAGCTGCGACGGCACGACTGCGGATACAGGAGGTGGGGAGGTGAAACGGTCACCAGCACCATGTGCAGCGTTATTCTGCTGAGGCAGCGCTGCTTGGTGCAGAAAAGGCATCACCTCCTCCCACAGGGCAGCGACAACAGGCGGCGGCAGGGCCGAGACGTGGCGACGCCCATCGCAGTGAAACGCAGCTGCGATGTTCTCGAGGTGCGTGTGGAGGGTCTGCAGCGCCTCCGCGACGCGGTCAGCACTCACCACAGAGCTGCTGCTTGTGTGCGGCGCAGCTAAACTGGAGTCTTTGTAGTCTGGTTGTTGTTGTTGTTGCAGACGTTGCTGCGCGGCAAAGCGGAAGAGAAGAGGCAGGGCAGTGGTTTGCAGGGCAGTGAAGGTCGCCTGTGCAGCTGCCACGCGTGTCTGCGCCGCCGCCGCGCCGGCTGGCGATGTCGTGGCAGCCGACAGAGGGAGGGAGAATGGCGCGACGGAGACTGGTGTCGCGAGGGCCTCGACGAGTGTGTCGCACTGCAGCAGCGCCGCGGCTGCTGTACCGCCGCGTGGAATCGTAAAGTTATCCGCAGATGCTGCAGCGATGATGGTCGACTCAGCCGTCTCCACTGCCGCGCTCTCTTCGACCACCGTGTGTGTCGCCATGGTCTTGTCGGATGAAGAGCTGAGGGATGCGCGTTGTGCGGCGTCCTTTGGCGCGTGTCGTCGCCTGCTCTTTCTCCCTCTTGGGTGTCCTGTAAAGGCAAAAGATGCTGGCAGGTCCACGGTGATGTTGTTGCCCAAGTTTAGCTGAAGCGGCCGATGTGCGTACGTTTTGGGTGCTGCGTCTGCAGACGGCGCCTGCGTGGACGCGCTGCGCAGAGACACAAGGGAGTGGCCAGAGGCGGGGGTTGGGCACGGGCGGAGACGAGGACAGCCACGGCGCTGGCGCAGCGCTGACGCGAGGCCGAGTACCGCACCGCGTGAACGCATCTCTCCTTCCTTCCTTCTGTGTTGTGTGCCGTATCGTGTGTGTGTGTGGGGGTGTTTGAGTTTGAGGGGCGAGAGTCAATTGATGAAAATACTCAGTCGGGTGGTCACACTGTGTTGCCTGCTGGCGGAGGCGTCGGAAAGAGAACGAGAGAGAGAGGGAGAGAAAGAAAGAGAGGATAAACAGCATACATTTAAAAGCTCAGGTGAATATGCGACAAAAGCAAACTTCTACTCAACACAACTAGTGGTTTGTCTCATGGACACTCGCGTGTGCACGTGCGTTGGAGTCAAAAGGTATTTCGCAGCGCCTCAGCAGCAGCGCGGGGGAAAGTCCGCCAGTCTTCTTCCCACACACTTACACACATACAAGCCGCCATATTAAGAGCAAAGAGCAGCAATGACAAAGCGAAAAAAGCAAATAATTGAACACCAAAAGCGAGGAGAGTGCCAGAAGAGATGTAGACGAGCGCATATTTCAGCTCGCCTCCGTGCTCCACTGCACGAGCGCCGACACCCGCCCTTCTTCGCCGCCGAAGCACTCCAAGACGGCCACCGCCTCACCAGCCTTCCAGTCGCGCACAAAGTCGCCGTAGCCAGCCGCCACCAACACGCTTGCGAGGCTGCCTTCTTCTGCATCGCCGTGGGCAGCCGCTGTAGAGGCACCACCTTTTGCGTCTTCAATTGGGTTACTCTGCTGCTGCTGCTGCTGCTGTTGTGGCACGCGCCGCCGCAGCAGCGGCACCTCAGCCACGCCACTCCCACCGCCGGTCTGCAGCACCAGCGAGGCCGTCCCCCTGCGCAGCTCCGCACGCGTCAACGCGCTCTCCGCCACCACATCAAAAACGCCCTCCACAAAGGCAGCGACAGGCACACGCGCGGCGTCGACGGCGACGACAGGTCGCGGCCCGCAGACAAGACAGCGGCCGGATATGTCGCCCCCACCCGCCATCGGAGCCCCGCAGCACTCCTGCACATCCGCGAAGACCCCCGCCTCTGTGGCACCGTTGTAAAAGGCAAAGTTACACAGCCCCGGCGCCGCCCCGGTGAGCCACTTCAGCGTCTCTGTCACCGCCTGCCCCGCCACGTAGGCGTTCGTGAAGCCCACTGCCGGGACAACGTTCTTGATGACACCAAGCGTGAACATCTCATCGATCGCGGGTCCGCCGATGCCGAAGGCGGTCTGCCGCGCGCGTGCGCGTTGGGCGATCCAGCGGACGTGCTCGACGTCGTCGGCGTCTGGCGCACCCGCGCCGCGCTCCTCCGGCCACACCTTCATCTGCACGTAAAGAACACAGTGTTCCGGTGCGCGAGGGACGGACTCGAGGGTGCAGAGCGGCACCGTCTTGCGCGTTGCGCCGTCGTTGTAGAGGTACATCTCGCACTCGATGCACGGCGTCGCGTTGCGCAGCATGTTGATAACTCGGCAGTGCCCCTCGAAGCCCTCCGTGCCGGTGTCGATGATCGGCTTCACTGCCGTGATGGTGGAGTAGCCTACGAGACGCACCGCATCGCCCGCAGACGACGAGGAGAGGGGAGAGGCAGTAGGAACGACGGTGCGCTCAGCGAGCTGCGCCACCTTGCGGTTCAGCCACCGCCGTGCCGGGATGGAGTCGACAGCGAGCAGCACCACATCGAAGTCTTCGTAGAACGTGTCTGGCTGGTCCTCTAGCCTCCCCACCACTGCGGTGACAGCGACGTGGGGACAGCGCGCCATCACCGCCGCTGCCGCCACGGTGCTCTTCGCCTTGCCGATATCCGCCGGGGTAAAGAGGAATTGCCGGTTGAGGTTGGAGAGCTCGATGACGTCCATGTCGATCACCGTAATGTGCGCGAAGCCGCTGAGGGCGAGGAGGTGCAGCAGCTCGCAGCCGATGCCGCCGGCACCGACGACGAGCGGCTCAACAAAGGACCAATCTTTCAGCTCGGGGTCGAAGTCGGCGGTGGCGAACTGCGCATCGGCGCTGGTGAGGACGTCCAGTGCAGCGCACGATGACATCGTGTGTGTAAAGAGTTGTGTGTCGAACTTCACCGCGATAAAGAATAAAAAAGAAAGTGAGAAAAACGAGAAAAGCGATGATGAAGTTGTGAGTTTTTTTTTTTTGGGTGTGGTCGCTCTCGGGGACCAGCAGCAATTGCAGCACCGCTTCTCTATTAAAGAAAGAGAGAAAAAGAGAGGGAAAAAGTAACAGGAGGAGAGAGGAAGGAGAGATGGACAATGGAAATAGAAGACAGCGAGGTACTACCTTCGTAGTGGTAATTGAAGCACACCACTCAAGTGCCTGCGACGCTGTACGCTACAAACACAGCCACCAGAACTGTTCGTAAACTTTATTTTTCAGTGTTTGACTCGTATTTTTTTTTTTTTTTTGCCTCCGGAGGCTCCAACATCTGCATGCATAAACGACCAGAGAACTTAAGCTCACAAAGAAGACGAACAAGGAGAAAAGGAGGAAAAAGACGACGGCGTTACCGCTGGTGCTTGCATGCCGTACGCTCACAACTGCGGCGAAAACAAGAAAAAGAAAAGGAGCAGGAGGGGAATAACAATTCTTGGCATCTTGTAGCGTACTGTGGAACGACAACGGCCTCTTTAATCCCGCCAACTTCTCGCTTTTTTTCTTCATTTTCTCACTCGCTTCTTTACGCACGAATTTAAAGCTGGCCTAAAAATAACCAAAAAAACCCCAGCCAACCAGCATCATGAACTCACACGCATGGAAGAGGAAAAAAAAGATTAATTAGAAAAGTTATTTTTTTTTTTACCGGTGGGGCTCATGAAGCACACTTCACCGCCCTGAACTGCAAGAAATAAGAAAATATAAAGAGAGCGAAAGAGAGAAGAGAGACAGTCAAGCAGCACGACATACAAAACACACACACACACACACACACACACACACACACACACACACACACACTCGCACACACACAGGAAAACAAAAAGGTTATTTAGGATAGCCCTTGAAAGTGGAGTGAATCTGCACTTCTGGTGGCGGCAACAAACCCAAAAAAGAGTGATTAGAAAAAGATATGCGTCCCCGGAGAAAATAAATAAATATATAAAGGAGAGGTTTAAGTATCGACGCCTCGGAAAAAGAAAAAGAAAAAAAAATGTACCAAGAACTCTTTTATATATATATATGTTTTCTCTCTTCCTTTTTCGAAGAAAAAAAAAAGCAAATGAACGCACATGGCGCGGAGTGGATTTTTTCGGGTCTCTCCATTTCTTTTCTCTCCCGCTAATGAGCCCTACGCGCAGCATCCCACGACACCGGCGTTGGAGCGGCTCCCTCCCTCCCTCTTTTTTTTTTTTTTTACACGCAGAGCTCTTGGCGGACGCAACAAAACAGTTGCGTCAAATATCTATATGTGTAAAACCAAAACTGTTGCAGCGCAAATAGAAGAGTGATTGCAGAAAAAAAAAAGGAATCATCCCTTTTTGTTGAGAAGAGAGCGAGTATACGCAAAAAGGGTGAATTGTGAAAATAATGGTAATAAGTAAAGGACATCAGCGCCAACTCGACGAGGAGAAAAAAATAACAACACGAGGAAGAGCAAGGCATGCTGCGGCGTCGCACGCAATCAGTGCGGTCGTTTGTCGTCTTTCCGCCGAATCCGCTTACTGTGAAGTCATCGAGAGAGTCAGAAAAAAAAAAAGAAAAAACAACAACAAAGAAGGTCCCAAAAAAAAAAAAACGAACAGCGGACGCCTGTGCCTCTCTCTTCTTGTCTTTTTTTTTGTTTAGAACATGTGTGTCATCGGCATCCCAGCCGGCTCCTGATTCCGCAGCCCGCAGAAGCACTCGCGGCTGAAGACGATCTTACCGGGCCACTCCCCACGCAGCGCCATCTCGCGGTGGTGCTGCGCAATCGCACAGGGCGTGCACACGGCGGAGATGAGAACGTCAGCGCCGCACTCGAGCCAGCCAACGTTGCGCAAGTAGGCCATGGTGCGGCGCGCCTGGGCAACAATGGGGCTCTCTCTCCTTGGCGCTGGCTCAGCGGTGACCGCATCCGGCGCGGTAGCAGCAGCATCGGTAACAGCCGTCTCGTTCTCAGCAGCACTGGTTGCGGCAGCGGCATCGGCTGTGGTCGTCTGCCCGGCCTCGGAAGCACCCGGCGGAGACCCCTTCACCACCGACGGACACTCCGGCGTGGTCGGCGTCGCTTCTGCTGGCGGCGCTGCTTCTGCTGCTGTCTCTGTCTCTGCCTCTCTCGCCTCTGGCGCGGCGGTTGCTGCGGCTGTGTCTGTTGCCGCTGGTGCCTCTGTTCCAGCTTCTGCTTCGCTCGTCTGCGGATTGGCCTCCGCGCCGCCCTCCACCGTCACCTCCTCGGCTGCGGTGGCCTTCTTCACAATAAATGGGTTTCCGCTGATGCCGTAGCGCTTCCGCATCTCGCGCCGAATCACGAAGGTGTGGATCGCCAGCGCACTCCACGGGTAAAAGTAATAAGGAATCGTGTCGCTGATGCAGAAGCAGTCGACGCAGACGAGACCGAGGATCATCGGCGCGTAGAGCCCCTGCTCCTCGCGGAAGAGGACGTTAAAGTGCGCGCTGCTGATGCAGTAGCCGCAGATGAAGGAATCGATGGAAGAGAGGGGGTCGAGGCCGAGGCCAAAGAGACCGGTGTTCCAATCGGGTGACGTGGTCAGCTGCTGCGCCTCGGCGGGCTCCTCGGGCGGGGGCACCGGGTAGGGCATTGGGTAGGACATTTGCTGCATGTACATCGGAGCCGGGTAGCCGCCCGCAGCGGTGGTGTTGGGCTGCATTTGCGAGGAGCTCACATAAGAAGAGTACTGCGGCGACATGGCGTAGGCCGAGCCTGGCTGCGAGTACTGCGGCTGGCCGTACGCGTAGGCGTAGTTGTAGCCGGGCTGCGGTTGCTGCGGTTGCTGGTAGTTCAGTGGCGGGGCCGCAGCTGCATTGCCCTGCCAGTGGGAGTGGTACGAGTCCACCTGCTGCACCTGCTGCTGCTCCTGCTGCAGTTGTTGCTGTTGCTGTTGCTCCTGCTGCTGTACCCGCAGCTGCTGAAAGGGAGAGAAGACGGGCTTCACCACGACGTCGTAGGACACACTGGCGGTACTCTCCTCCCCCTCTCCTCGATTGGCGTTGCTGTTGTCCGCGCTCCCGGTGTGGCGGTTGGGCAGACTCGTCAGCGGCGTCTCGGCACCGCCGCCCTCGCTGCGGGCCCTGCGGGGTCCCTCGTTGACGTTCACCGGAGACGGACGCGTCGCGGCGGCGGGGGGAGTCGCTGCGGTGGCACTCGCGCTGGCCGACGGCGGCAACGACGGCCGCTGCGACGACTCGCCGCCGTTGCTGGTGTAGCTGTGGTGCCCCGCGCCACTGCTGCTGCTGTTGTTGTTCTCCTGTCCTCCCGCTGCGGGGTAGTAGGCGTGGTGGTAGGTCGTGTCGATCACCGGCGCAGGCGTCTCGCTGCCGTCGTCTTGGCGGTAAGCCATTGGGACGCCCCGCATCTCGTTCATGTTGAACACCGGCATCTCTGCCATGGGGGGCTGCATCGGTGCGCCGTTGGGATGGCCCGCCGGAGAAGCAGGGGGGCGGCCGGACATGGTGCCAAAGCTACTAAGCTCTGTTATTTTTTTTTTTTTAGATCCTGCCTATTTCTTTGTTTCTCTGCTATAGTGCACGCAATACAAAGAAATAAAGGAGAAAGGAGAAGAGCAATAAAGCAGCCAAACAACGTTACACGTATGTAGGACCGTTTGTTTGCGTTACTACGCCGCGAGACGCGAATGCTTCACGAAAGCGAGAAATAACAAACGGGGAGAGCAATTAAGAGAGAGGAGAGTTGGCGAGCACCAACTGACAAGAGCAAAAAAAAAGAAAGAAAAATAAGAAAACCGGTACGAGTCGTAGAAGAGCGAGTTCCAGACAAAATGAGAGGATAAAACAAAAAATAAAAAACGGCAAGGGCAGCTGCAGAAGAGGTGGACGAGCACAGCTCTACGTGCGCGTGTCACGCTGAAAAATAAAATATACGGGGGAGAACAAAAAAAGTAGGCGCACCGGGAAATACAAGAAGCACCGAAGAGATAAAAAAACCACAATACAGCGAGGAGCAGACAAGGTTGAAAATAATAAAAAAGATAACAACCACGACAGAAGACGTAGGTGGGTACCGAAAGAGGTGTAAGAATCGTATTTCGGATACACAAGGCAAGGTAGAGAGAGAGAGGTTACGGTCTGGCAGCAAAGGTCGGTTATGCGGTAGGAACCGTGCCGGCGGGGAGGCGTGGTAAGCGAGCAACGACGGAAGAGCGCTTACCTTGTGCACTGGATTCAATGCACTACTGCGGCGAATTTCGAGCAAAGAGAGAAATGAGAGAGCAAGATAAAAAAAAGCAAGAAAATGACTAAAGCCTATTTAGAGCTTGATCAATGGTTTGCTTTTCCTCCTTGACGCGCGCATTTGTGACGGAATATGGAGGAGAGAGAGAGAGAGAGAGATGGAAAGAGATAGAGAATAGACGCTAGTAAAGCGAAGGCGCAGAGTGTGCGTATCCCTTACGTAGCCCGCCACAAATAGAAAAGAAGTATACAACTGTGAGTCCATTGATTTGATGGCAGCATTTCCTGGCGTCGCCTTCCATAAAAGAGAGACACCAGGAGACATTGGTGAGTCGCCGAGGGCAGCACCGTGCGGTAGTAAACCGAATTTTTGGTCAGCACTTCTCTTTTCTTTTTTTCCCTTCCCCCTTTAATCTTCGCGGTCAAACGAGAAGAGGAAAAGGGAGGTGTTCGTAGATAAAGATGTATCGTCAGCACTGCCCACGAAGACATACACACAAGCACACACTTATAAAGTCGAAAAAAATACAAAAAAAACGACAAAACAAAAAATGAAACACACAACAAATTCAACCACCGGTAGAAGAGTAGAAAAGAAGAGAGAAACACCGGAGAGAAGCACGTCAGCCGTTACCTGTCAATGTTTAGCGTTGTACCAAATGCAAGAGAAAAGTAGAGAAAAAGAGAGGATTGCTTCTTTAACACATAACGCAATCATGAAAATATGAGGGAAGACGGAGAGAAGTGCTTTCACTTTGATTGGCGCTGCGGTACGACAAGAAGGGAGGCGGGAAACACCTATTCTTGAGCCCACTTACCAAACGCTCTAGCTTTCCGAGACCAGAACAAACAAACAAAAAGAAAAAAAAAACAAGTAACAAAAGAAAAGCCTAGTGGCCCACTTTAGTCAAAGAGAGATGGAAAAAAAAAAAGCGGGGAAAGGAAAAGAACGACACGTTCGCCTCTCTTTCGCTCTCGTTCTCTGCGTACTTGCCATGCGGTGCCGCACTGTGCGGCCTGCGTTGTTCCGCGTGGTGCTCTCCTTTATCTTCGGCGTGTGTGTGTGTGTGTTCTGTGTAGCACAGGGGCCAACCACTTACCACTTTAAAGAAAGGGAGACACAGCGGAACGGGAGAGGGAGAGAGAAAGGCTAAAAGAAGATGAAGCAAAGCAACAAGAGCAACAGATTTTTGGTGCACACTCGCGGCACCTTAATGATTAACAGAAACATGCGAAAAAGCAGGAAGAGCAAGAACAAAAATAACAGCAAGAAGAGAGAGCTTGGGCACTGATTAAGTTGTTGAAAGCGCAGTTGTCGCGAGATGTTTTTTTTTTCCCGAACACTGTTGAGTTCTGCGCAGCCAAGAATGAAAAAAAAACAATAGTATCATTGTTTTTCCCTTTCTTTATATAAAGCCCAATTGAGAAAAAAAAACAAAAACAAACCATCAGCGAAGGTCGCACGGGACAGCAGACAGAGCCGGGAGAGAGGAAAGAGTTGGTATGTCGCCTACACGGTGTGCACCGTCGACGGCGTCTCCAACGCGTGGCGGTCGCTGAAGACGCCGCCGCACCACTCTCCCTGGCGGAGGATCTCGCGCTGATGTTGGGCGACGGCACAGGAGAGGCAGAAGGCCACCGTCATGCAATCCAGGAAGAACTCCGCGTTGAACTTCACCCCGCCGTCGCGGTGCTCGAGCTCCTCTGCGGTGTGGTCCACGTTGGCGCTGTGTAGGTGGTACCGCTGGCGGATCAGGTGACGCATGAAGCAGGTGTGGAAGCAGATGGTCTGTGGCAGGAAGGCGGAGATGGCGGAGATGCCGACGTCCATCCAGAAGAGGCCGCAGCAGACGGGGGCGTACATGCCCTCCTGCTCATTGACCACGAGGTTGTGGTGTCCGCTGGCGAGGCAGTAGGTGCAGCACCAGGCATCCGCGAAGATGGCCCAGCTCTGATGCAGGTCGCAGATGCCGCTGGAGAAGTCTCGCGGGCCGGTCGGCGGCCGCGGCGCCTGCGGGTACGACGGTGCCTCTGCGCTTCATCATCCAGCTTCTTTGGCTGCGTGGTGGGGACGGCGGGGGAGACGGGGACTCCGGTGGCGGGGAGGGCCTCGGGGTAGCGGTTGACCTCGCTCTGGTTGACGTCGTTGTTGAAGCCGAGCACCATCGCCGGCACCTGCTGCTGCGTGTTCTGCGGCGTCGGGGCGCTCATCTTTGATGCGTGTGAGAGTGAGTGTGTTTGTGTGGTTGTGGAAGCTGGGTTGCCGGTAGGAGAGAAGTGCGGTGTTGTTCTTGTGGAGTGCTGCTGCTTGCGTTGTTTATCGACCATATATATATACACATACAAACGAACACAAAGAGAGTGCGGGAAGAGAAGGAGGAGGCGTGATGAGGAGATGTCGAAAGGCAAAGACTTACTTGCAGCATGTGTGGGAAAGAGCATGCATTCGTGTGCATATACGGCGTTTGAGGCTCCGTAACCAACGTGGTTAGGAAAAAAAAAACATGTTGATAAAGTGATGCAAAAGCTTGACGCGTCACGGCTTCCTTGACAAACGATGGCACGTGCAGAGCGCCAAAAGAACGCAAGCAAGAATCATCGACTGCTCTTCAACTTCAATGTGTGTTTGTGTGTGTGTGTATCGGTCGCACGTGAGGTGCCAGCTGCATGACTTTTTTCTTTTTTTAAAGGTTCTATGACAATCTCACGCTTCGCTCAAGGAATAGCAACAGCAATCAGTAAAAAGAAAAAAAAAAGCGGCTGCAAAAGCGGCGAAGCTCGCAGGTAGGGGTAAGTAGAGATGCCACGCACGCGTACGAGCGGGGAAAGAAGAAAAAATAAACCCAGAAGAAAACATAAAGGAAAGGAAGACAATAGGCACGGTAAAGCCCAATAGCAGAAAACACACAAAATAGTAATAAATATATCAACACAGAAGACTACATCGAAGTGGGGGAAGCCAAAAAAGAAAAGTGAGAAGGCAGGGTGCAAAAAAAAAAAAGTATTGAAGACGCAAAAGGGATACTCAGTGACGGCGATTGTGCGCACGCGTTAGTCTAAACGTGACTTAAAAATCACGCAGTTACGCACACACAAGATAAAATCTACCCAAAACAACTTTCCACTCCATCCGAGAGAGACGCACCAAAGAAGCAAGTCAGCTTACCCACTTTTACCTGTCTAGTGCAACCTGGCTGTGCGCAGAAGAAGGAAAGAGAGAGAGAGAAAAGGTAATTGCTGGTGCTATGGGATTTTTCTTGCCATGTAGAGGGAGCAGTGAATTACAAGAAGCAGATGCCAAAGGCCTCCTTCCCTGCCTTTGACGTTCTAATCGCCTTGTTGCCGCTGCTGAAAAATCCGCTCGGAGCGGCGCCACAGCTCTTCTAGGCGCTTCTTTGTGTCGTCCACCGAGGCAGCCGGCGCCGTCGGCACCACCGCTGTCGCCGCCATCGTGGTGTCCTCCTGCCGCTGCGGGGGCGACTGCTTCGCCGGCACCGCCGCGCCGTCCCCTTTGCCACTCTCGAGGCGTCGCTGCACAACACTTTGCGGCCGCGGCTGGGGCGGTGTGCGCGGCCGCTGGTCCACCGGCGAGACCGACGAACCTGTCCTACCGAACATGAGAGGCATACTCTGCTTTTGTTCGCCGTTGCTGTTCTGCGGATGAGTAGAGTTTGCGGTGGTCGTTTTTGTAGGCGATGGTGGCGACGTGCGGCGCTCCGTCAACGCGGCGGACGACAGCATCGGCATCGGCATCGTCGTCGTCGTCGGCTGGTCGGTCGACACCCGCCGCGCAGCCGAGTGCAGCGTGTTGCCACGTTGCCGTTGCGTTCCCTGTCGCCTCGATGATGGCGAGGCAACGCTGCTGATGCTGCCGCTGCCGCCACCACCGGCGCTCCTGCTTCCTCGCTGGCGGGTCGCAGAGGGCCGCGGCGGTGCGGTTGTTGGCTTTCCTCCTTGCAATGCGCTCTGCTGTTGCTGTTGCTGCTGCTGCTGCTGCTGGGAGACGAAGTAGAGGTAGGCGTCCCGTGCCATCTTGCCGCCCTGGTAGCTACCGTAGAAGGCCTCGGTGAGCTGGTGGTGGGAGAGCTGAGCGTCGCCGCTGCCGTCGCGGGGGTTGTCGCCGACGCTGCGCACCTCACGCACGGAGCTGCCCAGCAGGCGCGGACGTGGGTCGCCACAGCTGCAAGTGCTGCCAGCCCCATCCCGCGGCGCCGTCGAGTTCGACGCCCGCCTACCACGGCCAACAAGACCGGCGGTGTCGGAGAGCAGCGGGAGAGCGCCACCAGCCCACGTCAGTGACCGCCTTCCCTCGTCCCCGCTGCGGGGCCTGCCGGCGTACGTGCTGCCTCGCCGCTCATCCCCGTCGTCGCTGTCGCCGCTCTTCTCGGAAATGGTCGCTGAGCTGCGGCGCCGCTGCTGCTGCTGCTCCTGCTCGTGCCCCTTCATCCGCTGCGACGTCGACACCATCGCCTCAGCCAGCGTCTCGTCAAAGGTGACGCTCTGCGCTCGCGTACCAGAGTGGCTGCGGCCGCTCGCCGTGTCCGCGAAGGTCGCACTCAGCGTTGTGCGGCGGCGCTGACCCGTCGCCCCACGACCGCTGCCACGCGTGACTGAGGAGGCCGTCATCCCGCCCCACACACTCTCCCCCTCGCGGTCGCCGGCGGGGAGGAGCGGGACGACGCCGCTGAGGTCGACGCTCGCGCGGGTGGTGGTGCGCAGCGCCGACGGCAACTCGCCACGGTCCAGCGCGTCGGGGAGAAAGCCAGCGTAGTAGGAGATGCGCCGCGTAGCGTCAGATGGTGAGGGGTGGCGTTGCGGCGGTGGCGGCTGCAGCGGCGACGAGGACGCGTTGGCGGATGAGGTGGCCGCCAGCCACGCCCAGTGCGCACGCACCTCCTCGTCCCCCATCTGCGGTGCGTCATCCTTGTTGGGGGAGACGTCGCCCTCTCGTTTTGAGGTGGGTGAGCGCCTCGTCTGGGTGGAGGGGGCACGCGGTGGCTGGCCAGACGCCGGTCGTGACGTGAGGGCTGTCCTACTCGGCTCTTCAGCGGCGCCGTTGGCATCATCCTGGGCCTGCCGGCTCTGTCGCCGCTCCGCCAGAGAGCGCCGCACAAAGTTTAGCGCGTTGGCATCGTACGGCGTCGACATGAACCACTGTGCCAAGGATGAAAGGGAAAAGTCCTTGAAGGACACAAGAACCAAGCGCGATTCGGCACGCCGCACGTGTGCTGCGCTCCTGCGTACTGGCAGCAGCGAAGGGCGATTTGCTCGGCGTTGCCCAAAGATGGCACGACTTGGGCAGAGAGAGGGAGAGAGAGTAAAAAAGAAGTGAAAAGTTTTGGAAAATGCAACAAATATAGCACGCTTGCAGGCGTGAAGAATTCCAGAGAAAAGAAAACGGAAAACAAAAAAAAACCACACACACACACACAGCCAAAGTTTGAAAAAGAGTAAGACGAATACACACGAGACGGTGACTACGGCAGATACGTTAGCAGTGTGACAAACAGGAGAGGGAAATGAATTTAATCAGCGCAACGCAGCACGCGCCGAGGAAAATGTCCTTTACCAGGACAACAGTCAGAAATACGGGGAAAAAGGCGGACCGCAGCTCATGCGCAGCACCTTCCCGAAACGTGAGAAGCCTCGCAAGACCACTTTAAAACGAGGAAAAAAAACAATATATACAGATTTATGTAATGCTCAGTGAGTCGTTGTTGTTGTTAAGCAGCGAAAGTTGACTGCAGCCCCACCACTTCCCTCGAGTTCGCAAATTTTCCCCTCTATATTGCGCACACGCTAGCGTGAAGCCGCAATTCCCTTTTAGACGTTATTAGCAGAGAGAGAGAGAGAGAGAGAGAGAGAGAGAGAGAGAGAGGAGGAGTCGAGTTGGAAGAGTGAGCACCGCCAAAGAGAATGGAGCCCCTCCACAACAGCGGCCTCTGCAGAGGCGGTCTGCTTGTCACGCACAGGCGTCTGCACCGTAACACACACACACAGCGGAGAGGTGTGGACGGCACGATGCGGAGCGGAGGCGTAGGGTCAAGAGGCAACCTGAACGGCGGGTCGGCGAGAGCGAAGCCATGTACAGTAGCCGGGAAAGGAAGCGAGCGCACGTGCCGTAGTGGGCGACGTGTCGAGGTGGAGTTTACACGAGAAATGCAAAAATTAAGAGGTCGGATGGGAAGTGGAGATGCCTTAACGTGACAAGACAAACCACAATTCCACTTACGACGGAATCTCAGTGCTTCCTCAACCCTTCTGCACCTCACGCAGCTTTCAGCTGCCAAGCTGGCTCCTATTCCTACGAGACAGGGCGAAGCAGATGATTTGGCATTCATAATTATTTTTCTTTTTTTCTGGGCAGCAATACTCACAAAACGGTTAAGTTAGATGCTTGGAAAAGTTAAGTCCAAGGATCCCTGTCGTGGTGGGCAACCACGAGGGTGGGTGGGTGAAAAAGAAAGCAAAGGAAGTATTCTGTATCACGTTTTTATCTGAGAAGATTAAACGGGAGAAAAAAAAAGGGAGTAAGGGTAGTGAGACTTCATGACGTGCATAAAGACGGAGCTGCTGCTCCTCATCCTACCAGCCTAAATCTGTTCTGTATTCGTCTTTCATTCTTTAGATGACTGTAAAAAAAAAAGAGAGGAAAACAAGCACACAACACAGAAAGAAAGACATGACGAAAGAAAAAAAAACAAAGAAAAACTATTAAGTAAGCAAGTAAGAGAGACCGATGGCGCTGCGGTGTTCGCCGGAACACGACAACACAGCAACACCATCAGCCGCCACCACCACCACCGCCGAGGAGATAAGGCGCCACCCTCGCCCGATGGGGACAGAAGGCGCGAGCAACGGAAAAGGTGAAAAGAAAGAGCTCGGAAATCGGTTGATGTGGTTTGGGAAGGGGGAGAGAGAATTAGTACAAAAACGAGTACAAAAACGAAAAGTGGGGAAGGGGGAAAAAAAAGTACACAAAGGAGGAGGTGCGTGGGCGTCGGTGCGGCAGGGGAAAAAAAAAGGCGGCGCACCAACAAACGCGCAACGCAAGCCTCTCTCCTTCATCCAGCTGCTCCCTCGAGCGGCCGAACACCGCAGGGGAAAAAGGCAGAGGGACGGCGACAGGGGTGGGAAGGGTACAGACAGGTACAAGTAAGAAAGCAGAGTACAAGGGAATCTGAAAAGAGGGGGGTGGGGAGAGGAAAAGGGTACATTTAACCATACACACATACATACACACAAACGCAAGAGCAGAGAGAGGGCCACGGCGGCGGTGGAGTCAAGGCTGCTGCTGCTGCTGCTGCCGAGCGGCGTTGAAGGCCCCCTGGTCGAATTTGTACACCGCATTGAGGTGCTGCGCCTCCCTCCAGGATAAGCCGAAGAGGCAGGGGCGGCCCGTTCCCGGGTCGTGGTCGGCCCAGTGTCCTTTTTGGATTGCCTCCGCGGCCCACCCCACCTGAAGGACCTGCCCGCCCCAGGCGACGACCAGCAGACCCTCCAACTCCCAGCCGAGGCGCTCCGCCTCCGCCCTTGTGGAAAGCTCCACGAAGGCGGAGCGGAAGGCATCGCCTCTTCTCGGCTTCAGGAGACGCACCCTCCGAAGCCGCTCCCGCCACCCCGTCTCCTCCCTCGCTGCCGCGCTGGGGAGCTTGCATCTCCGCTGGAACAGCATCTCAAAGATGCTCTCTGGTGAGAGGCCGAGGGGAATCCCCCTCACGAAGAGGGTCCTCTCGACCCTGACTTCGTCGTCGACGAGAGAGGAGGAAGCGGTGGCAGAAGCCATTTTTGCGGTTTTTTAAAAAAAAAGTGTTGTGTGTGTGTGTGTACGGGTGACGTCTTCAGCGTTGGTGGTGCAGGAGGAGTGGTGGGCAGAGGGAGGCGAAGAGCGGGAGAGAGAGAGAGAGTGGAAAGGCACAGTGCACGAGGGGTGGAGGCCCAGCAGTGCGGTGCAGGTGGCAAAAAGAGGAGAATATCTTTGACAATGGGTTGCTCCGCAATTTATGTATGTTACATATTTGATGTGGAGCATCCGCGAAGAAATACGGAGCAAGGGGTGGCAACCTCCTTCCATGGCCTCGCGTGAGCGACATTAGAGATGACCGGGGTTTGTCCCGTGCCGGCTTGCGACTCTTCAGCAGTTTTCTTTTGTGTGGTGAAAAAAAAAACGTCCGTTCAGAGCACGAGACGAACGACGGCACAATAATGTCAAGGAAGGAAGCGCAGCCGCACGACAAACAAAGCGCGCACTTAGACACCCACCTAACACAGACCTAAATTTAGACAGACATCCTCTCAACTAAAAACAAATAAATAACTTCACCGTCAAACATCACAGAATGCACAAGCAACTAAAAGTCTTGGTAGAGTACCACAGAAACGGCGAGTCAGCGGCTGCCGAAGCGCGGCAAAAGATGCGAGAAAAAAAAAACGCACAACTGCTTTTTTAAATTCCTTTTTTTCTCTTTATGTATATCAACACAGTACACACCCGACCGTGCAATGGAGGAAGAGGAAGAATAAAACAAAACAGAGAAAGAGTGACGTGAGACTTTTTGCCGAACACCGTGAAGGTCAGCCGTGTCAACGAAGGGAACACGGAAATACTTCTGTAATCGATAGTGGGGCTCTAGGAAACCAGTAGCGGTAGCGGTGATGGGCTTGGTGGACACCGGTATCAGACATGTCGCAGTATCACGCTCTGGAACAAACAACAGACAAACAAAACCGAAAGCGCCACACGGAAAGATGAGAGGAGAGAATGCTGACCGAGAAGACAGGAGGGAAAACGGGGGAAAAAAAAGTATGGATGGTGCACCCTCCAACATTTCCCGGAGTGGAAGGTGACAACGAGGAGGCACGCAGTCTACGCTTCTCTGTGAGTGATTGTATGTGTGTGTGTGCGTTGGAGGGCTGCTGTTGTACGTACCTGCGGGGAAACCTCTCCGACTGACCTGCACACACGGCGAGCCGGCAAGAGCAAAAAAAGAGCGAAAAAAAAAGATGTGCACGAGTACGGATGAACAACAACAATCCACAGAAAGTAAAAAATAAATGTTAAAAAGCAGAAGAAGGTAGCGTAAGTCACGGAGCTTTGTTTTCTTTGTTATTGATATAAGCAGGGAAAGGATGGAGTCAACGGGGGAGGGTGTAGACAGAGACTAAAGAAAGAGAGAGAGAGAGTTCACTGAGGCTGACTGATGACGGAGGTACAAAAAACAAAAGAGAATAAAGGAAAATTTTCACAACAGAATTCAGATCAATCAGGACGAAGATAGAGAGAGAAAAAAAGAACAAAAAGCAGAAAAGGACTCAGTGCAGTCGTAACTCGTTCTCGCCGCTCCAAACAATACAAAAGGGTACACGACGGCGACGATGATGACGAGAGCTCATCACAGACGCACCTTACCTTTTTTTTTCTTGTTATGTTGACTATATACTTATGGATGTCTTTAAATGTTAATGGCGAAGCGGGAAGAAAAAAGTAAAAGAAGAAAAGAAAACAACATGGGAGAGTTGAAGGTGCAGACATACACGCACAGCTCAGAAATAGAGAGCGAGCAGGGAGTTATGATGGAGGAAAGATGTGCGAAGGCAGCGCGTCCGCACGTTTTTTTTTTCCATATTTTTTTGTCTAAAAGAAAGTAGACCAAATGAAAAATAAAAGTAAAAAAAGGAGCTGAGGAGAAAGGAGAAGCAAACACAAGAAAAAAAAAACCGATTCAAATCAAATCAGACAAGAGAGCAAGTGAAAAAAAAACAACATCTAAAAAAAAAATTAGAATACTTCAAGGCTATTATGGACTCATAGACGCGGTGAAACCACGAGAGGCTGCAGGCGCACGACAACGTGCACATACGTGTGAGGGTAACGGTGGCCGAGCTGTGTTCTTGTTTTTATCTTTACGTGTGGGCATTACAGCACCACGAACTCGCTGCTCGAGCTCGCCTGCGATTGCCCGTCCTGCGGCGACGTGGAGCGCTGGTCTGAGACATACAACCCATGCGCGTTGAGGCGCACCTGCTGCTGTTGCTGCTGCTGCTGTTGCTGAGGAAGCTGGGTGCAGGACACACCAGGTGACGCCTCGTAGAGCGGGGTTGAGAGACCGGACGGCGTGGCCGCACTCCTGCTATCGCCGCCGCCACCTCCGTGTCCGTCCGGGTGATGAGGGGAGTTGAAGGGCATGAGAGAAGCTGGCGTGGACAGGCCGGTCCAGCCTGACATCCCCCCGCCGACTCTGCCGCTGGCGTTCATCATGCCGAGGTCCTCCTCGGTGAGCTGCACGTAGCTCGAGGCTGTCGTGGTCATACCCGTGTTGGGCAGCTGGTTGTAGGAGCCGGTGCGCGGGGGTGTCTGCAGGACGCCGCTGCCCCCCAGCAGGCGGCTCCAGAGGCCCCCGCTGCGGTCGGTGCTCGGGCCGCTGCTGCGGGGCGTGGAGACGTCGCTGCCGGGCCGCGAGCCGCACGCCGTCGCCACCGCTGTCGGCAGAAGGGCGATGGGAGCGGCAATAGATGAGGCGGCGGCGGCGGGCGGCTGCAGACGCGCGAGGGGGTTCCAGATGCCTCCCGGGTAGAGATCCACGGAGTGGGTGCTGCTGCGCTGGCTGAGCTGCGGCGCCGCAGCGCCGACGAGGGCGTTGGCGTTGGCGGCGGTGAAGGCGGCCACCTCGTGTGTATTCGGCGACATCCGCGACGGCGTTTGCCCGTGAAGCAGGGAGGAGAGGTGCGGCGACCGGCTGTCCTCCATCGAGTTTACACGGGAGAAGATTTGCGTGGTGCCGCTGCTGCTGGCGCCGACGAGGCTTTCATCGTCGCTGCTGGAGGAGGAGGAGGAGCGTGGCTGGTCGTGTGGGAGGTTGAAGACGACGCAGACGACGAGCTCGGCGAACGCGTCGAAGATGTCCACGCCGGGCATGGCGTAGTATACCGTTCCGTTGGGTAAAAAGAAAAAAGAAAAAACAAAGAGTGAGTGAAGATGCTGACGCGTATATTGGGAAAAGAACTAAAAGAAAATAGGAAAAAGAAAGATATTCACACTTTTACGCTCAAACTATTATGTATCACTGACGAAGGAGCGAGGGAGGGGACAAAGCAGAGCAGGCGCGTACACAGACACGTTGGGACTAGAGGACGAGGCGGGCGTTCCAACTGTTTGTGTGCGCAAGGCGAGCAGAAAAGAGAAAAAAATAGAACAGATGAAACAGCACCTCAAACACGAGGAAAAAAAAATATGTGAGCAGCAGTGCAGGCCAAAGACTGGCAGGGTCTACGTTTGGATTTTTTTTTAAAAACAACTTCTATGTGACACGCCCAACACCGCGGCAAGCTCTCCTCTTACACACTCTCTCTCTGTCACGGTACCCTTTAATGCAGATTCCAAGGCTGGAGAGCGGGAAGAGAGGTGGGGTTGAGAGCGAGAAAGGAGAGAAAGCAGTGATGGCAATGAAGGCAAACAGCTATAATACGAAACAAGCAAACTAAGGTCAACGGAGAAATGGACGCAGTGCACGCACACCCACCCACACTCGCACACACGCGCGCAGCTTTTCACGAGGGATGTGAGATGATTGTATGGTTCCCACGGACGGCTTTGGTATAACAGCCTTTTCCCTCCAGACCCACACCCACACAACAACAAACAAATTAAAACTAAGAGAGATAGAGCAAGAGGTAAGGAGCGTACAGAGAAGAAAAAAAACGAAAAGAAGAGTGCGCTGCACCGCTAGCAGTCGGCACAACAATAATTGAAAGAGGGAGCCGAGTAAAGGGGGAGAACGACGCGTACAACGCCCAATAGCAGAACTCAAAGCAACGCAAAAAGGAAATCAGATAAGATACAATAAGACACTAAAGTCCAGTCACTGGTGGCTGAAGAGAAAAACGAAGCAACAAACAAATGAGATCAGAAGAAGGCACACACAAAAAAAAGAAGGTAGCAGAGTGGAGCTGAAAAAAGGCGAACACAACAGCAAAAATAAAAATGAGCGGTGCACACACACACACGCACGCTTCGAGCAGACGTGCGAGAACACACACGAGAGGGCGGAGCAACAGAGGATCAGAGGAGGAGAGGCGAGCACCTCAAGCAGGGCAGCTGCAGCAGTGGACACAATTCAACGAGAAAAACAGAGAGAGAGAAGTAGGGAGGGGCTTCTGTGAAATAGGAGAAAACACTTTTTTTTTCTTCGTGCACGCGGCAAGAGCAACAGATGCGTGAAAGGAATGTGGCCGCAAGAGGCTCTTCCCCAGTAAGACCCGCGTCGACGGCAGCGCCGCACAAACACACACACACACTTACACTCTTCCTTGTTCCAATGCTTGGCCGCCCGCAAGCACACCAGAAGGGCCGCAGAGGAAGAACGCCACACAAAGGAGGAAAGTCAAAGATATGTAAAGAGGCCAAATAATTACGTTTATGTCCACTTATAGCTGCGTGTGTGCGTCTACGCAGAAAGGAAGAAAAGGAAAAGAAAAAAAAAAGCCCGTTACAGTCGTAAGAGAAGCTTTATAAAAAAAAGGAAAAAAAAACAAAGAATAGGGGGAGAAAGATGAAAAATTGGTGCGCGTATGGCTTGCTTGCGAAGGTGTATGGTAACTAAACGCACACACACTTACACACGCAGGTAAACACACAATCTTTTTTCTTTTGCTGCGGGTGAGCAGCAAAGCAGAAAAAAAAATCAAGAGAAAGTCGAGCAAGGAGAGATGATGAGAGTGAGCGACGAAGCAGAAAACAGGACCCAGGAGGAAAGAGCAGAGGCAAAAGGGGGAAAATAATCAAGCGGGAATACTCTCGTCTGGTTTTGTGGCAGAGAAGCCGCACTTCAGAAGACGCTTTTAACAAAGTGTGTGTGTGTGTGTGAGGGAGCGCCAGAGAGAAGTAAAGGCAGCGAGAGAGAAAAAAAAAATGAGGTGGGACACAGTTGGTGTCTTTTTCTATTATCCGTAATTTTGCAATTTTTTCTTCGCGAAAAGAGGTGCGACTGGTAGCGGCAGCAATACGCCGTAAATGAACCTTGAGACCCTGAGAGAGGGAAAGAGAGGGAGAGAGGGAGGAGGAGAGATAAAAGGAAAGATTGAGAAGAAATGCACTATTGCACTTGACGCCATCGCCTTCCCATGAAATTTGAACCTGCATTCGACACGACTTTGCACACAGGGAGTCAGAGAGCGCGTCTCGAAGCAGCGAAGCGAAACCAGCCATTAAAAAATTGCACTGGTATTTCCTTCCCACTCACAAAATACTCGTACTCCCTCGCTTCACTTATTTTTTTCATTCTCATGTTGGCAGTGTGAGCTGGAGGCGGGGTGACACCGAAAGGTGCGCCGCTCTCTCTTTATCACAGTGTCCGTTAGTATGTGACTCTTCTCCAGCCTCGGCAGCGTCATCAGAAGCGAGAAGAGAGAGAGAAAGAGGAAAGAAATAGGCCGTTGCGTCTGCTTTGCACATGGTGAGAGGCTACTCACCTGACCTGCCAGCGCCACCACCCTCACGCTGCGCTGTCACCTCCTCCAATACCCGCCGCAGACGCCCCACCTGCGGCACCATCAGCGCGTGCTCCGCCGAGTCGTACCGGGCGATGCGGTTGGACGTCAGCTCCCGCAGCAGCGCCTTCAGCCGGCCCTGCGACACCATTACCCCGCTCGCTTCGAATCGCTCTGTGATGGTGAAGAGGGAAACGAAGACGCCCTCGCCGACGTCGTCCTGTACGTCGAGGACGATGCGCAGCAACGCGTTGAAGGCGGGCGGGAGACTGAACAGAACACGCCGGAGTGTGTCCTGCAGGAGGTGCGACGTCCCCGCTCCTGTCGCCGCACTCCCGCCTGCATTGCCACCAGACGATAGCGCGCTACCCGATGCTGTCTTCCGTCCACCACCGGCAGCGGCAGCTGTAGCGGCCTCGAAGTCGGTGAGGAGGTGTACGCTGCGCATATGCAGCGTCTCATGCACGCGCGGCAGGAGAAGGCGGCGGAGTTGTACCGCGCAGACGCCGAGCCGCGAGAGCGCACCCGCGGCGCTGCTGAGCGGCCAGAGCGGGTCGTCAAAGGAGAGCAGCAGCTGCAGGTGTGGGTGTGGGAAGGCGAAGCGGGCACACAGCTGCAGCAGCACGCTTGCCTCCGCCGCGTCGAGGCGGTCTACGTTGTGCAGCACCAGCAGCACAGGCGGCTGCCAGCCGGGCCGCAGCGCGTGTGCCTCTACGAGTGAAACAGAAGAGGCAAGGTGCTGTGGTGCAGAGAGGACACCATTTCGCTTCTGCTGCTGCTGCTGCTGCTGCGCTGCAAGCTCTGCCGATGCTGCTGTGGAAGGCAGTGACACCCATCGCACACAGCGCCGGCTGGCGTGTTGGCGACGGAGGGCCTGCAGAACGTGCCGCCGCACCGATTCATTGGCGTACACCACAGGGGCGGCCCGCCACCGCTGTTCCACGTGTGGTGAGAGGTCTGGTTCTGACGGTGGCAGCCGCAGCGAGTTCAGCGGCCCCGAGAACTCCGGCAGCTCTTCATACACCACCAGCCGCCGCTGCCGCCCCTCCGCGCCTACAGCTGCAGGCTTCTCCCCTTCAATTTCTTCCGTCTCCTCCTGCTGTATCGCTGAATGCACGCCGCTGCCGTCACTCGTGGAGCGCTGCGACGTTGCAAACAGGCGGGGAGCGGGTGAGGCAAGGGGTGGCGGAGAGGCCTCACTGACACTAACGCCACCACCGCCAGAGTACTGTGAAGGCGGCTGCGCGAGCTGCGTTGCGTGTAGCCGCTGCGAGAGGGGTGTGTTACCAGCAAGGAGGCGCTGCGGCGTGGGCGACGACGAGGATGGCGGCGACACGGCAGCGCAGCGGGGCGGTGTAGAGGGAGGTGTGGTGTGCGGTGCCACTCGTTCGGTGTCGCTGGGCGGCACAGAGGAGAGGGAGGAGTCAACATCCACCACATCCACTACAGGAATTCGTTCTTCTTGCTGCTGCTGCTGCTGCTGCTGCTGCTGCTGCTGGAGAGTGTGTGCGGCACGTTGTTGTGGGTTTTTTGCACCGCGCAGCATCGCCACGGTAACGTCACGCGCCACAGCAGGGGAGCGGCCGGCGTCTCCGGGCAGCAACGCACGTGCCACTGGAGCATCAGAACCTGCCGCCATCGCGTTCTCAACGCCCGTGCGGTCTCCATCTGCGAAGCCGAACCTGGTGGAGTGCGCAGAGTTGCGCCGCGGGTTTGCGTGCGGCGCGTGTGAAGCAGCCTCCCTACCCGCTTCCGCGTCTGCTGCCGCTGCTGTCATGGCAGCAGCACGCATTTCTGCCGTCAGCACCGTCGTCTCCGACACACGCCGCAGCAACACGTGGCTGAGAGAGTGCAGCTGGCGCATCACGGAATGCGTGGAGGATGGGCTGCCAGGTGTACCACTTTCCACACCACCATTCACCGACTGCGCAGCACGTCGTTGACCACCACCTTGTTGGTTGCTGCTGTTGTTGTTGCTGGTGCCGCCAGCATGGGACACACCTGCCCGGCCGCAGCTCGCATCCACCGTCACCACGCGAAACGCCTTCAGCGCCGCACTGCTCGCGACGTGGTGGAGGAAAAAGTGCTTCGAGGCGACGCCGTACACCGCGACGGAGCGGCCGTGCAGGAGGTGGTCGACGCAGAGAGCCAGCTCGGGTGAGCCAAGCCCGTCTGGCCACGTCACGCCCGCAGTCGCTGCATCCTTCTGTTCATCTCTGCGCGCACTTCGCGCCTTTTCTGGTGCGCTGCCAGCTGTTGCTTTGGACGGCGTGGCAGACCGCGCACGCTTCCGCGGCGGCAGCGGCCCGCCATCTTCTCCTTTACTACGGAGCACGAAGGCAAGAGGGCGTGGCGTGGCGGCGATGTGGTGCAGAATGGACACCGTCAGCAGCGGCCGCAGCGAGGCGGACGGCGCCACCGTCACCGCCGTCAGCCGCTGCCCAGCCTCCGCCGACGCTGCCAGCTGCGCCGTAGCCTTTCGAAAGATGTCGCGTGTCTCGTAGAGCGCAACGGCGTGCACGTTCGCAAAGGCGTAGAGGCCGTAGGGGATGCTGACGCGGTAGGGGCGGGCCGGCAGCCCGGGCAGCGACGGCGGGCAGCGCCACAGCAGCAGCGGAGTGACCGTCACGGCACCGCTGGCGCCGTCGCGTGCGTAGCTCGGGGCTTCCTCGCGCGGCTGGCGGTTCACGGTGCACCAGACAAGCTGCACGTCGAGTCGCGGATTGGGCACGGAGAAGACGAAGCTGCCGCCCTCCTCGCAGCTAAGCTGTGTGGGTGCTGTGGGACAGGTGCTGCGTTGGCTCTCGTGTCCTCTCACCGCTGATGTGAGAGCGGCGCGACGCGTTGGGTGGAGGGAAGCGGAGGAGGACGCTGCAGGAGCCGTAGCCGCTGCCGCTGCTGCTGCTGCATCTCGCACGGTGTGCCGTCGCTGCGGGTGGCTTTCTTCGCACGACTGCATGGTGAACGACGCACCACCTTCTTGCCCTTCACTCCCGTTCAGAGCGGCTGGGGAGACGGACAGCAGCTGTGCCTGCAGAGGTGCGGTGGAGACAAGCCGTGCCTCTCGCTGCGCACGCATGAAGTGGTACTTCTGCAGGTTGTGCGTCGCGTAGATGAAGTTGTGCCCGCGGTGCAGGCGCTCCTCTGGCGTTGGCCCCTCGCAGCACCACTCGTGCAGCAAGGCCTCCTCGCGGAGGAGGTGACCGCGGCGGCAGAGATGACAGAGCGGCGGTGCAGTAGTACTTGTCTTGGCAGTTCCAACAGGCGAAGCAGTAGAAGCGGCATCAGCAGCACGAGCTACGGTGGACGAGGCATGCAGTACGTCGTCCAGCCAGTTCATGTTGGTCTGCTGCACAGAGGCGTCTCCTGCATCTTCACCTGTGCGAGTGGCAACAGGTGGCTGCGCGTTGTTGTGCTGCTGGAGATGCGACAACACTGCTGACTCCGCAGCTGAGGATGCATCAGTCGGCAAGAGCGGGAAGCATGCGTGACAGATGGTGTAGGAGCAGTAGGAGCAGTAGAAGGCGGGTGTGTCGCGATAACGCGCAGGTGGGTCGCTGTGATGGCAGCCTGTCCACGAAATCGCACTTCTCTCCCTTTGTTCCGCTGCTGCTGCTGTTGCTGCTACATGATCTGACGGAGGTGGCGATGAAGAAGGAGGGACGGGCGTGGTTTGGCCGGAGCTCGGGGCCACATAGAGTGGCCCATTGAGCGGCTTCGATGCTGATGCACGTGGCACATCGCTTCGCGATTCGCTGATCATTCTTTCGTCCTCTTCGTGCCAGGTAGCATCCACTGGGCAGACGGATGCGCTTCTCTTGATGTGTGTGACTCTTCCTCCACTGTGCAAATGTTCTGGCTTTATCCCTTTACCCTCCACTAAGTTCATCTCTGCTTCCTCTTCTTCCTTCGGCGGCGATGGCCCTGTCAGCGTGTTGTTGACTCCAGCGGTGGTGGCGTGAAAGGGAGAGACTGCAGGAGAGGAGGCAGCTGAGGTGGGTGTCCAGAGCCCGTTGGTGCTGAGCCACGGCGCCGTCGCCGCGTCGTGTGAGAGGCCACTGCGGGGTTCGCTCATCCCATCCCTCATGCAAAGAAAAAAAAGGAAGAGAGAGAAAGAGAGGAAGAGGTTATCGCAGCGCTTTACTGTCCGCTCTATATCTTGTTCGTCCCTTCTATGGCCCTCTACGTGTGTGTGTCTCTCTCTCCGGCAAGGAGAAGGGGAAGGGTGTGGAGTCGTGCGTTTATGTAGACGTGCTTTGTATGGAGTGACTGGGGAAGGCGGAGAGAGAGAATGAAGGAGAGAGGGAGAGAGTGCAGTTGGAGTGTACGAAGTAATAAGAGAAGCTGAGCGACATTTATGCGTGTTTGTGTGTGTGTGTGTGTGCGCATGCTGCACGAAAGCGGATACCACTGTTCTCTTCTCCTACTTTTCTGAGAGCAACAACAACAAAAAAGAAGTCAAGAGTGCAGGCGATGAGAAGGAAGGGTGTTTAACGTGCAGAGGTTCCTTTAGAGACGACTCGGCACGTCCTTTCTCGCCCACATCTGCTTCAGTTTTTTGTTTTCACTCCTCACTGTACCATCTTCTCCCCTAACACTGATGTAAAACTATTAGAATTTTGCATAGGAGCATGAATAGACGCGTATGTGTGAGCGCGTTGTCGCGAGTAGAAAAAAGATTAAGTGTCAACGGAGATGTATCCTCTCGAAAGAAGAAACACAGAGCTTTCTTTCGTATTCTCCTCCGAAAAAACAAAAAAAACGCGCAGAGTAGTGTGAATAATAGTGGTGAAACTTGTGGCGACGGCAGGCCACTCAGCAGTGCCGCCGTCGGGGAAAACACCGTCCTCCCCAGCCCAGCTTTTCTTCATCTCCCTCTCTTCTCCAGCGCACAAGGCAACGGCTCAACGACGGCGTACAGAGGAGAAAGAGAGAGAAGAGTGACGGGAGGAGAAGCAAGTAATGGTAATAATACCGACCAATAGCAACAACAAGAATAAGAATAAATAGAGTCAGCGACGCACACATACACACGTACACTGCATCAGCCGGCACAGCAGCCGGTACCAACGAGATGAAAAAAGAAAAACACGCACTAAAGAATCCATTATTGCGCACGAAGACGTAAGAGGAGGCAAAGCAGCGCAAAGAGGTCGTATCGACCCCCATAGATCCCCTTCTCTCCCTCTCTCTCTCTCTGCTCATCACAGCGGGCAGGCACGCGCCTCTGCCGGAAACTGCGCCGGCGTCAGCTGCGGCCTCACCACATTCGACACGAGAGAGAGCGGGTCGTACTTCGGCAGCGTGCTACTCGCCCCGATGCTGGACACCGTTGGCTGCACCGCGCTGAAGTACTTGGCCGCCACGGACCGCAGCGACTCGGGCGTGACCGCGTCGACGTGCTCGAAGACCTCCTGCAGCGGCACACGGCGGCCAAAGTGGATCATCTGACGACCCAAGTCTTCCGCACTGTTCGTGGTGCTGTCCCGCATCATCATTACGGATGCCTTGAACTCTGCCTTCGCCGCCTCCAGCAGGTCCGCATCGACGCGCGTCGCGCAGAGGTCGTACAAGGAGCTCAAAACGTAGTTCAGCATGATCGTCTGCGCATCGTCGCGGGCGAAGTTCGGGTCGCTGCGGTTGTTACTCGTGGACATGCGCGCCGTCACGAGATTGTAGCCCAGCAGCGCGGTCTCCTCGTATGGCGTGTAGAAAGGACGCATCTGCACCAGGTTCGGCACCTTGTCCCATGGCAGGTTTGGGTTGCGCCGCTGTGCGCTGAACTGGTCAAACTGCCCCTCGCGAAATTGCCCAATGACATTGTGAATGAGCTGCAGGGGGTAGCTGTCCGGGTGAGAGGCACCGCAGATCGGGAAAGCCACGGCGGTGTTCGCCGTCGCCATCATCTCGTTCCACAGCACCGTGTAGCCGCCTTTGTAGGAGCCCTGCAGCCGCGGGCGGTTGTTCGTCGCGGGCAGCGCACTGAAGTACCGCTGCGCCAGCGCGTGCGTCTCCTCCGGCGAGAGACCACCAGACGAGACAAGGCACATGCGGGGCCCGGTGTAGTGCACCCGCACGTAGTCCTCGATCATCGCCTTGTTGATGTGCTTGGCAATGTTGTCCACTGGGCCGAGAATCGTCAAGGGCAGGCCACTCGTGGTGGGGTCGTAGGCTGCCTGATGCACGTTGTCCATGATCACCTCGTCCACCAGCTCCTCCACCTCGCGCATCTCCGCCAGGATGGTGGGCCGCTCCAGCTCGATGTCATGGCGTCGGTAACGCCCGTTCTGCAGCAGGTCGGACACGACATCCATCATCTTGTCCACGTCCTTGTTGAAGGCCTTGACGTAGTACGCGGTGCGGTCACGCGAGGTGTAGGCGTTAAAGTGGGCACCGCGCTGCTCAAAGAGGTTCTCCACGTCGCGCTTCGAGTACTTGTCGGTGCCTTTGAAGTTCATGTGCTCTAAAAAGTGCGCCACGCCGCTGTTGTGGATGTCTTCAAAGCGGCTGCCGGCGTCGATCCAGACGCCGACGGTGGCGAAGGGACAGTCCTTGACGTACTCGGTCGCCACCCGGAAGCCGTTGGGGAGGGAGGAGTAGACGATGGGGGTGCAGTGGTCGAGCGCCTGCTTGCACAGGGGGTCCTTCATCGTCATGTTGTGCGGCAGCCGCAGCACAGGAGCTCGACGCAGCATGGCTGGAAGGGGGGACTATTACTTGTGCTAAGAAAAAAGAAAAAGAAAAAGTGCAGCTGCCGTGACAACAACTGAGAGCCATGCGTGTGTGTGTGTGTTGTGCGTTGTGGCAGAGATGCCAGAGATGCCAAAGAGAAAGAAGGGGGATAGCAGGGAGGAGAGATGTAGGCAGTGAGGGATGAATGGGACGGGGAAACGTTGAGGTCCCTTAGCTGAATGGCAAGTACGCCGCCGCACAATGGGCTTTAACTGTCACTTCTTTCTCCCCGGCTTGCTCCCACAAGAAATGCGTTGCGCACACTGTAGTCACCTCTGCTCCTAGAGGACAACCACGCGGAGCTTCAACGCAGAAGCCTCCGTTTTTCTCCTTCGCCTTTACTCTGTCTCTGTCTTTCTTCAATTTATGATTTGGTTTTGTGTTGAGAAACGAAAAGGTAGTTGCACACGTTGGTCATCGGATAAAAAAGCCCAGGATGACCGAACCATGTACAAAGGCAGCCGTCCCACGCACGCAGAAGGGCAGAGCAGTAGAAGAGCGACCACAAACAGCAGCCGAGAAAACTTAAGACAACAGTAATGGGAAGATGAGCAACTCAGAAGAGCATCTGGCAATGCATTTGACGAGCAAAAAAAAGAAAGTGTGCGGCTTCTCTCCAACTCCTCCCCCTTCCTACTCCTTGACGTTGTGTTTTTCTCGCAGCGCCTGCCGCACTCTCCGCACTGCCGCCAGACGGGTCTCCAGCGCGGCCACGTCCGCCGTCTCCCCGTAGTCGTCCAGCCACTCCCCCACCTCCTTCACGGTGTCGCGCCACGTCGCGTCTAAGCCGGCGATGGTGGCTGCACCGCCGCCATTGTTGTTGTTCTTGTTATTATTGTTGTTCACCTCGGCCTCCGTGTCCCACTCCGCTTGCTCCTTCACCCACACCAAGACGCTTTCAATGTCATTGCGTACGGTACTGCGGTGCAGACGAACATCGTCGATGGCGAGGAGGCGACGTACGCGGTGGTGTGACTGGAGAAGCTCTGCCCTGTCCATGTTGTAGCGCCGCAGCACAGGGGCAGTGTCGGCATGTGTTGAAGTCTCTGCAGGAGTGGAAGGGACGCTGGGAGGAGAGGTGTGGAGGGGCAAAGCCACCAGGCGCACCTCAACCAACTCGGCTGTAGGGGAAGAAGGCGTTGTAGAGGCAACACGCACCTCCTGCGCTTCTTGCCGAGGTGGTGCGTCGTTGTCCGTCTCCTCGCCCTCTGTTTCCTCCGCGTCGTCTGCCAAACCTGCAGCGGGGGCATCCGTGCCTGCCGTGCCGCCCGCAGCGTCCACCTCTGCCTCTTTACGTGTGGCAGCGGCATCGACAGGGGCACCATCAGCACCGCCACCGACAGCAGCAGCAGTGTTAACAGCAGGTGTGATGCGGTATGTCGCACGCAGGTACGCGACGCTGCCGTGCGGGATGCCGCTGACCGTCGCCACCGCCTCCACCACCACCTCCGCCTTCTCCAGCGCAACGGTGGCGGAGCGGTGTCGCCGGCCCAGTTGGGCTCGAAGCGCCTGCTCCGCACCCGTGACGCCCGATACAACGTAGGTACGGGAGTAGCAGCTGGCACAGGCGGTAGCAGCAGCAGCAGCGGAGGCCGGCGCCTCTGCCATCAAGGCCGCGTCTGCTGTGTTGGTAGAGCCGCCGCCACCAGTGTTTTCTGCGCGGTTGCGGTAGGCGTTGTCTGCCTCGGCGCCAGAATAGAGCGTAACCGCGACGCTGTCCGGTACTGCTGCACGGGTGATGCCGGTGGCCGCTGCGTTGATGTTCAGCGGCACACGTATACTGCGGGTAGTGGGTACCATCGTCTGGTGGGCCGGGAAGAGCATCTGGAGAGAAGCTCGATCCTTTTCACCTTGCCCTTCCTCCACCCCATCTGCGGCTCGCTGCCTAGTTGTGGCAGACACGTAGACGTTGTTCGTCAACCACTCCCGCACCCGGTAGCGTGGGACGGTTTGCGTGCCGCGCAGCTGCAGCGAGCGCGGCGCCGTCGCGACGGACAACAACGTCGTCCCGAGCACCGCCGCCTCGTCGCCGTTCAAGGTGCGGTCCACGAGGCTGCCGTCTGCCCGGTAGCCCTCGCTCAGCCGCTGCAACAGCCGCGGGACGCGCGTGCCCCCACCGATCACCTCGAAGCGGTTCAGTGCGGCCACGTCGGCCACCGTGCCGTGCGTCGCGGCGATCGCCTCATCGCGCAGCGCCACCGCGGCATCGAAGAGGGGCCTGCACGCCTGCTCAAAGTCACTCCGGGCGTAGCGCAGACTTAGCAAGCCGTCCGCAGTGAGCGACGCGGACCGCTGCTGCAGGTGCCGCTGCGCGACATCGCTAAAGTCGGCCACATCGACGTGCAGGCCGTCAAGGGTAATGTGGGCGTCTTGGTTCACCGACAGCGTCTCCTTCGCCTTGTGGGCGGCACGCAGCAGACTCCCGCGCCGCTTCGCCGCCGTCCGCCGCTCTGCTTCGGTGGTGGCCCTGCCCACACCCGCCAGCACAGACTGCTTGAAGTACAACGCATCCCACTGGGCGGCGATGCACTCGTCAAAGGCGGCGCCGCCGAGGCTGCGGCTGCCAACGAGCGCCTGCAGCTCAATCGAGCCTTCGTACTTTACCCGCTTCGCCACTGTTGGCGGCATCGGGGCAAATCGGTAAATCGCCACCTCCGCCTGCTGACTTCCCATGTCGTACACCATCACGTACTGCGGCTTCTCCGGGACGAAGACCTGTTCTGCTTTCGTGTAGGCGAGCTGGACGGCGGCGCCGGTGGTGCTGTGGACGAGGCGCACAACGCGGAGGCCGGCGAGGGCGGCGGCGTCGAGCAAGGCCTGCCGCTGCGCCACCGTGGCGTGGACAGGAACGGCGAGGGCGGCGTAGCGCGGCACGGCGTGGCCACGCAGGCGTTGCAGGCTCTCCCCACTGCTGCTGTTCAAGAGCGCGCGCAGCTGCCCCTCCTCCTCCTCGCTCAGTGCGTTGTCCACGGCATCGGCCTTCTCAGCCATCCGCCGTGCATAGCCGAGCAACATCGCCGTCATCTCTTCCGCGGAGAAGAAGGCGCCGTCGGCAGCGGACGTGGTCGTGCTGGCGGCGAAGAAGGGCACAAACACACCGAGGGCATCCCGCTCCTCTCCCGCACGGCTGCTGCTCCGCTGCGGCTGATGCTGTCGCTGACGGAGAGACCGCACGTGAAAGCTGTACGACGCCGTCAGCTGATCCTGCGTAAGCGCGTAGAGCGACGGCGCTGCTGTGGCGGAGGCGTTGGCAAGGGTGTAGCCCAGCAGCTGGGCCGGGCTGCAGACCACCTGGGTGGGAAAGCGAGGGGCAAGGGCTTCGGCCTGTTCTGCAAAGGTGCGCTCCAGTTGGTAGCCCGGTGGGAACAGCACACCACTCTCGCCCTCTTCCTTCTTCTCGTCGTCGCCTGCTGCTGCTGCTGCTGCTGCTGCTGCTGCTGCTGTGGGGTCCTTAAAGTAGCGGAAGGCAACACAAGGCGGACTCTTGCGATTCGTTTGGTCGTTCAGCACGACGGCGACCGAGCCACTCAGCGACGTCGTCGTTGTGGTGACGGTACCGGCCCCGCCTGGCTTGATGTACACGTCTTCCTCCTGCACCCGCCACCCGCTGATCTTCATGTTTTCGTGGCCCATGTCCACAGCGATCAGCTCCGTCTCCGTGAGGGGTGGGGAGGCGGACGGGGCTGCGGCTGCGTAGGTAATGAAGGAGAAGAGAGGGGCCGCCCGCTGGATGGGGAGAAAAAAAGCAGCACAGAGAGAAGAAAAAGAAGAAGTCGCGGCAGCAACTGTGACGTTGAAGAGGGGCGAGAGACGCCCCTTCGTGTGGAGAGCGACATTGGCATCTCCACTGGCGTGTGTGCGCGCGTGATCAAAAGAAAAAAAGAAAAAAAGATATAGCGGATAAAGTGCAAAAAATAATAATAATTGGTGGCACCTTGTGTGGTAGCACGTGAAGGACCTTGAGGCGCTCGACAGCGGTCGCACGGCGATTGTCGCGTAGGAACTGCGGAGGTGGAGAGGAAGAGTGAGAGGGAGCGAGCGATGGAGTTAAAGAGTTGCACGTAAGAGACCAGGCTACTTTTTATTTTTCTCCCTCTCTTTTTCCCTGTATTCATTATGCACGACGCTGCAGTGCGCGGAGGCAGAGCTCGACCCGATGACTTGCACTGGAAAAAGCCACTCTTTGCTTATCCAACAGACCCACCCATGGTTTTGACTCACTTCCTTTCTCAGATTAATTTTTTTTTTTCGGAGTCTCGGGACACTTGCCACACCATTCTCTTTCTTTCCTCATAAAAAAGAAAAGGGGAGAAATATATATATTTAAATTAATAAGGGTAGCGGAGCAAGGCTCCAGCCGCACATGACCCCAGCCAAGACCGCATGCCGATACATACATCGGGGGAAAGATCAGCTGCGCACACCCCGACAGCCACAGAGAAAAAAGAAAAATGGCCCGACACGTCATCACACAAAAATGCATCATGTGTGATCGAGCCGACCTTTTGCCTCTCCAAGTGGGGAACTCACGGTTTTCTCCCTCTCCGTCAGCCACTTCCCTTGCGTTTTGCCGATGCCGACGTTTGCACCGGCGGTTGCGACAGCGAGAGCGACGTCGACGACGTCTCCGGGCTCTCCGACGCGGCCGTCAGCGCCGCCGCCGCCGCCGCCGCTGCGGTCTCCGGCGTCTGCTGCGACACCCACTGCCGCGTCGTGGCCAACCCGTGCACGGTGCACTCGCTCTGCGCCGTTGCCGTGTCCGCCTCGTCGTCGTCGTCGTCCTCCACGGCGCCGGGGCAGCGCTCCCCGCGTGATGCCTCACTGCGCAGTGGGTGGCGATGGCGGTGGTGGTAGCGCACGCGGCTGCCCTCGCCTTCTCGATCCCGCCACGGCTCGCACTGTTCCCAGCAATGCCTGCAGGGTCGGCGTCGTCGCCGGAGACGTCACTCAAGCTCTCCGCGCTGTCTTTTCCCCCTTCGCCCTCCTCTGCGCCTCCGCGGTGGGTGTGGGAGAGGCGCCGGCTGACGGAGGAGAGGGCGGTGACGACGGGGGCGGAGAGGTGCGGACGCACGGGGTGCGACGCCGGCGCCGTACCTGCGACTGCTACTAGCTGTTGCCTCGGTGTGGCAGCGGTCAACACCGCTGCTGCTCCGCCTGCTGCTCCTGCGGTGGGTGTGGGAATTCCCGCACTGACGCTGCTGCGCGTCGAGGCCCACCCCGGACTGCGCTGCGCACTGCGTCGACCTGCCAGCCCGCCCTCGGTGAGCACGACGTAGTCGCTGGTGCTGCAGCTGTGGTTCACGGAGTCCCGCTCTCCCTCGTCACCGCTGCCGCTGCTGCAGCGAGACGTGGCCATTGGCGACGGGGCGGCGGAGGGGCGAAGAGAAGGGTGCAGGCCACGCTCACCGGATCGGTGGTGCAAAGCAGCCATCATCAGCTGGTCCATGTGCGCGAGCATCTCTCGTTGTTTGCGGGTGCGACGGCGCTGCTCCGACGCCTGCACGGCTGCCCGCTCCTCTGCCTCCATCACCAGCAGTTGAGGGATGCTCTGCGCCATCGCAGCCCCTAATCCCTGCCCTCCACCACCGCCACCATTACCGAGTGGCGCTGCAGCTGCCAGCGACATGCTGCTGTTGCTCAAGCACGGGTCATCGTCGCAGGGCATGCCGAGGCCACCGAGGCCGTTGCTCTGCCGACTGCGTGGGGTGAAGTAGAGCGAAGAGGTGCTCTGCTCCTCCGAGTCGCTGCAGAGGCCACCGGCCACGTTGAGCGCTCCTGCCACGGTGGTCGCGGTGGCGCTTGAACCCCGCAGCCCGTCACTGCGGCGCCGCGGCACTGAGCCACCACCACCGCCACCACCCATGCCGGACTGCGTGCGAGAGTGCGCCGCGGGGGATGAGGCGGCAGCGGAGCCGGGCAGCGACAGGGTGTGCACCTCCACCACCCCGCCCGTTGAGGCCGCGCCACCGGAGAAGAGGTTCGTGGTGCTCTGCTGGGGCGACAGGTTGCCGAGTGGCTTTCCTGCCAGGTACTGTGAGACGACGCTCTTGCGCCGTGCCTCGCCGACCTGCTGCCGCGGTGTCGTGGCAGCGTTGGAGCTGGTGCTCGTGCTGTTTGTCTGCCCCGCAGCACTCGTGATGGAGGGGGGCACGTAGGCAGTGGTGGCGCCGCCGACGCTGGGGCTGATGCTGCGTGGGGATGCGGCGGCAGTGCTAGCTGCAGCTGCCGTGACAGGAAGGGTGGCGGGCAGGCCGGTCATATGCAGCGGGGGGAGGTCTTGCTGAGAAGAGCTTCGCGGTAGCGAGGCGGCAAAGGGACTCGCGTCGGTGGTGGGTGAGCGTTCACGCGGAGTCCGGCGACGAGCACCGCCGTCCCCACCTTTGCCTTGTGTGGCGGCAGGCAGCTGCTGTTGCTGCGGGTGATGCGGAGCAGAGGATCCACTGTGCGAGATATTCCCGCAGCTCTCTCCATTGGTTGTGCCTCGGCTTGTCGATGCAGAAGCCAGCAGCTGCGGCGTCGTCACACGCAGGGGAGACATCACCGTACCGTTCGGCTGCGCATGTCTGGACGCGAGCGTTGAGGGGCGAGACACCGACCCTGCTGCCGCCTTCCCCACCTCGCGCGCCACCGGCGTGGACGGACGTGGCGGTGCAGCAGCTGCAGAGGCGGCTGTCGCATCGGCCACGTCCACGAGATCGTCGTCGTCGTTGTGCCCGCCGGCTTCGCGTTCGTCGGCGGACGAGGCTGAGCGAAAGTTACCGCCGGCGATGGGCCGCCATAGAGGGAGAGGCGACGTGAGAACTGCGGCGCGGCCGCGGCGTGCGGCGGGAGGCGTGTTGGCGCTGCGAAAGAGGGACCAGCGCAGGAGGCAGCGGGAGAGCAACGTGCGGACGCGCTCTCGTTGCATAATGTGCGCAATCGTGGCGTGCGTCGAGCTGCTGCTGGGGGGCAGCGGCGCCAGCATCTCGTGCACGGACATCTTCACCGTAGCCGCGGCCGGCGGCGACCACGAGAGTGGAGCCTCCGACGCAGAGTTGATGCTCAGCACCGACGCGTGGAAGCTTGTCGGCCGGCGACTGCTTTGGTGCGTGTGGTGTCCATCGTCAGGGGTGAGGGCAAACGGCGCGGCGTACTTCTCTCGAAGGGGAGAGGAGAGGGCAACTACCGGCGAGGGGGCCCTGCGCACCGGCACTGCGCTGGTTGCGGCAGCGCCTTCCGCAGCTTCAGCACTAGCAGGTGCAGCGGCACCAGAAAGAGAACTCAACGTGCGGCGATGGTGCGTCGCAGCAGCAGCAGCAGCAGCGGGCCGGCTGGCAAGGCTGCTGCTGTAGGGCGTACTGCGTATTTGCTGGATGAGAGAGTCGGGTAGCGAGGAGCGAGCTAGGGCGGCCTTCTCTGCTATAGGACCACTGGTATGCGCTGGCACACCACTCGCACTGCCATGAAGCGATGAATCCCCTGCGGTTGTTAATGTCGTTGGCGCAGCAGCAGCCAACGAGTTCACACGGCTGTGCAATCCCGACCTTCTCGCTGCTGCCTCCTCACCCGTGGACGACGGCAGCGGGGGCAGCGGTGCGGCTCCCAGCGCGTTTAGCGGCGCTGCAACGTCCAGGTGCGTGGCATGCGTCGATGGCCGAGACGGTGCTGTCGTTGTGGCCGCAGGTGCAGCAGTGGAGGAGGAAGAAGGTCGGTAGGGCTCACGGCGTGGTTTTCCTTCGGAGGTGCGGCGGGCAGCCCACGCATCGACGCCCGGCCCCGTCTCCGGCACAACCGCCTCGGGACTGGCAGACCGTCGCTCTGTCATGACTGCGCACACTATGCGGCTAACGGAGTTTCAATTAATTTAGGAGAGCGGAGTCGCAAAAAGAGGTCAACACACTCTCAGCCCTCCTTGAACACGCGTGCACACAGGCAAACACGCCGACCAACAACAACAACAACAACAGCAAATAAGACCTCGCGCAGAGTTGCAGAGCAGGGTGCTGCGCCAAGGATGAATTGAAACAGTAAGTTCACAGGTGTGGAAGAATCAGCGGCAGAGTCCAATAAAGTCAATTGGGTTTGGACGAAGAACTGAAGGCGTTGTTCAAGCCAACAGAATAAGGGAAACGAAACAGAGAGAGAGAGAGTGTGTGTGTGAGAGTGAAGACCGCGCGTCAATGAGAACAAAAAGAGGTTGAGAGTGTACAATGGCCGCTGTATAAGCGTGTGTGTGCGTGTGTTTGTGTGTGTATGCAGCCTCCGAAGAGAGTGATAGTGAGAGACGTGCGGCACTCAGCTACATACACTAGCACAAACAAATAGGCAAGCAACTAAACCTAAAAGAAAGAAACAAACAGACAGACAAACAAGAAAGATCTCTACGCAAAGGATTGGTGAACGTGATGTGCTGATAGAGTGGGAGTGACAAGGGAAATCAGAGAAAGCCAAAGCGGACAAAAAAAAAGACAAAAATTAATAAATATAACCGTAGTTTGTTTAGGAAAAAGACTCACCAAAGTGGTCGCCGTGGTAGTTGACGAGGTGCACAAGCAGCGTCAACACCACCCAGGAAAAGAAAGAAACAAAAGAGGGGAGCCAACGGAAACGGAAAAGAAGTATATTTTTTCTTTCACCAACACTGCTAATAAAATAAATAGAAGTAAACCAAACTAAAAAAAAAAAGGCAGAACGCCTCAGTCAGAGAGAGAGAGAGAGAGAAGAGGAATCGGCGAGTGCGGGCGTGTACACGTGCGTGGACACAACGATTTAAACAAGAGGAGAAAACAAAGAAGAGGTGAATAAAAGAGTAAAAAAAAGTATCGTAATTCGAAATTGAGAAAAAAAAAGGATTAAAATGGGAGTGCGCGTGAAGGAGGAAGAATAAAAGTGAAGAGAAAAAGAAAAGCTGTATTGGCACTGCGCTGTGGAAGAGAGGAAGAGAATGAGAAAGAGTTGCAGGGAGAGTCGAAGAGAGGCAAAGGAGAAAAAAAAACTTTGATTTAGACTTGGTGTGCTGCGGGTACAAGATCAGGGCAGGCTGGGGCAATACGGCGGCACAAGAAAGAGAGGGGATACTGCTCGCACCCGAGGCGACTACGAGAAAAAAAAATCCAACGAGAGACCACTAACAATAGGACAGGCAAACAAACCGAGTAGCAGAAGAGACGTGTGCAAACTCTTTTTTCGTTGAAGGGATAAATCTCCGCCTTTCGAGAAAAGCGTGAGGTAAGCGGGAATGTAAATACAAAATGAGAGATGTTTGGTGTCCTGTCTATCTTGACGCCGTCGTGCGTGAGCGATTCCAAGTTAAGGAAATCAAAAAAAAAAAAAAATACCGCAACAACAACACAAGAAAAGCAGAACGGGAAAAGGAGGAGAATCACAACCACAGCAAACAACAGCTGGAAAAAAAGAAAACAAAACTACAAACAAACAAACAAAGAAAATAAATCCCTGATGAGGCAGAGAAGAAAAAAGAAAATGGGGGAGAGGAAGAAGAGCTGCGACAGACCCCAAAATCTGCTACTGCCGTGTCGGACATTCAGTTTTGGCACCGTATGAGAGAGAGAGAGAGAGAGAGAAAGGGAGGAAGAGGAGAGATTCAGTCGAAGAGAGAGAGAGAAAGACCACAACGACAGAATCAGAAGGCAACTGACCATGATGTAGAGAGAAAGAGTGTGTATGGGTGTGTTGGCTGATTCGTCTCGGTGCACACGTTCAGCGCTCAGAATAGCTGAGGTACAGTTACAATAAAAAACAAAAGCATGCTGTAGGCCGCACGCAGCGACGCTTTCGCGCTCCATTTAGAGCTGACACTCGTGACCACACGTCTTCTCATCCCTACCGAGCTCAGCAACACCGCGACACTGACGCAGCGTAAACTACAGGTCATGGAGCGAGCGAATCTTATCTTTATTCTTATTTCAAAGACTGTTTCTTAGTCGTTTGAATCATGGTTCAGAGGCTACAAAAGATAGAGAGATAGAGAAAAAGAGATAACATGGTGACCTTACACAGCAACAACGCACGACGAACACAACGCTGGCGAGGAAAACTCCAAATGAGGCTGTGGATGGATCCTATCTGGAGAAAGAAAAAAAAAAAAAGAAACCATCATTTCGTCTTTCCCACTCAACAACATGTTTGAAAACAAGAAATATAAAAAACACTTTCTTTCAAACTCCGGGCAACAGAGTATGCTGTACATAGACGTAGTTTACATGAAATACCTATTTTTTACGCGTTTTTTCTCCCTTTTTTTCTTTGGCCATTTGAAAGCTTCTCTTCTACATTGTAGTATTCGACGCGTTTGCGTCAGCAATCTTCCTAATGTCTCGCCTCAACTCCTCAACGAAAACGATCGCAGTTGAGGAACAAAAAAGGAAAGATGGAGAAAGAAAGACGTTAACAGTTACCAGGTAGAAAAAAAAAGGATAAAAGTGGGAGTGCAAAACAATAAAAAATGAAAGAGAGCGTTGGCACCAGCGACAGAGTGCTGTGAAGCAGCAGTGACGACGTAGTGCATCGGGTGACAAGAGGGAGGGGGAGGGTAGAGCGTGAGGTAACAAGATAGTATCAATAGCGAGACAAACATCGAAGAAAAGGGGGAGGGATAAAGCACATATATATTAGTGAAGCGGCAACGCGACCTCTCTTCGCCCACTTTCTCCCCCTTTTCCAAAAAAATGGAGAAACACAAAAGCAGTCTCACATAAAAGAAAAAAAAATCTTGTTGCGTTGGAGCTGTTGGCAGTGGCGCTCTCGGACGGAATGGTTTATGAAATGGGGGGCGTGCAATGAGAAGCTCGAGAGAGAGAGAGAGAAAAGGGGGAAAAGGGCTTCATAAAAAGGCCAACGAAAGAAAAATAAAAAGCCGGTGACTCAACGCATTTTGTGCGTGTGCCGCGCCGTAGCTCACCACGTCGCGTTCTTCGCTGGTCGCCCGCCGTTGTCCTTATCCGCGCCGTAGCCGTAGCCGCTCTCTCGGTTCACCGTCGCGGCGTGTTCGTTTCCCTCGCCGCGGGCGGCGTGCTTTTGCTCCTCCAGCCGCTTCACGCGGTTGCGGTAGGCTGTGCTGTTCCGCATGGACAGCAACATCGGACTCGGTGGGCGGTAGACGTTCTGGTTCTTGGGCGAGAAGAAGTCGGCGGTAAGGTCGTCGCCTGCACCGTCGTCGTGGTCGCCTGCACCCCCTTTCCGGCTGCGGGTTCCACCGCCGGCCCGCTTCGACTGGCTCTTGCTGCGCGTGCCATTCACGGTGCTCGTGCCGCTCTTCCCGGGACGCGAGAGAACACGCTGGGAGTTCAGCCGCGACAGCGACCCACGCCGCATCGCCGCGCCATTGCCCCCAGCCGCAACAGACCCAGCAGCGGCCGCCGCCGTCGCGTTCGCCGCTGCCGCTGACGCACCGCCTTTCGATGGCGACGTGACCTGTGCCCCGCGCGCCGGCAGCGTGAAGCGCGTGTTACCGCGCCGCCCCGCCGCGTCACCGCCGTTGGCCGCCGACGCCGCCGTGTCGGTGTGGTCCGGGAAGAGGAAGAGGCGCACGAGCAGCGCGTGCTCCTCCTCCGTGATTGGCGCGGGCAGCGCCGCGACGGCTGCAGGGGGATGCGCCATCACGTAGTCGTTGGCGACGGCGTTGCTGTTTTCACCGCGTTCGCCCGAGGTTGTTGGACGGCCAGCGTTGAGACCGCCCAGTCGCGGCGTCATGGGCTGCGATGCACCGACGTCGTAACCACTGGACATCAAGTAGGACCGCCGCTGCTGCTGCAAGGCGCCGCCCGTAATGCTGGAGCGGTGCGACGGCGTCTGCAGCACCGACATGAGACGGCGGTTCGTCCCACTCGCGGGAAGGGGACTGCCGCCGACCGAGCATCGCCGCTCCGCCTCGGCGGAGGCCTGCCGCAGCGCGTTGCCCATCGAGTCCGCCCCGTGCGCGTCCGACGGCGCGGCCCACAGTGCACAGAAGTCGACGTAGTCCAGCATGCCGGAGTGGTGGACGTCGACGGTGCGGATCATCGCATCAATGTCGAGGGTGAGGCCGAAGCCCCGCACGGCGTCCCGCAGCGTCGTGGCCGAAATCTCCCCACTACCGTCCTCCTCGCCGCCGAGAGCGACGAAGGCCCGGAGGGTGTCCTCGTCACTGCCGCTGCTGCTGCCAGCGCCGGCGCCGCCCTGCCGAGCGTGGCTGCCGCTGAAGGCGGTGAAGGTGTGCGCAACGCCGCCGGCGCCTGTCTGCGCGGACGCCCCTGCTGCACCGCCGCCACCGTTGCCACCACCGCCACCTGCAGCGAGCTGGCGGCGGTTAAGGCTCGCCACACCGTTGCCGATATTCTGCCGCGACGGGGACGAGTGTTGCTGCTGGTGGTGCTGCTGCTGCTGCTGTGGTGGCGCTGCGCTGGACCGGGCCGCCACCTGGCTGAGCCAGAACTCCTTCTTGTAAAGGCGCAGGTAGCGGGCGAGGCCGACGAGGTTGACGCGGTCGCGGTAGGCACGCAGCACGAGCTTCAGCTCCTCCTCGCTGGGGTAGAGGCCGAGGTCACCGAGCACGACGCGCAGCTCGAGACCGTTCACGATGTTCTCTCGCCCCTCGCCGAGTGTGGAAGAGAAGCACGCCTTCACACGGGCCATCTCGCTCAGGTCCAGCTCGGGCAGCTTTGCCAGCGTCGCCTCGAGATACGCCATCCGCTCTGGGCTGATGTTCACCGCGGTGGCAGTGGCGGCGGCGACGGCGTTCGCGTTGGCGGGCTTTTTGGTCTGGAACCCAACCACTGCAGGCGTGCCACCAGCGGCCGTTGCCGTGGGCGGCGCCGCAGCAGGCATCTCGGCAGGTGTGGCCATCACTAGCGCGCGTTCAGAAAGCGTGATGGAGAGAGAAAGAGGGAGAGATTGTTTTATTGATTGTCCGTACGTATGGGTGTTGCTGGAGAGTCCGAACTAGTGAGGCTGGGGGAGATGAAGAGAGGAGAAGGGGAGCGATGGCGGGGGGAGGAGGACAAACATAAAGGACGACTTAAACAGGGGGATAAAAGGCCTCTCTCTCTCATTTAATTGAAAGGGGGAAAAAGGCACGTGTAGCCGGACAAGGTTTATGAGCTGTGCCACCGTCCATACCAGAAAAGCGGACCAGATGTAAGCAACTCCGCAACGTGGATAGCTCCATAAATACGAGCACAGAGTGGAAGGGGCACCTCGACAGCCACCTTCTAATTACATGGCCGCAGTTTAGAGTGAGTGTGCGTGTGCGCTATGAATAAGTTGAAGAGAGGGGACAGACTCAACAGCTGCCATAGTCTCCGGCAATGAATAAGGGGCGAAAGCAAGAGGAACAAACAAACGAATACACACACTTGAAGAATAATAATGAGCTGCTCTCTCAGAATGGTGATAAAAGAAGAGCTTTTATGACGATTACCCGGTCAGAGAAGAGAGAGCACGACACGCACACACACAAACGCACCGATATACAAAGCCACAAAGCAAAGAAAAAAGAAAAAGAAAGGAGACTGATAGCAATATAGAGTGTGTGTGTGTGTGTGTTTGTGCGCCGTGCCTCCGGGGAAACACGTGGACGCAGGCCTCTTCTATCGTCTCGTTCAAATGACGCAGAAAGAGGCCCTCGAGACGCGCTCATCCGTTGTCCGCCGTTGTGCAGTACAACACACATGTATACATAAATATATGTTTTCTTTTGGTTTGCTGCGTCACGCATCAAAGTACATGGCACCCGCCACATCCGGGTCCCACTCGGCTGCCTCCAGCAGCGCTCTCGCCTGTTCGTAGTCCAGCAGCCCCGTGAACTCCATAAAGCGCTCCACCTGCAACCCACGATTCACAGCTGCGAAAACACGCTGATCCGCCTCGGATGGCGGTGGAGGTGGTGCTGCTGCTGCAGCAGTCGCAGTCGATCCCGACACGTTAACTGGCGCAGCGGCAGAAGCAGAAGCACCCGGGAGTGCCGCGGCTGGCGATGCAGGCGACGCCGGTTGCGGTTGATGCGTCGACGCGTCTTCCTCCGCACCGGTGGTGGTGGTGGCAGCGACCTCGCCCCCCTCTTCTTCCCCTTCTTCCGCCTCCGCATCGATGCCCTCCCGCTTCGGTATTTCGCCTTCCGGCAGGAAGGGCACCTGCACCGTGTCGATCACCAGGCAGTTCTGCCGCAAGTCGATGACCATCTGATGCCGCTTGAGCTGATCCAAACCAATAATAAGGTCGATATCTTGCTCCGCGATGACGGAGAAGGAAAACGGGATGTGCATGCCGGACAGATTCACCGGGGCCATGTGGATGCGACCAAGGATCTCCTGTCGGCCAACCCCGACGGCGACGCCACGCATGCGCTTGTCGACGAGACGCATCAGCCCGCACCGCTCGGCCGTGGCGCGGTTCATGATGCTCATCTGCGCTCCGGAGTCGACGAAGGCCTTGACAGGTACCTGGTTGATGGTGCACGGGACGTAGAGCATGATAACTCGCGCGAAGGCCTCTGGTGTGTATTCGAGCGCGTTGGCCAAGTTTTCGTCGATCTGCTGCTGCTGTATGTACTCGTAAAGGCGGCGTTGCATTTCTGCCTGGGCGGGGTCCAGCAAGGCGGGGTCGATGGCCGCGCTGTCCACTGCTGCTGATGCTGGTGCTACACTAACCGGTTGTACAGATGGCTGCTGCTGCTGCTGCTGCTGCTGGCGCTGTGGGCGAGGAACGGGAAGGGGAGCTGCCCGACTTGCCGGGGCCGCTGGGCCACCGCCGAAGAGTTCCAGAATTCGCGCTTCTACGCCAGCCCTCCCCGCGGGCCGCTGCCTGGTGCGGCTCAGTACAAGCCTTTCCTCTACCGCGTCAGACGATGTTAGCTGAGCTTCGAGGAGCGTCGTTAGCGATGGCCTCGATGTGGCATCGTGCACGGCATAAACGGTGCCGCGCGCATCGTTGCGGATGAACTGCGTGGCGTCGCGCACGTGCGGCTTCTCCGAAAAGGCATGCCGGAGCACATCTCCGACCCTCGCGGACGTGGGATAGTTCACCTGGCATACCGTCATGCCACTATCATCAACAACGTGAAGAAACACCATGGTGCTCTTGTGCACACACACACAAACAACAACTACGCTTTGTTGTGTAGGAAGAAAGAGAGAGAGAGAGAGAGAGAGGAGGACGAGCGAGAAATGCAGCGCGTGTGCAGGGTGGTGGCAGTAAGGCCAGGTGGCTATACTGCTCGCAGCAGCGATTATGAAGGTGTCTTCGCGAACGCGTGGCAACTGAAGAAAAAGAGAGAAAGAGAGAGAGAGAAACGCCAAGTGCGGGGAGAGTGGAGCCATTGAAAATGCATTTTTTTTCGCCTTCTTGCCGTCAAGACGAGCGAGGCGGCACGTAAACACTTTTTTTTAAGTGCGCTGGAGTGCGTCGCCGACTTTCTAGAATTAAAGATCAACGTGTTTTTTTTTTTTTGATCTCTCTAGTTGGGGAGGGAAAAAACGTCACGACACGTGCACACGGGGAGGTCGGTAATACTAATATCGTTTTCCTCACCCTTCTTTATTCTCGCAACACGCCACAGGTGAAAGGGTGCAAGCTTTGCACATGTGTCCGTGTATGTGTGTGCGAAGAGAGAGAAGCGCGAAGAAGACACACGACGTTGAGGACCAGACACACAAAAAAAATGATAAACGAAAATAAAAAAAACCAGAACGACGTCACACACGTTGGGAGTGCGGCACGACCAACTCCGGCATCGCGAGGCGTATCGCCACCGCTCCGCCCCGCAGCACACTCACGTTGTGCACCCCACACGCGTTCAGCCGCAGCCCCAGCTGATGCGCCAGCAGAACATCCTCGCCGTCCGCTGCCGCCGCAGCACCGCCACCACCCGAGAAGCCACCAGCGCTGCCGTAGCTCACGGCCCCCGTCGCCACCAACACCACATGCGGTGCCAGCGACGTCTTGAGCACGATGGGGTGCACCGGCCACGGCGGAGAGCCGTGCAACACACCGTCCCCGCCACCGGAAGCGTTTGGCGTGCATTCGGTGTTCACCGGCTCGGTGCCGCGAGGAGCGATGGCTGCGACGGCAGGGTTGTTCAGGTGCCGCACCAGCTCCGCAGCGGCGTCGGCAATGTGGCGCTCCTGTGCCTCCCGCTCCAGCTGCTGCTGCTCGTGCAGACGCTCCTGATCGGCAACGATGCCCCAGCCTTCTCCGGCAGCGGGAAGGACGTCGTCCCGCCGCTGCGCACGTCGGCCGCCGAGGCTGCTCAGCTCCCCGCGCTCCGCCGTGTCGGACCCGAACGACTCGCCGCTGAGCACAGGAGGGAGGCCTCCACCGCCGCCGCCCAGGCTCGCCGTCTGCAGCGGGAGGTGGATGGCGCCGAGCAGCGCATCGCTGGCCGCCTCGGGGCGTACATCAACGAGATACACCCCACTGTCTGACCAGTGCTGCCGCTGCTGCTCTGTCGACGCACCCGCAGCGGCACGCCGACGCGCCACGTCCCACGCCGCCTTCAAATCCTCGACAGACAGAGAAGGCAGCTGCGCCGCGTTCACCGTCGCCGTGGCGGTGGCGGATCGCTGCCCTCCACTGTACAGAAATTGGGATGTGTTCGTCCGGCTCTCCTCCTCCGCCGCACACGGCTGCGCCAACACTGAGGGAGGCAGCACTGACATGAGCTGCCGCGTGTCACCCACCGCAGCGGCCACGTCGAGGTGCGCCGCGCCGCTCCCGAAGGCCGAGAGACATCCGGTAAAGTCACAGCTGAGCAAGCGGCTGCGGCGGTGCATCACCACAGCAGCGCAGAGCGCCACGAGGCAGGTGCCACTACCGCCGCCGCCGCCAGTGCCGTAGCTGAAGAGAAGATCCCACAGAAGGTACACCTTGCGCGTCGGCAGGCTGTGGGAGAAGACGGTGAGCAGCCAGCTAATCGCGTACAGCTCCGGTGTGCAGCCGAGAACGCTGAAGAGGTAATGCGCCAGGAGCGGGTCGCAGTAGCGCAAGACGGCGGTGAGACGATGTAGCTGGTCGGACATGGAGGGCTTTGTGGCGACGGTGCTGTGCTGCTGTTGCTGTTGCTGCGCAAGAGGCGGCGACTGCAGCAGGCTCGAGCGGCTGCCCAGCCCCTCCTCCCCGCCTTCATCGTGGGCGATGAATTGCTCCACCACGGCGCTGAGCTGCGCAAGCACGAGCGCCTCATCGTGCGGGCTGACAGTGAGCAAGACCGCACAGACGCTGTCGAGGCCCTGCCAGTACGCGAAGCGGGGGTGGAGGAAAAGCCACGCCCGCAGCAGCCGCTGCAGCTGCGCCGAGCCACGTGCACTGGAGAGGAGCGGGTGGTAGGCGTGGCAGCGGGGGATGTCGACGGCGAGCTGGCGGTCATTGAGCGAGGGTTTCGCCGCCGTGCGCTGCAGCGCGTGGGCAAAGACGGCTTCGCGCTTGCGAGCAGGTGGGACGTGGAGGAGGCAGCCCCAGACGGCGCCGCGGATGGTGGGTGGAACCGCGAAGAAGGGCGAGATTCCGCCGCACGCTGTCGGTAAGTAGGCGGAGTGCAAATAGGCACGCACCTGCTGTGTCGCATGAGCAGCACTGCTGCCGCTACCCATAACACTAATAGACGCCGTGTCTCCTCCGTGCGCTTCCAGGCAGAGGCGCTGGAGGGCCGCGACGTGGTGCAGCTGCAAAGGGAGCGAGAGATCCATCGGCGTCAGCACCGCCTCCACCGCCGGTCGTGCGCGACGCACCGGGGCGGGCGGTTGCGTCATCGACGCCGCGTAGGAGAAGTAGGTTGGGTAGGCGGCCCGCTCACGACGCGAGACGTCCCGGGCAGCTTCCCACGCACGCACGTCGTCCCCGATGAAGGTGCGCAGGGTGCCGGTGCGCTTCACCAGCTGGTCCAGCGAGGCAATGATGTCGGCCGCTACCGCTAACCGATCACCGCCTTCACGCGTCTCTTGCTGCTCTCCTTCCTCCTCCTCCAGCTGCGCCATCGCAACGAGAAGGGCACGTGTCGGCACGTACAGCTGCAGTGCGGTCTCGTGTGTCCGTCTCTGCCCTTCCTCATCGCGCGCGCAGCCGCACACCGCCATGTAGGTTGTCAGCAGCCCACGCTCCGCCACCCCGCGCAGAAAAGGGTGATTCACAGCTGCGAAGCGCGTGCGGCCGCCGTCATCGCCGTCTTTTCCTGCGTCGTCGTCGCCGCGACGCAGCGCCACGCAAACGCACGTGTAGAGCAGGTGCAGGAACTCTTCTACCGCGTCGACGTCAGCGGCATCGGCCACAGCGCCGTTCGCCTTTCCACCCGCGCCACCACCACTACCACTACCACTGCTGCTGCTGTTCGTCTGCTGTGTGCGTTGGTGCTTGCCAGACGCGGTGCGGCGCCGCAGAAAGCGGGCCAGCCGCACCCACAGCCCCTCACCACCACCACTACCTTTGTTATCAGTCCACGTCGGCACGCCAAACAACGGCATCAGCGGCGTGTCCATCGAGTTCACGGCGCGGTCGAGCCGCTGCGGCAGGCGGGCGACGGTGGGAGACGTCGCGGACGTCGGCGAGCCGCAGCGCAGCGGGGACCGCAGGGAGACGTCGAGCGAGGAGATGCTGTCGAGGCGGCTGGGCAGGGTGACGGTGAGGGGCGGCCGCAGGCGGAAGGCACGGCCCGGTGCGTCTGCTGCGGACACACTCCCCGCCTCCTCCGCCACAACAACACTTGACGCGACAGCAGAAGGACTGGTGAGAGCGTCAGGAGCGTGCACAGCAGCGACACTGCGCTGCCCCCGCCAGCTGCTTCCCGACTCGCTACACGCAGAGCCGAAGGGTGAGGGAGGAGCCACCAAGGGACTCGAGCTGCTCATCTCCGCACGTGGTGACGGCGCGGTGGCGGCCGTGACGTGCGCCATCCCAAACGCGTTCCACCGCTCCGAGCGGCGCCAGCAGAGCCCACGCGCTGCCACCTCGCCAGCCAGCACGCGCGTCACGAAGTCGGTGTCGTAGTGAGTGCAAAGGTACCGCACCCACTCCTGCGCCAGCACCGCTGGGGAGGGAGGCACGCTCGTCTCGCTCTCTCTGCCCTGCTTCTGCGTCTTACGACTCGTCGCGTCACGACCGCACCGCGCGTCTTCTCCCTCGACGCCATCGACAAGAAGCGCCTTGAGCGCCTTCTGCAGGTGGTGCAGCGCGGCGTAGAGGAAATTGTAGGCTGCCGCTTGCGACACGCGGTGGTGCGAGGCGAGCACTGCGAGGACATCCGCGTACACGGAGTCGGTGGGTACGCCCAGCACGGCAGCAGCAGGTGTTGAAGGTGGCGGCATCGCGTCTGGTGAAGCGTCGCTTCCACTCGCTTCTTCCTTTTCCTCCTCCTTCCCGCTTCGCCGTCCGTCATCAGCTGTCGCTGGCGTCGTCAGCGCACTCAGGTGACACTGCGCGGGATCGCCGACGTCGAAGCCGCACAGCGCGGCCTCCAGCACCACCACGGCGGTGTTCCACACGTCGTCTGAGAAGCGGTGCACCGGCGCGGTGTCGGACTGGCGCAGCTGCTGAGCAAGGTAGACCTCAGGCGCCATGTAAGGCACGGCACGACGCAGGCGGACGTCTTCCTCTGTGGGATCGAAGAGCGGCACAATGACCGGCGGCGGCGCAGCAGCGCTACTCGACGTGTTTGCAGGGGCGGGGGATGTGGCCGGCGACTGCGAGCGCCGCACCGGCTCACTCACGTACTTGAAACCTGCAAACGCCGACGTGGACGTGGCGAGGGCGTCGCGACCCGCCGCAGGGACGCAGACACGCAGCAGCCGCAGCGCCGCTGCCATTGGCTGGCGGAGGACGAAGCGGGCCTCAGCAGAAATGCCCACGTCACTGCTGGTGAAGGGGCCGAAGCCGCAGCTGTCTTCGTCGTGGGCGGCTACCAGCGAGGGAGGCAGCTTGGGTCCCGCAGGCGCACGCGCAGCACCACCAACACCACTACCGCTACTGCTGCTACTTGTGGCCAGTGCGGCGGTGTGGATGAGGTGCCGCAGATGATGGTCGCGCAGAATGGGCGAGGCGTGCACGCCTGGTGGCACTGCGAGCACTGCCTGACCGTTGAGAGAGAGCGGCGGCAGCTGACGAGGACCCTGCATGTAGCGGTATGCCCCCCACAGCCGATCCCGCTGCCGCCACGCCGCGCCAAGCAGTTCCCACAGCGTCTGCCACAGCCGCTCCAACTCGTCAGCCGACACAACCCGACGTCTGTTCGACGCGCTGTGCGACGCCACGCTTCCTTCTCTTCTTCCTCCGCGTTGTTGTTGCTGCTGCTGCACAGGACGTTGCGATAGCGAGCAAGTCGATCGCACAGCGTCACACTCACATCCTCGCAGACGTTGACCCACTCTCGCTGGTGGTGCGGCCACGCGTACCGCGGCAGCAGCACGTGGCGGGCAATGAGCTGCATATCCCGCAGCAGCGGCTTAAAGCGCAGTAGGGAAGAGAGCAGCGGTGGTGTGAGTGCTGAGGTGGGGAGGCCCAAGACGGTGCCTCCGCTGCTTCCACCTTCACCACCGCCGCGACGACGCACTGCTTCGGCCTTCGCGAACAGCTCCACCAGCTGCGCATCCACCTCCGTGAGAATCGCCTGCAGGTGTGAAACACCGTCTTTGTGAGCCTTAGCATTGCGCGTTGCCGCGGCGTCTGCCCAAAGCCCATCGCATCCGGCTGCTTCCTCGTCACTCTCGTCCTCCATGCTTGTTGCGGCAGGAGCAGAGTCGGCACGGGCAGCGGAGGTCCGGCCACCAGCTGCTGTCGCCGCCGCCGCCCTCTCGTTTTGTTGCTGCTGTGGTCGATGTCCGGCGCGACGCCGCTGACGCCGCTGACGGGCTTCAAGAGCACACAGCCGCAGCAACAGGTAGGACTCCTCCTCCTCCACAGAAGCCCCAGCAGCCACCGCAACGCCGCTCTTGCCACCACTTTCCTTGTTGTCACGGGGAACAGTGTACACCCGTCGCTGCGCTGGGCGACACAGCAGGAGAGACGAGGAAAAATCATCCTGCAGCTGTCGGACGTAGCCGGCCACGACGTGCGCGACGGAGGGGAGGGTGTAAAGGGCGTGGGGGACGCTGCGCATCGATCGCACCTCGCAGCGCAGGCCGTCGGCGTCCGCACCAGCAGCGGGCATTGTCGGAGCCCGAGACGCTGACTGGTGATGTTTGGCGCCACTCCGTTGATGCAACTCATCAGAGGTGTGAAGCGGCACAGACATTCTTTTTAAGTTTTCCCTTCAAAGCCGAAACAGGCACGCGCAATTGCGTTGATGTGTGTGAAAGGGAGCCGTGTAAAGGCTACTGGAGAAAGGCGTTCAGGAGCACACACACAGACATGCACGCACTGCCATGCAGACAGAGGAGGTATATGTTCAGCAACGATAAGAGTTTCTCGATAATGCAAAAAGAAAATAAAATGAAAAGCAGAAAGAAAGAAACAGCACAAGAAAGAAAAAAAAAGAAATCAGGAGTGGGAAAAAGAAGCGTGCGTGATGAACGCACAATATACCTGCTGAAGGGGCAGCAGACGCGCCGCAGAAAAAAAAAAACCAAGCCTGGTGAGAGAAGTGTTCAATTTGATGAGTAGTGTGGTGTAACCCCGAGTGACGTGGACTTCAGTAAAGCTAAATTAAGGAAAGGCGAGACAAACTGAAAAAAAGGTTGGAGGGAGAGAGAGAGAGAGGGAATTGAAGCTCTTCTCGCTCGAACCAGCACCGTGAACAAAAGTGCAGATAGGTGAATGCAGGTGGGAGACGACCTTCAGAGCACCTCGGCTGACGTAGCAGGAAGCATCTTCCCTCCACGCTCTTTTTTATTTTGTAAACAGCGGGATTTGACTTAGTGGCTTTGACTCGCAGCGTGTGCGTGTGACAAACGCCAGCGCCGGCATCTATCCCTTTGTCCAGGCCTTGATGCCCACGCCCATACTCCAACAAGCTCGCTGCATCATTCATTTTGCAGCCTCGAGAAAACAGATTTGGCGTTGCTTCTGCTTCCCCTTCGCGAGAGGTGAAAAAAAAAAGAAGTGAAAAAAGGTTTTGTGTTTTTGTGTGAGGATCGCAGCCAGGACACGTGACTAACAAAAACAAAAACAAGAAGAAAAAAAACACCGAACATATCAAATACTCACACGTGTACAGGCACAACGCCTACGCGCACCTCTTTACGCCGCTTTCTCATGCGCGGCCACGGCGGCGTCGATCTCCGCCTGCGCCGTCCGCTCGCGGTCCATGATCCGCTTCCACGCATCCTTCAGCAAGTCCTCCGCAGCAAAGTAGACGTTGCGGATGAGCGTCTTGCGGAACGACAGCGTCGTGTTCAGCACCACCGGATCCCCTTCCTTGAGAAAATCCTTCAGCGCATCCTGCGCGAGCAGCAGAGTCACGTCCTCCTTCGTCACCTCACCCGACAGCAGCGGCTCGCGGCCAATCTTCGAGAGAACGTTGCTGAGGCGTCCCTCGCTCACGTTGTTCAGCAGCAGCGCGTTCGCCGCGGCCTCGACCTTGGGCAGCATCGAGTCCGCCAGCACCGTCACGTGCCGTCCGCCCCGCACCCGTTGCAGCGCACCAGCGCGCACCGTGTCGAGAAACGTTGCCTTCAGCTCCTGCTGCTTGCCCGGGTGCTTCAGCTCCATGAAAGAGGAGCAGCGCAGCTTGATGATGGTGGAGACGGTGCTTGTCTCGATGGCAGGGTCGCCGCGGCGGACGTGGCGGATGACAAGGCCCTCGGCGAGATTCCCCTCGAGTGGGTAGTTGCCCAGGCCGAGCAGCGCCGGCAGCGGGGTGATGAAGTTCTCCACATCAAAGGCGAGGCACTGGTCCAGCGTGCCACGCACGAGGGGCTTGGCGTACAACAGATTCGGCACCTGCGCGCACATCTCGGTAAACTCGTCAAAGGGCAGCAACACCATGTCTTCCTCCGCGCCAGAGATGGAGTATTTGATGTCGAAGGCGTAGTAGTGCAGCTCGGGGCTGTACTGTGGGAAGGGCTCGGACTGAATCTCAACGCCGGAGATCGGGATCTTCTTTCCATTCGGCAGTGTACACCATTTCGTGCTCTTCGGGACGAGCGGGTGCTTGTACTTGGCGCCGAAGAGCTCGCCATGCATCACGACACGGCCCATCCTGCCCGCTACTTGGTGCTTGCGCTTCAGCAGGTTGCAGAGAGTGTGGATCTGCGCGGTGAAGTCGTCCATCAGCAGGTGATAGCCAAAGAAGTTCTCGTTCGGGTCCATGATGCCGCTGCGCTTCGCGAAGCGGACTTCCTTCTCATCGATCAGGTAGACACCAAAGTTGGAGCCGTGCACCTTCTCGCAGGCCACCCACTCCTGTGAGGCGAGGCCGCTGCGTCGGATAGACTCGATGCGGGACTCCGTCGGCAGATCAATTTCATTGTACGCCGTGAAGTCGTCCTGATCGCGTGGGAGGGGCATGTAGGCGCGCCGTGACGTGCGAAGGGCACCTGCTGCGGCTGCTGCTGCTGTCATCGTCCACTGCGTTCGGCCACACGTTGTAAGGCAAGAAGGGGCAATTGAAGTGGCTGTTGTTGTGCGGAGTACAGGCCCGATGACGGTGGCAGAGGAGGAGGAAGACACGGTGGTGTTCAGCAATGCGGGCGTTACGGAGAAGTTGCGGCGGCACGGCTCGCCAAGCCCGGCCCGGCACGACGCACTCGTCTCTGCTCTGCGAAAGAAAAGTCTGCGCATTGTGTTCTGTTATTGTCTGAACTACGAAAGAGAGACGAGAAGCCGTGTATCGAGGAGACTTACCGGCTCCGCTGGCTGTGACTTCTTCGCGTTCAGCACGCGTTACCGTTGTAAGGACAAAATAAATGGTTAAAGCAAATGGGATAAAAGGAGAGAGAAAGATGGAAGGTGTGATACAGGTGAGAAAGGGAGTTATTGTGGAGGGAGTCTGCGCCGCCTCTGCGCAACCGCGGCCTTCTCCGTCATCGCCTGTTTACTTCTTGAGAGTTCGCTATCACGTCTGCTGCAGCCGCCACGATCCAGCCGTGCATCGCACGGGCCCATCGACGGGAAGTGAACATGAACTCCTCACCCTCTTTTTTTTCCATCTTTTCCACACACAGAAATGTTGCTAGTGAGCGGTGTTAGGCCAGTTTGCACGCACCCTCATCCTGACGCAGAAGAACACCTTCCCGCCCTTGTCCAGCTTCGTCACTTTCTTTCTCTTCCCTCTGTTTGTGCGCTGTCATACTCATAACGAAAGGAGGGAGAACCAAACGCACACATGTGCTCAGCTCTTCTAAGCAATTCAACCAGCACACACACACAAACACGCAAACGTATTCACCCACGAGGTGAGAGAGACAAAGATGAAACGACCAAAATTTTTATTATTAAGCACTAACAAAAGAAAAAAAGCACAGCGAGTGCGGCGAGGGAAGCGCTGTCAAGGCGGAAAAATAGAAAACAATAAACACGTAGGTTTGCATGTATATGTGGAGAGGCGAGAAGCAGGGGAAGAGGCGGGAGTGGGCAGGTGGGCAGAGTGACGCTGCGTCCGCCGCCTCTGTCACGTCGCAGCCTCGGAAGAGCATCCCCCACGCAGCACAAACTTCACAGTGACGCAGAGAGAGGGGGAAGCAAAGGAACACCAGCACTATCAGCGATGGAAAGCAGACAGAGTAGTACACGCCTCCCGCACAGACAGAGAGAGAGACACGCAGAGCGCACAAAAACTAGCAAACAGAAAAAAAAAAGCTGATGCAAGCGTGTGTGTGTGTGGATTTTGTGTTTGCGTGTTTGTTGATACGCGGAGAGCAGAATTGGGCCAATCGCCTCAGCTGCCTCTGTTTGGCGACGCGAAGGGCAAAAGCCCTTAAAAAAGAGAAATAAGATAAAACTTGCAGAGAGAAGGAAAAACAAATTCAAATTTGTGCAAAGAGGGAGATACGTTTCCTGCAACAATGGGAAGCGGTAAAGGATGCAACGCAAGCAGTGCAGGTTGAGGGAGTGGCACAACGAATGGAAATAACCAACGTAGGACCACGATCTATACCGTTGTGTCTAGCAGAGCACACACACCTACACACACACGCTCGCCCGCACTCCTCAGCACTACACCTTCACCTTCATGGACCAAAACTTCACCTTTCCGCGGCAGCACACCGTTGTGAGGAAGAAGCTCGTACCACCACCCGCAGCAGCTACACCGATCACCAGCTCCGTGTGCAGCGGGTAGGCGGCGGTGGGGCCGTCGACGAGCACATAGTTGTCCGGCGCCGCCGCTGACGTCGGCACAGCGTTCAGCATGCCACGATTGTCATTGCCGAAGTCCGTTGCGTCGCCTGTCGTCATCAGAAGACTCGCGTTCGCCGTGCTGTCCTCCAAACTGCGCCGCGCGTTGCCGTCGTCGCCGATGTCCTCTACGGTGCTGAAGATGTAGGGCCAGAAAGAGGTGCGGCGGTCGTAGGAGGAGGCGAGAAGACAGACGCCGACGTACTGCGGCATGCCGCCACCTGTGGCACAGGCAGCCCGCTTCGCACTGCTCTTTACTCGCCCCGTGCTGGCTGCAGCACCAGCAGCACCACCACCGCCAGAACCACGCAGCGTGGCCACACCCGTGGCCGGCAGCACAATCGGGAAAAAGTTCAGCCGACTCACCCAGCTTCGATGGAAGCGCTTCTTCTCCAAAATGCGCAGCCGCCCGCCCGCCAGCACGGACTCCGTGGAGGAGAGGTGCGAGATGGTTTCCGCGCCGCAGTTGTTGTTGTTGTGTGGGTGGTAGCTCGACTCGGCCGCACTCGTGGAGGCAGAGAGGAGCTGAAAGGCCGTCATCGTGTCGTCCTCCCCGGAGGCCACCAACACGTCGGGCGTCAGCAAGAAGCGTGTCGACGTCGACGTCCACTGCAGGGCCAAAATTTCTCCCACGGCGTTGTAGTCTGTCGGGGCCACCGAGGAGATGATCTCCATGCCAGGCAGCCGCACGAGGGCGATGACGCCACCGTTGCAGGCCACGGCAGCGATGTGCTGGTCCTCCTCATGCACGATCAGCGCCTGCTCCGGTGTCACGAGCGACGTCAGCGGCGCGTTACCCTCCCCGGTTGTGATCGGTGGCAGGCAGCTCGTCCAGAGACGCGTGTAGAAGGGCGGAACGCGAACGGCAATCGAGTGGATGGGGCGGAGACCGAAGTACTGGCTATTGAAGTGGCGCAGCATCCACCCGCCTTCGCAGGTGACACAGAGGAGCAAGACGTGCCCGTTGTCAAACCCCACCGCGTAGAGGGAAGGCGGGACGGGGTAGTAGTAGTGGCTCGGCGTGGTGGCGCCGGTCGGGGTGAAACCAGAGGGCACGTCGTCGCTCTCGAAGCTTGGCCGGCGATTGCGCTTCGCCACCGTCGCGTACTCCACCATGGCGGTGATCTTCTTCTCGATCCCGTTCTGCACCTCCACGATGCTCGACACCGGAGAGCAAATAAGCTTGCTGCCGGCGCCGCTGTTGCCGCTCGCGATGGCGTTGCTGACCTGCTGCGAGCCGGCGTTGAAATTGATGTGCTGCACAATCTTCTCCCGCAGGAGACTGAAGATAAAAATGTCCCCGTTTTGGTTGCCGAAGATGAGATGCGGCTCGACGGTGAAGCGGACAGGGGCGGCTGAGATGGTGCGACGGCTCGCGTCGGCACCGCTGAAGCGTGTCGTCTTGGACTGGAAAAAGACCGCTCCTTCCCCACCACGGACAGGGACATCCGCGAAGGCGATCTTGGTGCGACGCTCTGGCTTGGCCGTCACCGCAGCCAGCGGATCCGTGCAGAGCGGCTTCACCTCCTCGCGTCCGACGAGGATCAGCTGATGCGACGTGACCTTGCGCGTCGCAATGCTCGCTGAGAGCGACTGCAGGGCAGCCGTGTACAGCAGCTTCCCGTCTTGATGCGCCACAACGTAAATAGAGAGGTGGTTGAAGGTGCTGGCGCTGACAAGCGTGTGCTGCACCGGCGCGTTGCTGTCTGTGGGGCGTGGGAGCGGCGGCACGTTTGCCTCGGCGTTCATCGATAGCTGCGCGGTGGGTGTACCAGCCGGCGCGCCAGCAGCACCAGCAGCGCCGCCGCTGCCGTCTTCCCCGGCTCCTGCTGCTGCTCCTGCGGCTGGCGCTGTTGCTGCTGGGGCTGGTACCGGCGATGTCGACACGTTGCCCCCCGCCACGGCGAGCGGCACGGTGGCAATTGAGTTGAGCGGCGCAGACGGCGCAAACGCCTGCACCGTCGGCAGCGTCCCGTCCACCAGCACGGCGCGCAGATTCGTCGAGCTGTGAATGCCGTGGATGCCCTCGGGGTACTGCGTGAGGTGGTGGGCGATGGTCCGCGCCACGGCGGGCGAGTGCGGGGAGCCGGCGGGGCCAGCCGAGCTCGGCGGCGGTGCGGAGCTCGACGCGGTCGACTTGCCTTCCTTCGCGTTACTGACGGAGGAGCCAGGTTTGCCCTGCGAGGCAGCCACCGCGGCAGCAGCCACCGAGCCAGCGGTGGTCATCATGCGATCGCCCCGGCCCCAGTGAATGGCCAGCAGGGTGTCCATCTCTGTCAGTCCGTGCGCCGGCGCCTGCCCACCCGTGTAGCTTGGCGCCACGATGAAGGTCTGCGCGGGTGGCATCTCCAGCGAGCTCAGCGACGGGTTCGTGGTGTCAACGAAGGAGCCGTACACGGCCCCGCGGGTGTTGCCCGCCGTCACGACGAAGGGGTAGCCCGTCGACGTGTAGGCGCTGTTAATTGCGTTGACCAGCGAGGCCTCCACGTCCACCTCGATGCAGGGCTCGCCAGGGAAGTAGCGGTTGCAGAAGGCGTCGTGCGTTGGCGTGCGGTGGGCTTCTTCTTCACACGCGGCCGCCGCCTCTGCGTTCAGCTCCTCTGGCAGCACGTTGGCGAAGGCGGAGCGCTGCGGGGAGGAGATGCCGCTGCTCGCGTCGCCCTCGTCGACGTCCTCTGCGAAGTGGTGCATGAGGGGCACGCGGAGACGTCCGTCCATCAAAGGGTCCCAGCCGCGGTCGTCGGTTGGGGATTCGTCCTGCGTCTTGACAGACGGCGGCGTGGGCGGATGCGCAGCTTCGGCGTTGACCGCGGGCACAGCCGTCATAATCGTGTTGGTGGCGGTGGTGGTCGCACTCGCTGCTGCGCCTCCGGCGGTGGGAAGGGAGATGGAGAGTGACGAGGGCATCGAGGCCTGCGCGGTGCGGGTCTGATCCCGCTTCAGCAGCGGCGTCGACACAGCCGTGGATGTCTTCGACGCGGTCGCAGAGGCTGGCGGCGGTGGTGGCGCCTGTTCGGTCGGCGTCGAGGCGGGTGTAATGCCAGAGTGTCGCACAACACCCGAGAGAGTCGTGGTGTGTGCCGCCGCAGATGCCGTTTTGGGGCTCGAGCGAGAGGAGGAGGATGCTGCGCCACCCGTGTTGAGAGTAGGCGGTGCCGTGACGGTCTTTGGGGCCTTCACAGGCGCACTCTCACCGACACACGAAGGAGAGGCCTTGCTGCTCATTGCGTGTGTGTGTGTGTGTGTGTGTGTGCTTGTCTAGAAGTTTGCCTCAAGGTGCTTAATACCGTCCTTCTGCTGCTTCCTCTGACGAAAGAATCTATTGTTGAGCTTCGCAGCGATGCCTTTGTTTCTCTGGTGGATCCACTTTAGAAAAGAAAAAAAAAGATGAGGGAGAGAGTAAGAGTGCTTCCACACGTGACGGTGGCAACAACTATGAGCGGCCGCTTTGCTTAGAGCGTTTGTTGGGAGTTGCTCGTTTCGATAGCACGCGATAAAGAAGACCACAGCTCAGCGATAAAAAAGAAAAAGGAAAGAGAAGTGGGAAGGGTGGTACGCAAGGACGAAAGGGCAAGAGTCTGCCGCGATGGAGAGAGGGGTAGCTTGCTGGAGTGGTGGAGGCGATGCTGTGATGGAAAGAGAGAGAGAGTGTGTGTGTGCAACAGAAGAAGAACGTTCGCTCAATTGCACATGTACACGCGCGCACGCTCTGTTTAGGATGAGGGGGAGAGAAGGAGAGGTGCGTGGAGCTCCTTTGATTTTTTTTTTTGGGGTCGTGGCGTGCACACACGGAAGGGTGTGTGTGTAGGTGTGTGTGAGAGGGTAAAGTATTCAGAAGAGAAATGCATGAAAAGAAGAAGCGAGTGAAGAGAGAGAGAGAGAGAGAGAAAGCAACACTGGGACAACAACAAACAAATAGTCACTGGGCAGTGCGCAAAGATAAATTCCCAGATAAGAGAGGGAGAGATTCGAAGATGGTGCAGAATGCTCCGTGACCAGCCGCCGCTGTAGTCTTCTTCAACTAGGAGCACACAGCAGCACTCGCATTGGTTGCTTCAGATGGTGTGCAGACATTCAAATTTGCACAGACGCACACAGACACGCTTCATTGCACGCACACAGAGTAAAAGAGCAGCAAGGAGGAAGGGTTTACCAGCAAACGTTATAAAGACTAGAGACCCCGCTCTGTCGATGGTCTGCCCTCCACTTGCCCTTGAAAGGAATACGGAAAAAAAAAGAGAGAATAAAAGAAAAAAAAAATTATCGATCTCATATAAGGGGAGTGACGGTGCGCTGCACGCCACGGAAAGAGCAAAAAAAAGGGAAAAAAGAAACGTGAGCTCAAGAGATGGGAAAAAGAGGAGTAAGCAAACAACAGCAAAAAAGTGGTTGGACAGCGGAGGCAGAGGAAGGCGCCACGGGAGTTCCGCTCTCAGTTTTTTCTCGTTAATACTTCTATCGGATATAACTGTATATCTGAGTGTCGTTCTTTTTCCCCTTCTTTTTTCTCTTGACTTTCTTAAACTCTTCATGTGCAGTATAGGTGCGGACTGAATTATGCGTGTTTTTTTTTTCGATTTTCATTCTCATCTGCCGCGTTTAACGGACGCAATCGGCCATCCTCGGTGGTCTGTGTGCGTGTGTGTGCATGTGCGTGCACGTCAAGCCAGGCTCTTGTGTTTATATGTGTGTATAACTGCTGTGCGATAGAAAGTTGTTGCTCTGATGATGTACGCTTCTTTTTTCTTACTCCACAGCCCGTATCAACGCCACTGCTGCCGTCGCAGGTCACGGTGTGATCCCACGCCGATCTCTCTTCATCGTCTTTGTGCGTGTGTGTTCACGACTAGTCGCACAGAAAGAGAGAGAGAGCGAGAACAGGAGAGAGTGTGTGTGTGACCTAAGGCTTCCAACGAGGATTATTACAGCCCCTTGTAGTAGGTGAAGTTTTGCACCGGTGAGCCGTCCAGCCGCTTCAGATTCTGGAAGCGCGGCTCCAGCTTCGAGGCGGGGATCGTCTGCGTTAGCGCAAAGGCCGCCAGGGCCGGCGGCACCCCGATCGTGATGCCCAGCATCTGCAGAAAACACTCCGTCGGCACCGAGTAGCGGCGCGCCAGCGGGCTCACCCGCATCAGCGGCATCATGCAGAGCGTGGGCAGCACCATGCAGGGCAGGTTCCAGATGATGCGCGTCGCGCTGCACTTCTTCAAGCTGTCAAAGCCAGCCGCCGTGCTCGTGCCGCACACCGTGCCATCCTCGTTCACCACACGAATGCCCTGCCCGCTGCTGAGCCACTCATTCTTGCGCATGCTGGCCAGGTTCACGATGGCAGCCGCGCTCACGGCAAGGAAGGGCACCGTGGCGCGGATCAGCGTGGCCTTCATTGTGCCGGTCGGGATGCTCTTCAGCCACATCGTCGCTGTCAGGCTGCCACCGCAGGCCACCAACACCGCCGCCGTGTACGCCTTCGCGATCTCCGACACCGGCTGCGCATCGGACGAGCGGTTGGCGTAGTTGACAGCGCTGTTGTAGCTCTGGTTGAACCACTGGATGCCGACGGTGCGTGGGATGCTCAGCACGGTGGAGGGCAGCATCATGAAAGGCACGACGAAGTAGTTCATCGGGAGGAACATGGACATCCGGAAGAAAGGGTTCAGCACCTCCTTGGTGGTTGGGTGAATGCAGCTCTCCACCGCCATCCGCGCGTGCCACAGCTCCTTGTCGCTCGCGTTGCTCGCCTGTCCATCCTTCCAGCGGTCGAGCAAGATCTGCGACTTCTGCAGCGTGCGCTCGTTCTCCAGCAGCATGAGCGGACTAATCGACTCGGCCCAGTAGCGAGTGCGGCCCCAGAATGTGTTCATGTCATACTTCGTCCCTTCCATAGTAAATGTGGGAGGCGCCATTTTTTTTCTTACAGCGTTTCAAGCGGCGAGAAAGTGAGTGTGCTCTCTCTTTTGTTTTTATAAAAAAGTGCGTTGGTCCCGAGGTGAGGGGAACAATTGCAAGAACAACAGTGACGACGACGACAACACGCCTTATTTGATAATAGTAATAATAATAAGGAAAAGCGGTGTTAAGTTAGCTGAGTGTGAAGCTCTCTCTGCTTATTTGGAAGAGTGGTTTCTCTAAAATGGTTTGTGTGGAACGTAGGAATTTTTTTTTCTTCTTGTGCATCGTCGCGGTGGTGAAGAGAAGGAGAAAGAGAAAGAGAAGGTTAAGGCGATATCAGGTAGAATTCCAATGAGCAGCAATGCAACAACAAAAAAAAAAACGCGGACAATGCGGTGAAATGTGTGTAGCAGCAGTATTTTTAGTAGAACAGTGCAAGCGTGCAACGAAGCACTTGTCAGTAGATGCGGGTGGCGTTGCAGCTGCGGTCCACGGAAGATACAGGAACCTGATTGGTCAGCTGGTTTGAGTTTCTTGCGATCCATGACGGAGAATAGAAAAAAGAATTTCACTTCGTTTCTCGTTGGCTTCTATGCTGGCGCTCGTCCCCAATCACACAAAGAAAACAGCCACGCAACCTCCTTCTTTGTTTTCTCTCTTCCCCTCCCATCTCATTCCTGCTGCAGCCCGGCCCTGAGAAAGGCGGTGCGCCACAGCGCCGTGAGGTCGGCCCACGGACTCGACGGCGCCGGCAGCTGCCGCAGAAAACTCTCGCCCTCCGCCACTGTGGGGACAAAGTTCAGAAAGACGGGTTCGCGTGTTGACGCCCTCTCCACCTCCGCCACCGCGGACGCCTCGACCAGCTTCCCCTGCTTGTACACCCGTCCGCCCTGTGTCTTGGGGAGGTGAAAGGAGAAGCTCTCCGCATCCATCAGTGGGATCGAGACGAGGCGGGTGGCACGCGTGTCGGGGTGCGTCCACTCCATCTTGTGCAGAATCCAGTGCTCGAGATGCCGCAGCGCCTTCTCACCGCCTGCCAGGACAATCAACGCGTCGCAGTCGCCCACGTAGAGCACAAAGCCGCGAAGAAGGTTGTCGTTGGCGTAGTGGCGTATCTTGCCAAGGTGAGCCGGTGCGTAAATCGGAAAGACGCGATAGGCACGCAGGAAGGGGTGCTCGGCAGCGTAGCGCAGCTGGTCACGTGACCGCTTCAGAATTTGTTCCGGCAGCGCGGCGACGTGGCGGTCGTGATTGCGGCGCTGATGCTCCAAGTTGCGCAGCTCGTACTGCTCCAGCACCTTCGTGTCGGCCGCCAACGGGTTCAACACACTCGAGGCAAAGAGGTTCAGCGCGAGGTTCTTGGTAGAGAGCCTGTCGTGTAGCAGGCGAGTGGACAGCGAGGATGAGGCGAGCGAGAGGGCTCCAGCTGCCCCGCTCACCTCCTCCAACGTACCCGCAGCGGAGGCAGCAGCGGCTCTCTCGCGCTGTTTACTCGCCTGCTTTGCCTGCAGCCGCTCTCGCCGCTCCGCCCGCAGCTCTTCCTTCGTCTTGTACTCCTTTAAGATCACCGGCGTCTCCCTGTCGCGGTACTGGTAGTGGCGCGTGTAATGGCTATCCGGGATGACGGGGTGGTGGACGAGGTCCAGTTGTGCCTCGTGGATTTGCTTTGGCGTGGCGGTGTTCGGATTCACCACAAGGTGGCGGGCTTCGCCGTAGCGGGGCATCGCTGATGTCCACCGGTCCCACGGCTCGATGTCTGGTACGCCGTCGGCGAAGAGCTGCGTGTGCAAGGAGGTGACATGAGAGGTGCTCGTGTTGGACAATGCGGAGGAGGACGGCGACGAGGACGAAGCGGGGGCGATGGTGCGTCCGCCCGTGCAGAAGTCCCGCAGCTCCTGCTGATACGCCTCCCGCCGCTGCAGCAAGTCTGACGAGGAGCTCTGCTGTTGCTGCTGTGCTGAGAGGAGGAAGTCAAGGGCATCCTGCGACGCCGCCGCCGCATCCTGCGCATTTGCTTCCGCGGTGGTCTTCTCTGCCGTCGTCGCTGTCGCTGTTGCTGCGCTGTGGCTTACCGTGCCACTCGGTGCCCCTTCCTGCTCAGTCACCATCGCACTCGGGGGTAGGAAGGGCTGCCCACCAAACACCTTCTTACGCCGACTCGCTGCGGCACCGGCCACCGCGACGTGTCGCTGTGCAATGCCCTGCAGGCCCGGGTCGAAGGCCCGCACGTCGGACACCTTTACCCGGTTGTCGTGCGCGGCTTGCGCGCTGTCTTGCAGCTGCGTCTGGTCGAGCAGGCCGGGCATCCCAGCAGTCCCCGCGGTGGCACTGGATTGAGTTGCATTGGCATCGGCTGCTGTTGATGCTGCCGTTGCGTTGCGTGGCTTCACGGCTGAGAAGTCGATGGCGACATCGTCAATATCCAGTGGCGTGCGCCGCGGTGGCTGTTGTTGCTGTGGTGGCGGCGGTGGTGGCATGGCTGTCAGGTAGATCAGCAAAGCCAATTGTTGTTGCTGTAGAGTGAGGAGAAAGGGAGAAAGAGAGAGAGAGAAAAAGGAGAAGAATGGAATGTGAATCAAACGAATTCGACAGGTAGTGATACGATACTCTTAAACCACACACTGCTTTTCTCGCGAACTCAGCAGACTCAGCGTCTACGTGGTACAGTGTCCGTAAGGGGACGAGCAGAGGCACAGAGCATACACACGTGCAGCTCACACGCACTGCGAGGATCCATGTAGCTCACAAGGCTTATTTTTATTGGTACAGCTCGGAGACGCAGAAGAAGATCGTTTACCTTAAAACTTTCCTCCGGGTCTACGAGCGTCTGTTCTTTTCCCAATCATGTCAACTTTTTTTATTTCTTAACGCGTCGGTGAGAGCTGCGCACAGCGTCCAATTAAGAGTTAGGTCGTTATAGTAGGCTTTTTAAAGAACCAACCAACCACCACCATTATTACATAATACACACACACACTTATAAAAAGGAGGTGCCCTACTTGTTGGGGCAATGGCGGGAGAGGTGGGCATCGGAGCCGCAGTGCTTACACTGATCCTTCGACGTACGCTGCACCAACGGCGCTGGCGCTGGCTTCGTAGTCGCCGCTGCCGCCGCCGTCGTGGTGGTGGTTGGCGACGCAATCCGCACCTTCTCTGCTGCCGGCGCCGGCGTGGCTGCTACGGCGGGCGTCGCTCCCGACCCATCGCAGTGCCGCGTAAAGTGGTTGGCGCTGCCGCACTTCTGGCAGCACTCCTTTGGAAAGTGGCTGGAGGTGCGAGTGGCTGCCGCAGCAGTAGCCGCAGGGGCCGTAAGAGCCGGAGGAGCAGACGACGACGATGCCGAGGCCTCCGCGACAGACGAGATATCTTGCACGGCTGCGGGTGGAGCTGCTGGTGCTGTTGTTGCCGCGGTGGCGGCACTGCCAGAGCCGTCGCAGTGGCGTGTGAAGTGCTCGAGGCTGCCGCACTTCTGACACGCGTTCTTCGGGAAGACGTTGGCCACTGCCGGCTTTGCGGTGGCGACGGCGGGCTGCGTCGCTGCTGCCGCTCCCTCTCCTGTTGCCGCTTGTGTCTTTGACTGCCGTGCCTCCTTCTTGGCCTTCTTCTTGGCGTTGCTGCGCTCGTCTTTCTCCTCGTGCTTCTCCGGCACCGCACCACCACCCGCGTAGAAGTCGGCGACGCGGACACCGCTCACGACGACGTGGATGGGACGGCCGCGAAAGGCGAGACACGGGAGGTGGTCGAAGCCCATGCCGTTGCGCAGATCATCTGCTGACTTCTCTGCATCGTTGTCGTTGTCGTTGGAAACCCTCTTCACCGCTGCAGCTGCTGGTGTGTTGGGCGGTGGGGCAAACATATCCGCCAGGGACATCTCCGCCACATCCATCGCGTCGTCTGCCTTAGCAGCTATACTGCCGAGAGGGACGTCATCATCAGGGACGGCGGAGCTCTTGCTGCTATGGGTGTCTGCAGCGAGTGCTTCCACCACCTCCTGCGCCGCTTCGTCGTCGTTCAGCTCCACCACCGCCATGCGGCTCCGGCCGAAGCCGAAGAAAAGGCTGCGGGCGACGCGTTCACGGAAGATGAGCTGCAGGAACGTCTCGTCCGCGATGGTGGGGACGGGGTAGACGATGAAGGAGGGGGCGGCCATCATGGCTGCTGGAGAGGCGGCAGAAAATGTCTGTGTGTTGTGATGGGCACCGCTTTGTTTAAGAACAACCTTTCCTGAACCGTGATCCACCAAGCGAGTCGGCTAAAAAAGGGTAGGCGGGAGAAAGAGCGCGGGACACAAACCACCGAGTTTGCGTCCAGACTGCCTGGCGGAAAGGTTTGTGAGTGTGTTTTTGTGTTGGTGTTCAACAAGAAAGGAGAGGAATAGAAACGGGGAGCCGAGGTAGTGCAACACACCGAGACTGCACAGAAAAAGACATTTTTTTTTTCGCGCACACACATCGCTATTCTTCTCCATTGCTTCGACATCTTCAGCGATGACCTTTTTGTTTTCCTGCCACTCATCCAGAGTAGGTATTCTTGTGGCACCGACCTTTGAGTTATAGTGGGCGCAAGACACCGCTCTGCTCCTAAAAGCACAGAGCTGACGTCTCGTGCTTCTGAGAGGTAATTCGTTTACTCTCCGTATACCAGCCTTTTGCCAGAGAGCGGCAGGTACGCAGAGCTGCACGCATTCTCTCTCTCTTTTTCCTTTTCTTCCTCTCTTCTCTGTGTCTGTTTTGGGTTGATGGTACAGGAGTTGAGGAGTGGGCCACACCGCCGCCTTATTGGCTGCTGCGGTGAATCACATCGAGGTGCATCTGGCAGACACACACACACACAAACAGACGGCGGAAGACATAAGAAAGGAGCAACAACAACAAAAGGAAAAAAAAAGAACGATTACAGCGCGCGTTGCGTACTCGCGGCAGTGAGACGCGAGCTGTCTTTGCCTGCCGCAGGAAAACAAAAATTGGAAAAAAATTGGTTTATACTCCCATCTCCTACGACGCTGTCCTACATGCATTCTACACTCAAGCGGCGCTTCTTCGTGCGATGAAACACAGAAGTCAAAAATATAAAAGTATTGAAAAAAAAACCCATTGCAGGTGAAAAGAGGGAAGGGCAAGAGGCAAGACCACCTTCGCCACTGAAAAAAAAAAAAAACCGCGTCTTCATCTGCGCGTAGGAAGGACTGTACATCGTCTAAAAGCCGAAAAATTCTAAAATAAAAAGAAAAATAAACGTGGGGGATGGTGGAGAAAATAGAGAGAAAGAGAAAAGGACTGAATGCGCTAGGTGAAAAAAGAAAAAAAGAAGAAAAAACTTGAGTTAGGGGAGAGAGAGGGCACGGAAATAGACATGCGGAAGTACATCGGGTGCGCGTGCGCAGGGGAGAATGAACAGGAGCGACGCACACAAAAAGAGAGAGAGAAAGAGAGTGTGTGTTGGTCTGCTGAGGAGGAGGCGGCACTGACAACAGCCGTCACAAAGAATTTGTACAAAAGGGAGAACGAGGCAACGGTTATCTGCTCCAACAAATGATCCTTTCTCACATACAAAGAAAACAAAACAACACAAGAAATGTACATATACATGTATAGTAAGTTGAAGGGGGTACATGTCAATGAGGTAAGAAGGCTTAAAAAAGAGAGTAAAAGTAACATCTTTGTTTATAAGCAGGAGAGACTACCCTATTATAGACACACGCGAACACACGTACGCACACTCCGGCTGCTCTATTCTGCAAGGAAGTCGCGTCGAGCAGACAAGTGCACGCGCCAGTTCGTTTTCCTTCTTTCATTTTTTCACGTCAAGCCGATAAAAGAAAGTGATGAAGAAGAGACGGGGTATTTAGGAGTGAAGCTGCCAGTCGTTTGGCAGCAACACCGGCACACCATGGCGGGGCGGCTCCCGCCACTGCCGCGACGCGGCTGGCGACGCATCGGCATTCGTGAAAACGGTCCGCACCCGCACCGCGTAGACACGCGTTTCCTTCGCCGAGGAGGGCAGGCGAAGCGTACCGCTGCTGCCGTCCGCCCCGCTGGTGGTATTGTTTGTCTTGTGCGTGGACTGCGTGGCGGAGTGTTGTCCGCGCTGGCTGTCGCCCGACGCCGCCCTCAGTGCCGCTGCCGCACCGGCACTGTGCTGGCGATGCTGGTGGTGGTGCCCGCTGCGACTGCGACTGCGGCTGCGATGGCCGCGGCGTTGCTTGCTGCTGCCTCTGCTCTTCTTCTTTCTGTTCTTCTCCGTCGCGCTGCTCACACCACGACTTGTTGCTGTTCCTGCTGCGTTGTCGTCGTGGCTGTCGTGCGTGCTGCGCCGCTGCTGCCACCGCGCTGTTTCGGACTTGGGGGTGATGGTCATGTGGCTCGACCGCCGCCCTCCCGACTCTCGCGCCATCGGTGAACTCTTGCACGTGCTGCGGTAGGCGATGCCGTTTACGCTCTCCGTCAGCTGCAGCTCCAAATCGAATTGGGACAGCGTGGGCGGGGCGGTGAGGTGCGCCGAGCCCGCAGCGGTGGCGCCGTCGCAGCCGAGAGGGGACGCCGCACTCACCGTCCGGCTCACCGCGTCCAGGGAGCTTGTCATGGAGTGGTCCGAGGTAAAAGGACGCACCACCTGTGGGTGGAGGGACGGCGGGGGGCTCGGCCGCGCCGCGCTTGTCCGTCGACCCGCCGCCGACACGGCCACCGCGGGCACCTCCCGCACGAGAGCAGGAGCTGCCGGCAGCGGTGGCGTCCCCTCGTCGTTCCCACTCGCCTCTTCATGCACCTCCTCGAAGAAGGAGGAGCCGGCGAGGCCGTTGGGGCCGACCGCCGTCACGGTGCGTCTGTGCGGCCCCTTCTCGTAGAGGCTGCTGCCCTGGATGACCGAGCTGCCCATCGCGGTATTCGCAGACACGGGCCGCTGCTTACTCACCGGGTGAGCGCCGCGGTGGATGGGGGACGCCGCCGTCGGTACGGCGCTGCTGCGGCCCAGCAGGCTGGAGGACTCCCCTGCGATGCGGCTGGGCAGGCTGGCGGTGGTGGTGCACGTGGCGCTGCGCGGCAGGTGCGTCCTGCTCGAACCCGCCACCGCTTTTTCTGCCCGAGCACGGGTGCTGCCGCTGCTGCTGACGCGGTGGTGGCTGCCGCCGCTTGTGTAGGAGGCACGCAGACTGTACGCGAGCTCACACGTCGGGAGCGTGGTGCGGTGCTGTGCGTCACCGCTGACCAAGTCCCGGTAGACGCCTTCCGCCATGGCCAGGACGCGCTGCCTGCCCGCCAGCGTCGGGCCGACCGTCGCACACCACGCCGCCCCGGTGGACGGCGCCGTGGCAGCTCGCTTGTGGTGGCCGGCAGAGGCGGGGTCGACCGGCGTTGCCTTGAGCTTCGTGTCGCCTGGCGTGCTCATGTCATCATCGAAGGAGGCGGTGTACGGGCGAGCACCGCCATCCACCGCGGCGTAGGGAGCACCGGTGATGGAGCTGCGCATCGCACCCGCTGCTGCCGTCACTGCCACTGCCGCTGCTGCTGCCGAGACCGCGGCGCCTTCGTCAAAGCAGTGCGTTGGCGACGAGGCATAGGCGTAGCTCTTCTTCCTCTGCTGCTGCGGCTGCTGGCGCGGCGCTGGGGAGAGGGAGGACATGCTGAGCAGCTCTCCGTTCTTCGCCTCCTCGGCAATCTGCACCGCACGTGTGCCGGCTTCGGCGTTGTTGTACGTCACCGCAAGCACCACGCTCGTCCGCCGGCCATGGCCGGTGCGCGCTGCGGCATCCGGGCTGTCATTGGCCTCGCGCTGTGCGGGCTCGGGAGGCCGGCAGAGCAGAATCGTGTCGTGCAGGTAGGGAACGTAGGTGCCGCTGCCGCCATCGTTGACGGCGCTGTGCATGCCCGACTCTCTGCCGCTGCCACGCCGCTTGAAGTGGTCGGGGTGAAAGGCGAAGTTCGTCTGCTTCCACCGCCGCCGCCGGTCTCCCGCATTTCCCCCGGCAGAGGGCCAAACGAGTGCGGCTGCGTCGTCATCTCCGTCGCTCTCATCTTCACTCCCGCTACTGCAGCTGCTGCTGTCCTCCGCACTGCCACGGCGGCGTGCAACGTGTTGCGTGGGTTGTGGGTTGAAGAGGTGGCGCTGTTTGCACCGCGCGCCGGTGATGGGGTCAAAGACGGGGTGGCGGGCGTCGCTGCGCCACGCGTACATGTCGCCGCGTTTGCCCGTGAGGCGGGCGTGGGCGACTTCCTGTCGCGTGGGAGCCCGCACGAAGTAGTCCAGATTTGGCTGTGTTGACATTCCTATATATATCCTTTTTTTTCTTACAACTTTTTTGTTCTAGCAAGTGAGAGAAGGAGAAAAGATGAGAAGCAGCGCGCACGCTGTCTGATGCAATCCACCAACAATGTGTGTGTGTGGGTGTGTATAGGTCCAAGGGAAAAGGCAGACGCTGCGTGAAGAAAGAGAAGAAGAGAGAGAGAGAGATAGAAGATTATGCTGAGATAAGGGAGCGGACGCACACCTACAAGAAGCAAGCAGTGGTGAGGCAAGTCCGCACGCACTCTGAATACTGTGCTGCGTCACTGCTACTGCGCAAAGCCCGAAGCTCCACACAGTGAGAGGGAGAGAGGGAGAAAACCGTGAGATCGAAGGCATGAAAAAAAGTTTTCATAGCGGCTTAACAGCGTGTGTCAAAGGCCACGATGGCGTGTAACGTGAAAAGTAGCAAAAGAAATAATTAAAGTTGACGGTGTGTGGGAGAGAGAGAAAGAGAGAGCTAAATAGGAGGACAAGAGACACACACACACACACAAACACGCACACTAAACACATATAAGTACGCAGAGAAACGAGGGAGGGCAGAGGAGGAGCCATTGCCCCTGAGGAAAAAAAGAAGAAAAAGAGAAGGAAAACCAACAACACATTCTTCCCCCTTCTCTCTCTCTCCCATGCAGCCGTTACCCAGCACGAATGCAGTAAAATAAAGAAGAGGAGGAGGGAGAGGGCGTTGACCCGCACCGGTCTTGAGAAGTAGATGGACAAGCACACACACACACTACAACACGCCATCTGCCGATGCTCAGTCAGGCTCAGCAAAGAGTTCGTGAATGACCGCCCCGTAGCGACAGTGAATGCCGTAGCGCAGCAGACGGCCGGTCGCGGTGCGGGTGCGCCGGGCCACGTCCCAGACATCGTGCAGCACCCGCACGTGGCGCAGCGGTGTCAAGCCCGCCGCCCTGCCTTCCTCCGTTTCTCCGTTATGTGCAGCCCACGTCGCCAGTGCGTGTGCGGCTGCCGCGTGCAGTTGGGGATCGCGCAGGCACCGCGGCCACCACCCTGGCGCATCACACACTCCCGCCAGCGCTGGGACCTCGGCCTGCACAAAGGCCCGCACCCGCCGCTCGCTGCTGAGCACCAAGCCACACGCATACCGGCGATAGGGGTGCACGAGCAAGCAGAAGCCGCCGGGCTGGCAGAGCGGGTGGCGGGCGTAGTGCGCCTCCAGCCACTCCAGGTCCAGCAGCTGCCCGTTGCTCGTGAGGGCGTGGTGGGACCGCAGCGAGGCAACAAGCCGGAAGGCGCCGTCTGGGCAGCGTTCCGCCACCACCTGCGCGTGCAGCCACCCGCCCCGCTCCAGCACCTCGGCCGTCCTCTCCGGTTGCCGGTAGTAGCCCGCCATGATGGTGGGGCCGGCAAGCAGCAGCTCCCCGGTCGGCCGCTCTCCTAGATGCGTCCAGCCACCCGCCACATCGCGCAGCTTCACCCGCAGCGGACCCAACGGCCCACCGACCGTGTCGAGGCTGAAGCCGCAGTACGCCTGCTGCAAGCCACACCCTGCAGCCTCCAGCGGGCCGAACTGTTGCACGACCGACACACCGCACACCACCTGCAGGTATTCCTGATCGCGTGGGTGGAGGGGGGCCTCGCGGCACAGCACGAGACGGCAGCGGCCACCAAGCAGCTCTCGCGGCTGGGCAAAGATGGTGGAGAGAAGGAAGGGGGACTGCAGCCCGCGGCGCAGGGCCTGGCGACGCGCCTCATACGCAACATCAAACAAGAGCTTGCGGTACCCAGTGGACAGCATTGACTGAACAGCGCGGTGCAGGCGAGCGAGGGTGGCTGGCAAGGCCGCAAATATGGTGGGCTTGTACTCGGTCAGGTCACCGTGCGGGCGAACAAAAGCATCAAACAAGGTGCGGCGCGTGCCGTAGCAGACGAGAACGCCGCGGATCAGCAGTGTGATCTGGGCCATGAGCTCGGATATGTGGTGCAAGGGGAGGTAGGCGAGGTAGGTGGGACGACCAGCCGGCGCGGTGCGGGAGCGTAGGGCGGGCATGCGTGTTGCTGCGTGGTGATAGTAGCGAGCAAGGCGGCTCTCACCACCAGCGGCGGCATCGGCACTCGCTGCGGTTGTTGTTGATGTTGTGGCGGCTGCGGCAGCACCGCTATCCCCACCGCTTGCGTTGTTGCCGCTGTTGACATTGCTGACGCCGCCGCGTCGCAGGCCGTCGTCGAACCCGATGTCTGTGCCATTGAAATACTCCTGGTGCGCCGCCATGGACGCCTTCAGTGCGCCGTGCGTCAGCAGCACCCCTTTCGGCTCTCCGGCGGTGTAGAAGATCATCGCAAGGTCGTCGGGACGCAGCGGGGCGAGGGGGAGCTGCGTCGCGGCGGCAGCGGTGTTGCTGCTCGGCGTGTCGTTCAACAACGCCGGCGCAGGGCTGAGGGAAGCGGGCCCACGCTGCACGGCGGCTGTGGCGGTTGGCGCGCTGCGATCCCCTGCACCCACCTGCAGCGGCCCCTCCGCGTTACCCGAGTGCGATGCAGTCATGGTGGACACCCCAGCGGTGGAGGCGAAGTCTGCGGATGCGGCGGTGCAGGCAGTCGTGGCGGCTGCCCAGCCAAGCGTTGGCGCCGTCAAGCTCGTGGACACCGCACTCTCCACCCGCGAGCCCACCCCGCTCGCCGCGGCGTTGGCCTGCGAGCTGTGGCGGCGTCTGCATGCCACTCCTGCCGCCCCGTCGGCAGCCACAGCGAACGGGTCGTCACGCGTCCAACGCTGCCGCTGCTGCTGCTGCAGACGCAAGCGGACCTGTTGCTGCTGCTGCTGGCGCTGCTGCTGGCGGCGCTCACGGGCCTGGCGCTGCCGCCACGCTGCGAGTTTTGCCTCTCCGTGCGTCAGCACGTCCGTCCACCACAGCGCTTCTTCTTCCTCATCCTCCTCCTCATCGTTGCGGTGGCGTGTCGTGTTTGGTGCGGGACGCCGGCTCGTAGGGGAGGAGCGGCGAGGCGGCCACTTCTGACTCGCAGCACCGCCCCGCGCCGTCTGCGATGTCGGCTCCGGCACACGCGGTGCTGCTGCGGCGCTGTCGTGCGTCGGGACAGTCGAGCGGACGATGATGAAAAGCGGCACGGCGCTGAGCTCCTCCTGCCCTTGCTGCTGCTGCTGCTGCTGCTGCTGATGCTGTTGCTGCTGGGAAGGGGAGCGTGCACGGGCGGCGGCCGCCGCGGTGTTGTTCACGCTGCCGCCGTCCCCTCGTTCACCCATCGACCACTCCTCCTCTACCATAACCACTGCCGCCACGTCGTCGTCGGCGGTGCTGCGGCCGCTGCGGCTGCTGTTGCTTGTACTTCTCATACCAGCAGTGCCCGCAGCTGTGGTGGCGATGGCGGCGATCGCTGGTGTGCCGTGGTGCGACTCTGCCGCCCTCTCTGCTGCGGCCGCAGTGAAGTGCCGACGCACGACGTGGTGCACCTGCGGGTCGCACACCACCGCCTTCATGTCACCGTACGTGTCCACCGCAACCCGCCGCAGCGTGCGGTCGTCCGCGGCGCACACGACGACCACGAGGCCCGTGTTCCACGCCGCGTAGCACGTCACCAGCCACTCCCACCGCGTGTCCTCGACAATGCCGATGAAGTCGCCCGGTCGCAGGCCGATGCTGCGGAGGCCAAAGCTGAAGGCTTCAACCCGGCTCCACCACACCGATGCCGTCAGGTACTGCTGAGGCCCGAGGTAGTAGAGCGAGGCAGTGGCCGTCGCAGCACCAACACCACCGCCGCTGCTGCTGCTGTCGCCGTCGTCGCGTTGCGCCGAGGCGGGTACGTGCGGCACGTCATCCTCCACCTCCCCACGTGCGAACAGCGCTGCGGTGCTCGGCTCCCCACCGAACAGCCGACGTGGCGCCTCCTGCAAAGGGGCGACGCGGTCAGTGGACCGCCAGCACACGAAGGCGGCGGTGCCGACGCGGCGGCACGCCACGAACATCTCCTCGACGAGCGAGACGAAGCGTCCGGCATCATGTGGCGGCGTCTCCCACCCGTCCGCGCCACACGGAGTATCCGCTGCCGCCATCCCGAAGAACGACGCTGCGGCAGGAGCGGCTGCGTTTGTGTTGTTTGCGTTCGTGTTGACGAGGTGGATCCCTTGCGGGGCGTCGAGCAGGATGGGGGGCGGCGTGGACTTCCCGAACCTTGGGGCCGCGAAGCCGCTGCTACCACGTATGCCGCCGAGCACGTCCATCGACGGCGCTGCGGGAACGAATTCCCTGCGCCTGCGAGCTCGGCCCCTCTGCGGGACCCAACGCGGTACGCTGGTGCAGGTAGAAGTCCCTCGTTGCCTGCGGAGAGGTGGCTCGCGCGCGTGGCGGCGCCACGTATGTCACGCTCTCCACCATCCTGTACGCCTCCTCTCCTTCGTAGAAGTATTGGAAGGCGTCAGCGCAGTCCATCGGGCCCAACTCGTCCTCCGCCTCTGCGGCAGCATCAAGGAAAGATGGCGCTGCGCCACCACCACCACCACGTTCGCGCTGCTGCTGCTGCTGCTGCTGCACGTCGCTGTTGGAGCACGCAAGCCGGTTCTGTGCCAGGCCGCCACTGAGCCTGTCCTCTCGCATCCCGCCTGTGGCTGCATTGCGTGGCTCGTCGAGGCTGCCCAGAGGGGCGACGAGTGGGCCGGCACCACGCGTCCCACCAACGCCTTCATCTCGCATCGGTGCGGGGGCTCGCAGCGGAGTCAGCGAGAGGGGTGTGAGAGAGCCGTCGCCGCGCACGGCAGCCGCAGCAGGGACAGAGGTGTGGCGTGGCGTGTGTGTTCTATGCTGCGGTAGACGCCGACGTGTTTGTTCCAGCATGCTCGCCGTGTTGCCCCCGCCTGGCTGCGTGCTCTGCGCGTCGCTGTACGAGGGCGGGGTGGCGGAGAGCGGCAGCCGCGCCGTTCCCCACGTTTCTGCCGGGCTCCTCACCCCAGCACTGGTCAGCGCTGATGCAGGTGCTGCTGTTGCCGGTGTTGTCGTGCCCGCCGTCGCTGGAGCTGCTGCTCGTGCACCAGGCAGCGTGTAGCGGTAAATCGCGTTGCTGGCAGTCTTGCTCTCGTCAGAGTCGGTGGAGGTGTGGCGCTGGCAGGTGAGGCCGAAGCGAAGGCGCTCTCGCTGCTGCCGCTCCTGCTGCTGTTGCCGGCGCGCAGCGGCGTCGACGGTCTCTGCCTCATCGACAGGACTGCCAGCATTCCTCTCCTCCTTCGTTGCAGTGTTGCATTGAGCACTGCCGTGAGGGGCTTCGGGAAGAGGCGGGTGGGGCTTGTAGAAGCCCGGGCTGCCATCTAGCGCTGAGCTGTCAGGAGAGACGCGCGGCTGCGGTGCTCCACGGCCGACTTCTTCGCACTCCTCACTGCTTGTCGTTACATCTGCGGCTGTGTGTCGACCTCCTACTGCCGCGTGTTGTTGTTGTTGTGGTGGTGGCTGTGGTGGTGAAGGCAGCAGCAGCGGCACCGAGCAAGGCTGCTGGTGGGTGACGAGGCGGGATTGCGTGGCACAGAGATTTGGGTAAAGAGTCTGGTTGTTGCGGCACTGGAGAAGAGTCACGAGCAACGCACCCATCGTCTCGCTCACATACACACACACGCACACAAACACACAGCGTCGATGGCGGTGATGTTGCAAGGAAGAGAGGGAGAGAAAAAAGTGAGCTAACTCAACCAATCAAATTTCAGACGAGTGAATCAGGCGACACGGCGTAGAGTACGACGGGTGCAGACTCGAAAAAGAAGGAGAAGTAAGTAAGCTATGACTTGAGAAGATATACTTTTTGCGGTATGAAGAGTGAACAGATAGGGAGGCAATGCTTTGAATGCAGTAATGGGATAAAGAGAGGTGCTCGGTGGCGATGCGAGGGTGAGAGGCATCAACAAGACCTCACTGCAACAGGAGAGACATGCCGAACACAAACACGCGCACACGTCGAATTAGAAAACAAAAAAAAACACAGAAGACGCGAGGAGAGAGAGAAAACAAAATTGCTGAATAAGTGCCAAAAGTTGTAATAAAGGCCATGCTTTACACCCGAGCCTACATACTGGTATACAGAAGAGGGAGATCATAGGTGGCTTTTTTTCCTCCTCACCGGTCAGAGCAGCCAAGAGGAAATCTGCCCGATCACACGAAGTCGCTGTAGTGCCTCACAGCTGGTGGACAGCGAGGAAATATGATCACGTTGCCCATTTTTCTCATTTTCACCTTTGAATCTTTTTTTTGCGATGGACCGAAGAGAAGGTTTAGGCAGTACTCGCCATGTCATGCGTGGTGGAGCCCGCAGGTGAAACAATAACAAAGGAGATTGAAGGAAGAAATGCACAAAAATGCTACGAAAAAAAAAAACTTGCGGCGGTCTTTCGCATTGACGCGGTTCAGGCGTGAACAAACCTGTGCAGCATCTGCGACGGCAACGCTGGACAGGGAGAGAGAAAGAGAGACAAGATGAGAAGAGAGTCACACGAAAACGAGTTCTCCACTCAGACCAAAGTAAAAAAAAAAAAAAACATTTAAGAAGAAGATGGGAGGAAACAATTGGAAAATACAATAACAACAACAACAAACAAGTCATCGGCGCACCAGGACACCAGAGGAAGTATCACCGTCAACTGCATGCGAGAAAGAGAGAGAGAGAGAAGTAAAAAATTACAGAACCAGGAGAGATCGGTATAAGAGAATCTCAACTCACTGGCGCGGGACGGATGAAGGGTGGCCCAAATCGTGTTTGGCCATCCTTAACTCTCCCCTTTTTCACTCTTCATTCCTATCCTTCAAGCCGAAAAGTTCCCTCCCAGAAGAAAAAAAAAACAAAATTTCACAACAATCGCCGCGTCAACAGGGCAATAGTTGAAACAGCGCTGTTTGCCACGATGAAGCATCACACGCACAGACGTATTTCAATAAGAGATCACTAAGAGAGAGAAAAAAAGGAAAAGACGTGAGTGCAGAGGTGCCGTCTGTCGAGGCAACGCACATCCCGTGAGAGATAAAAGAAAAAGAAAAAATAGAATTGGAAGCAGTAATCAACCACAACAGCAACATGTGAAGTTGATCGAAGTGAAGTATATATGCGTCAGTCGATGTGCGTGTGTTTTTGTGGAAGTAGGCGAGGATTTAACCACTCACGTACCGATGAGCACACAGACACGCTCCACATGTGAGCGGGAAAGCGGGACAGGACACGTTAGACAGGAAGCAAAAGAAAAAAAAGGAAAAGGAAGGAAGGTGGGGCAGCACAACACACTGCAGAGGGACAAGAAAGAGAAAAAAGAAATACCTTCGCAGCTTCGAGGGTGACGAAAAGGAGAAAAAAAAAACAAATAATGGAAATGAGAAAGATCAATGAAGCAGCGAGTGAGGAAGAAAAAGAGAGGCGAAGCCGAATCGTCACGCACACCGATACGATCACGCCCGCCTGTGTGCGTATGTGTGTCTGTCAGCTCGGAGAGAGAGAGAGAGAGCGATAGCAGCTTAGTCCTCCGCGAAGAGCTCGTCAATCATGTTGGCGTACTGCACGTCGATAGCGCGGCGCTTCAGCTTCATGGCAGCGGTGAGAATGTTGTTCTCCGGCGTCCACTCGTCATCGAGCACACGCACCCGCTTCACGCACTCGAACGGCGCACGGCTGCACGCCTTGGCCGTCTCCGCCAGCGACTTGGCCGCCTCAAGGTGAAACTTCGGGTCCTTCAGCACGGCGGGGTAGTCGCCCTGGATGCCACGCGCAGCAGCGAACTTCGTCGCACGCGCTTCGTCCGTGAGAGCGAGGGCGGTGATGTACGGCTTGTCGGGGTGGACGAGCACGCAGACGCCGTTCGGCTGCAGCAGCTCGTTGCCCGAGTACACGGCCTCCAACGCCTCGAGTGCGATGTACTCGCCAAGGCAGTTCTTCGCCAACGCCTTGGCACGCCCGACGATGCACATCTTCCCCTCCGCGGTAAAGCTGCCGACGTCACCGGTGTGGAACCAGCCGTCCTCGTCGATCGCCTCCTTCGTCAGCTCCGGCTGCTTGTAATAGCCCTTGAACAAGTACGGACCACGCGAGAGCATCTCACCACGCGGCTGCGGCGTGTCGGTGTGCTTGTACTCGTCGATGTCCAGCAGCTTGATCTCCTGCCCTGGCTCCATCAGTCCCGTCACGTTCGTCTGCGTATCGCCCAAAATTTGGATGCCACCGGCGCAGATCGTCTCGGTGAGGCCGTAGCCGATCACCACACGGCCAAAGACGACGTTCACGAAGTCATGCGTCGTCGCTGACAAGGGGCCGCCACCGCTGAGCATGACGCGCAGGTTGCGGCCCAGCACGGAACGCGCCTGCTTGAAGACCTTCTCGTTCCAGAAGGGCGTGTCCTTGCCGGCCTTCAGCGCAGCGAGGCGGCTCTTGAAGGCGGTGTCGAAGACTTCGCGCTTCACCGTGCCGGGCGGTGGCAGCTTCGACTCAACCACCTTCTTGAGGGTGTCGAAGATGCGCGGCACACCAACAAAGATGGTGGGGTTGAACTCCTGCAAGTCGCCGTGCGGGCGTGCGGTGGCGTCCGTCAGCGTGCGGGCGGTGCCGAAGCCCAGAAAGGCGCCACGGCCGATGAAGATATTGGCGATCGTGAACTCCATAATGTGGGCCATGGGCAGGTAAGCCATGTACACCTCCTCCGGGTTCGGCTCGCCCACCAGGTCGTGCACACGGGGCTCCAGCGTGTGCACCCCGCCGGCCAGCGTGCGGTGCGTGTGCATCACCCCCTTCGGGTCGCCCGTCGTGCCTGACGTGTACATGATCAGTGCGAGGTCGTCGTCGTTCAGTGGGCCGGTGCCGGCCGGCGTGCCGCTCTCCAGGCTCTTCGCCCCCAGCGCCTCCACCTCCTCGAAGCTTAGCACCGACACACCGTGCGTGTCGAGCGCGGCAGGGAGGCGGCCGACATAGATAATCGGCACCTGCGGCATCACGCCGTTCAGCATCAGCTTCAGCACGTTCGGCGCGTTGCCGGCACCGCAGAGGATGGCGTGGCTTTCTGTTTCGTGCAGGGCGTGTGCGAGGGCTGCCTCGCCGAGGTTGGCGTAGACGGTGGCCGCCACCATGCTGTGGGACCAAATACCGTAGATGCCGATCATCCACTCCACGCACGTGTCGAGGTAAATGGACACGTTGTCGTTCGCCGTGGCGCCGAGGGCGGCGAGGCCGGCGCCGAAGTTCACGATGCGCTGCTGCACGGCACCGTAGGAGAGGTACACCGTTTCCTCCAGGTGCGTGATGCTCATCACCTTCTCCTTGCCATTCGCACCCGTTGGTGTCGACTCCTTCGTGACACACTTCAGCGGGCGGTAGCCGAGCATGCGATGCTCCTTCCGCTCCGTGCAGAAGCGCATAATCGACTGGTAGAGGTTGGGCCGCGCCGCCGCCGCCGCCAGGAAGGCGTGGTGCTCCGCGTCGCTGAGGCCCGCCATGCGGTAGATCGGCGAGGTGGTGGCCGTCTCGGTTCCTGGGACGGTCTGCACGAAGCAGCCGTTGCAGCGGGCGAGGCGGGCCGTGTACTCGGCATAGCGCGGGTCGTCGCACACCTGCATGGCGTTGTAGCCCTCCATCACAGACACAACACAGCCGCCCATCTTGCCCGAAGAAGAGTAGTAAAGATGAGTAAAGAAGAGTAAAAAGAAAGAACAAAGAGGAAGTCAGGTTGAGATGCACTCGAAAGACAGATAATTCAATTTGTGTGTAAGAGGGGAGGATCAGAAGGACGTTAAAGGCGTAAGTCAAAGCGAAGCGAAAAGAGGTAAGAGAAGATCAAATTAAGAGCAGTAAAGGAAGAAAAAAAAAAGTCACTGAGAGAGAAAGAGAAAAGTTGCAGACAGAGATGTACCCGGTGCTGCGTTTAGATAACAAATAGTTTAATCTTTATTTTAATTGAAGGGGGGAAGCACTGACGATGGCGACAATAATAATAAGGTGAAGAGAGTGAGCTCGACAGGAGGGCTGAACACAGTGCAGGAAAATAAGGGAAACAAATGTGGAAGACTCGTCGTTTATTTTCACTGTTCTTCTGTTTGTTTTCTTGTGTTTAGGTATAGTTGGGATGGTGTTGCGTGCGTGAACGTTGGCGCTGTTCGAATTGTGGAAGACCAGACGTGGGTCTGTCTAGAGGAGCCGATAATGTGTATAACACTTTTCTTTTAATTTCGAGATGAAGGAAAGAACAAGAAGGCAGAGAGAAGGAGAGAGAGAGAGGCAGCGGGAGGGGAAGTGTTCGAGTGTGAAAATCAGGAATCCGCACAAAGAATACTAACAGCAACATCAGCATGGCCGTTCATCGCCACACAGATAAATATATATGACCCATTGAGAGAGGCTGTCTGCGATGCAGGCTCCCCTTCTTCCTCGTAGGGCCGTCACTACTTCTGTGTTCTTTGCCACGACACTCCCTGTCCCGTCGCCTCACGTAGCAGACGCTGAGCCGCGGTAGCGTACCAGCTGTGTAAAGGCACCTTTTTTCTCACACCTCGGCGCTGCCGGAAAAGTCATTTGGTCAGAAACGAAAAAAAAAGCGGTGTGCATCGCTTCACATACGCGCTTCTTGTGAGTGTTCTTGTTGGTAAAGCTTTGAAAGCGTTTCTTTGTTTAGTCGTTTTCAGGACAGGGCATCATCGCAGACACTCTGGATCACGTGCGTGCGCAAAAAATAAACAAAAAACTAATTGTCATGACACCTTCTCTTTCTTTCTCGTTCCTCTCTTCCTCCGTTACTCCGAGAAGAGCTCTTCAATCTCCTTCGCGTAGCGGGCATACACGACACGCCGGTGCGGCTTGTTGGCGGCGGAGATGAGACCGTTCTTGGTTGTCCAGTGATCCCCGACGAGGCGGACGTGGCGCACAATCTCCTGCTTGCCACGTCCCGCATTTTTGGCGATTTCCTGAAAGGCGTCCGTCGATGCCTTGCGAAACTCCGGACTCTTCAGCACAACCGGCCACTCGCCCTTGATGTTGTGCTCCTTCGCGAACATCATCGCCTTACTCTCCGTCGTCGAGGCAATCGCGCAGATGTAGTTCTTTGCGGGGTGCACCATCACGCACACACCATTTGGCACACAAAGGCTCACCTGTGCGTAGAGGGACTCGATCACCTCCATTGAAATGCTCTCCCCGGCTGAGTTCTTCGCCAGCGACTTGATACGGCTGACGATGCGCAGGCGGCCGCGGTCCGCAATCGCACCGACGTCGCCGGTGTGGAACCAGCCGCCCTCGTCAAACACGGCCTTTGTCAGCGCCTCCTTCTTGTAGTAGCCCTTAAACAGCATCGGGCCACGCAGGCACACCTCGCCACGTGGCTCTGGGATATCGGTGTGGTTGTAGTCGCCCGTGTCCACCAGCTTGAACTCGACGCAGCGCTCCGGCTGTCCCACACAGAGCACCTCCTTGTCACCGGCCAGCTGCTTCGTGCCGTTGCCAATCGTCTCCGTCAGCCCGTAGCCCTGGATGAAGCCACCCACCACGACGTTGAAAAATGTTTGCGTGACGGAGCTGACAGGGTTGCCGCCGCCAAACATGCTGCGCACGCGGCCGCCGAGCATTTCCTGGAAGGGCTTAAACACTACCTTGTCCCAGAAGGGCGTCTGCATGCCCTGCTTCATGTACCGCACGCGAGAGGAGAAGGCGTGGTCAAAGATGCACCGCTCCAGCGAGCCACGCGGCGCCAGGCTGGCCTCCATCGTCTTCTTGTAGTTGTCGAAGATGCGCGGCACACCGACGAGCAGGGAGGGCTTGTACTCCGCCAGGTCGCCGTGGGGCTGGGCAAAGGTGTTCAGCATCGTGCGGGGCTGTCCAAAGCCCACCCAGCAGCCGCGCGTCAGCGAAATCATGCACATCACGAACTCGAAGACGTGCGACAGCGGGAGAGAGGCGACGTAGCACTCATCGGGCTGCAGCGGGCCCAGCAACTCGTTCCACTTCTCCCCCATGCCCCGCACCCCGGAGGTGATGGAGCCGTACGTGTGCATGACGCCCTTCGGCTCGCCGGTGGTGCCCGCCGTGTACATGATGAGCGCGAGATCGTCGTTGTTGGTGGGGATGCGTGCCCCGATCGCGGAGAGCGCGCCGTCCTTCACCACGTCCTCCCACGCCTTCAGCGTCATACCGGTGGCATCGATGTTGGGCGGGAGGCAGTCCAGGTAGATGATCACCGAGTCCGGAATCGCACCACGGCGCATCATCGCAATGAGCGACGGCACGCGCTCGCCTGTGGTGACGATGGCGGCACAGCTTGTCTCGGTGAAGGCCTGCGCAAGCGCATCCGCGCCGAGGTTGGCAAAGACAGTGGTGAGCACCATCCCCTGCGACCAGGCCCCGTACGCCGACACCAGCCACTCCCACCGCGTCTCGAGATACATGGCGATCTTGCAGTCCTGCGGAATGCCAAGCTCGCAGAGACCGCAGCCGAAGCTCTCGATGTCGTGCCACGCGCGGTCGTACGAGATGTACTTGGTGGCGTCGTAGAACGTGACGTCAAACTTGCGCTCCAGCCCGCTCTCCGGGTCCTTCACCAGCTCTTCACTGACGCGGATCACAGGGCGGTAGGCAAAGGCGCGCTTGTTGCCGCGGCTCTTGCAGATCGACTCGAAGCGCTGCACGTAGTTCTGGCCGTTGTACCACTCGCTTGTGAGCCCAGGAAAGGCGTGCTCGCTGACCTTGGCGTGGTGGTAGATTGGAGTGCCTTTTTCGTGTGTTCCTCGCTCTCGACAGGGAGGGCCTCGTCGCCGAGACGGTGGTAGAGCATCATGGACGGGTCGGCAACAACATGGCGAGCGTTCTCCTCCTCCATCAGCTTCAGCACCGTCGCGGCGAGCTTTGCTCGATACTCGGGGGCGTCCATCGTGGCGTCGTATCCTCTTTTTATTTGTTTGTTTGTTTGTTTGTCGTAGCTGTAAGAGGAAAGGAGGAAAAAGAAGCGTGGGTGGCCTCGAAAAAACGTGGTATAAATTTGTTGATGTGCGTCACACCACTACCAGCCCAAGGCGAGATAATTGAATGGGATGAGAGGAGAGAGAGAGAGCGCCAAAAAAAAAAAATGCTTTCTTTTCTGGCTCTACCTGTTGCCACGAGAGACGTACTCAGCCAAAAGGTTAGCCAGGAGGGATGCGGTTCGATATTGTGAGTGTCACTCGCTAGTTGACAAGCGAAACTAGTAAGTCAATAAAATTAAAAAAGTTGAGGGAGCGAGCAAAGTGAAACAACCCTTTCTTTTCTCCCTTTTTCTATTGTCGTTGCTGCAAACGCTTGCAGTTTGTGTGTGTTATCTTTTTTGTGTGTGGCTGCGCCGTCTACTTTCCCTTGTCTGTTTTGGTGGCGTAGCTGCAGTACGCTGTGCTGATGCAGGCAAGCCTGAAAAGCGCACAGGATAGCGGAGAGGGCAACAGTGGCGTGTGAAAGAAGGGGAAAAACAAAAAATAGAAGAAAAATAAAGAAGTGAAATTAAACTTCAGATTTGATTGGATCGACAGATAGCGTTTGCGTGTGGGGAAAATGCTTTCTCCTGTTGCTTGCGACGGTGTGAGAAAAAAAAAGGAGGAAGAGGAGGTGCAGAGATACGAGAAAAATTGCGCCCACGACAAGAACAGCAACGCCACTCACGTAAAACCTGCGGAGTGCAGCCACGAGCCCCCATTTGTTTTTCAAGAGTTGAGGAGGGCAACGGCTGACAGCAACGAAGTCAACAAGAAACATCTTTTGCAACCCGCCCCCTTTCAATCAGAGAAAAGCAAATAAACACGCCAGCTTTTCATTTGCGCAAGCACAAGGCTGGTCGAAGAGAACAAAGCTGATGAGCTCTCTTACACACACACGCACATCGTCCCGTACGTCGGACAGCGCTTTGCCACGCCTCGGTGGGTCATCCAGATGTGCATGCCACGGGCGTGCGGAGGTGCACCACCAGCGCACACTTGTACAAAATGGTGCGTCTACCAATAACTTGACTTTTTTTTTGATTTAACGGCGGGGAAGGAGGAGGCGATGAGATCGACGAGTTCACAGCAAGTGTGTGTTCCTCTCTCTCTATGTGCTTCTCCCTTCGTTCCCACCACGTTGCGGTATCGTCTCCTCCTAACAGCGGAGTACTAAAGCCCACTAAAGGGAAAAAAACAAAGAAAGCACCGACGCCGCATCCCACAACAACATACCCTCTTCTCTATAATTAAAAAAAAAGGTAGATTTATATTCCACTGTCTTCTCCTCGTAGTGCGCATCAAGATTGTGCCGCTCCCCCGTTGTGTCGTGCACGGATGTGGCCAAAGATGAAGGCACATGATAATCATAATAGTAGTGGTACACAGTAGAGGATGAAAGGAAAGGGGGTACTGGGCAGAACGTCAGTAGGATCGATAAAAGACAACAAGGATCATAAACACATACACACACGCTACAAGCGAACGCTGCCTCAAATGAACAAGGGGAAAAGCAAACAACTTCGACAGCACGAGTTGAGAAAGCTGGAGAAAGAAAGATTTAAAAGAGAGACTGATAACATTTTTAGACGCAGCAAACGGACGTGATAAAGAGAGAGAGAGAGAAAATAAAAGCCGGCGAGCCGTGCTGCCACCCGCAGCACTTCTCTTCACACCGTTAACAGAACGTACCAAATTTCTTAAAATCAACAATACAACAAATCAGTTAAGAGGTTTAGTAGAAAAAAAAAAGAGAGAAAGACAACACTGAAGAAGTACGATTAATGGTTTTTTTTGGCGAATTCTTTATTTTGAGAGTGAGAAGAGAGAAAAGGATGCAAACCAGGGCAAATACAAGTTGGGGAGAAATAAATAAATATATATTGAACGTAGGAGACAACAGAGAAGAGGAGGGTCCGGTAAACACTTTACCGTTCACGAAGCAAGGAGGCAAAACAGAAAACAAAGTAAAAAGTAGATCGACAGCGAGTTTTTTTTTAAATTTGTGTTACGTATTGTGTTTCGCCACTGAGGGAATGAAAAATTATGCACAACGTTCCCCGCTTTTCTTCACCCCTTTTCCTTCGGTGACGTTTAGTTTATTTTTCATTTTCTTTTTTTCGTCAGCTGCGTTGTGCTGCCGCTCGTGGCTTTCAGCCGCTATTCTCTCAATGACATTTGGGGACGCGGGGCCGAAGGCAGGAGATGCGACACGAAGAAGCAAAAAAAAAAAGGACGTAAGAAAAGGTTTTTTTTTTTAAAGGAGAGAAGAGAGCAATAAAGGGAGAAATGAAAAGAGGGGAAAAGACGCAGACACGCACACGCACACACCGACACAGACACCGAGGAGATGTAGCGAGAGAGAGTGTGTGAAAGAGGTCTTGGGTTCATACTTTATACTCACCTCTTGCCTCTCCCTCACTCACTCTCTCTTCCTCCATGCAACTTCCGCCATCAAGAGCAAACAAGATAAAGAAAGGGAGCAAATTGAAGATAAGCGACAACGGCGACAGGAAGAAAAATAAGAAAATAAAATAAAACAGGGGAAAAAAACGAAGACGCCGGCCACTCACGGCGCCACCGGTGATGGAGGAGTACCCTGGCATCCCAACTGAACGACGCAAAACAAGTAAAAAAAAAACGAAGTCACCTACGCAACAAGTAAACACAGGCTTAAGGAGAAAAAAGAAATCTAGTAAGAGAAAAAAAAAAGAGAAAGATATTGTTTTCCCTGTTCCTTTTTTTTTCGTTTTGTGGGATACTGAAGAGGCCGTTCAACGCATCGAAAAAAGACTAACAACAACAAAAAACTTTACTATCTACACAATCTCCCCTCTCTCTCTCTCTCTCTCTCTCTCTAAATTTTCTCAACGCCTTCTTGTGTCGCTCACGCTGCATTTTTTTTTCTTTCTTCTCGCTCCGCGCTTCTTATTGTATCAAAAGAGGGTCAATCCACGTACATGGAGCGAATCATATCCTTGTAGAACTCCGACACGGCGTGGCGCTTCAACTTACCAGCCGCCGTCAGCATGTTGTTCTCTGGCGTCCACTGATCGGCTACGACACGCACGTAACGCACGATCTCCTGCTTGCCACGTCCCGCGTGGATCGCAAGCTCGCGAAAGGCCTCCGTGGCGCACTGCTGGAACTCCGGGTTCTTCAGCACTGTCGGCCACTCGCCCTTGATGTTGTGCTCCTTCGCGAACATCATCGCCTTACTCTCCACCGTGCACGCAATGGCGCAGATGTAGTACTTGCTGGAGTTCACAACGACGCAGACACCGTTGGGCACACACAGGCTCACCTGCGCGTAGAGGGACTCGAGGTTCTCCATGGGAATGTACTCGCCCAGTGCGTTCTTGGCCAGCGACTTGATGCGGCTGACGATGCGCAGGCGGCCGCGGTCCGCAATCGCACCCACGTCGCCGGTGTGGAACCAGCCGTCCTTCAGCACGGCCTTCGTGACCGCCTCCTTCTTGTAATAGCCCTTGAACAGCATCGGACCACGCAGGCAGATCTCGCCACGCGGTTCAGGCAGGTCGGTGTGCTTGTAATCCTCGGTATCCACCAACTTCATCTCAACCGCCAGCTCGAGCTGGCCGATGCAGAGAGACTCGAGGTCACCCACCAGCTGCTTTGCGCCGTTGCCAATCGTCTCCGTGAGGCCCCAGCCCTGAATGAAGCCACCAAGGATGACGTTCATGAAGTTCTGCGTTGGCGCGCTGATCGGGCCACCACCGCCGAACATGCTGCGCACGCGGCCGCCCACCATCTCGCGCAGCGGCGCGAACACCACCTCGTTCCAGAACGGCGTCTCCATGCCTTCGTGCAGGTACTTGAGGCGGGATGCAAAGGCGTGTTCGAAGATCTTGCGCTCCAGCGAACCACGCGGCGCCAAGCTTCCCTCCATCGTCTTCTTGTAGTTGTCGAAGATGCGCGGCACACCGATCAAGAACAGAGGCTTAAATTCCACAAGGTCGCCGTGTGGACGGGCGTAGCTGCTGAGGAGCGTGCGGGGCTGCCCGAAGCCCACCCAGCAGCCGCGCGTCAGGAAGATGTTCGTGACGGTGAACTCGAAGATGTGGGCGAGGGGGAGCGAGCAGCAGTAGCGCTCGTCGGGCTCCTGCGGGCCGCACAGCTCGTTCAGACGACCACCCATGCCGTTAATGCCCGAGGTCATGGACCCGTACGTGTGAGTCACACCCTTCGGACCACCTGTGGTGCCAGAGGTGTACATGATCAAACACTGGTCGTCGTTCGCCGTGGGCATGTTGAGTGGCATGTTAGAGAGACCACCGTCTTTCACCACGTCCTCCCACGCCTTCAGCGTCACACCGGTGGCGTCGATGCCGTCTGGCAGCTCGTCAAGGTAGATGAGAATGCAGTACGGCATCGCACCGCGGCGCATCATCGAGATGAGCGACGGCACGCGCTCGCCAACGGTGACGATAGCGGCACAGCTCGTCTCAGCAAAGGCTTCGCTGAGTGCTTCTTCACCAAGGTTGGCGTAGACGGTGGCCACCACCATGCTCTGAGTCCAGGCACCATAGGCGCAGATCAGCCACTCCCACCGCGTCTCAAGGTAAATGCCAAGCTTGCAGTCGGGGGTGATCTCCATCTCACGCAGCCCACGGCCGAAGTTCTGCGTCAGCTCCCACGTCTCGGTGTAGGAGAGGTACTTGGTGGCGTCGTAGTAGGTGACATCGAACAGCCGCTCCAGCCCGCTCTCCGGCTCCTTCACCAACTCGTGCGTCACGCGAATAATGGGACGGTAGGCCAAAGCACGCTTGTTGCTGCGGCTCTTGCACAACGACTCGAAGCGCTGCACAAAGTTGGGTCCGTTGTACCACTCATTCTCCAGACGGCGCTGCATGGCGTCGCTCACCTTGGCGTGGCGGTACACCGGCGTGCCGTCGTCACACTCCGTTCCCTCGACGGCGATGTTCTCGTCGCCCAGCTGCTGGTAGCGCATCGCACGCGGGTCCGGCACAACACGGCGGGCGTTGGCCTCGTCCATCAGGCGCAACACCGTCGTCTCTAGCTCCTTGCGGTAGGAAGGGGTGTCCATGGCTGCTGTTGGCTCACAAATCGTGTTTTGTTTTTATGTTTTTCTTACGTTGAGGGTGTTTAACCTTTAGTTTTTTTTTTTTTTTGAGCTGCGCTTCACCGTAGTGCTGTCCGACTCAGAAAAATAAATAGACAGCGGAGCGGAGATGATGACGAGTAGGTTGGCGGGTTGGCAGGAAGAAAGAGTGGGCGGTTTGGGAAGAGGGAGATAAGTGAACAGTGAAAGTAAATAAATAAAGAAAGAGAAACACTGAATGACAAAAATAAAAAAAAAAAGATGACGCAAGGATTTAAACGATGAACAACTGGTGTGGTATTGAGAAGCGTGTGTGAGAGAAAGATAGAGGAAGGAGGGAGGGAAGTGACGCGTGGCATTGCACGATACGGATTGTGCTGAGAGCGACTGCGGCACGTGCATCCGGCCCACGCAGACAGACACCTGATGATGCTATCAAACCATAGCTGCTTCTTCTTTTGACGCTTTAGGAGACAACAATGCCGTGCTAGGTATGACGCCGGCGGAGTAGAAGAGCATGTGCAGTCGTGCTCGCTTTCTTTCTAACAATATGTTCATGTTTTCTTTTTTCTATTATCTCGCGCTCCACTCAGCGTTGAGCTGCATTTTGCACCGATTCGATGCGCTTCACAGACTACTGTGCCTTCACACTCCATCGCAAATATTTTCCCTTTTTTTTCTCCAGTTTTTGATGGTGATCTGGATGCAGACGCCTTCCCTCCTCTACGCAGCACAGCTAAGAAAGAGGCAAAAGGCTTCCGCGTCGACACAAACACACACACACACACACTTGCAGGGTGAGAGAGAGAGAGAGAGAGAGTCCGACTAAGGAGCTGTGTGTGCTCAGTGAGCTGCATGCTCAAATACACTCGCAAGTAGCTCGAAGGCGGAACGGTAACACAACCAACGACCGTCGCAAACGCAAAAAACCCTCATTGCGTACGGGAAAAAAAAAAAACTGACTCACCACCCGCCTCACAACGCACGAGAGCGGAAGAGAAGAAGAAGAAAGCGACAACACCGGTGGGGCGAAGACGCAGCGCTACCACTGTGTCTAACAGCGAGAAAAAAATAAATGACAACAACAATGGTTTGTGGCTATCTGTTGCTGAGTCCGCTGTGGGCAGCAGTCCGACGTTACTGCGCACACACAGCTCCGTTGGAAAAAGGAGAAAGAAAAAAAAAACTCTCCACTCAGCGGTGGGGCACACACACACACGCACACACCGACTCTTCTCCTTTTCTTCGCATACAACTTACTACCGCCTAATCCACGTACATGGAACGAATCATGTCTTTGTACCGGTCCGACACGGCGTGGCGCTTCAGTTTGCCAGCCGCCGTCAGCATGTTGTTCTCCGGCGTCCACTCGTCGGCCACGACACGCACGTAGCGCACGATCTCCTGCTTGCCACGTCCCGCGTGGATCGCGAGCTCGCGGAAGGCCTCCGTGGCGCACTGCTGGAACTCCGGGTTCTTCAGCACTGTCGGCCACTCGCCCTTGATGTTGTGCTCCTTCGCGAACATCATCGCCTTACTCTCCACCGTGCACGCAATGGCGCAGATGTAGTACTTGCTTGGTAATACAACAATGCACACACCATTCGGCACGCAAAGGCTCACCTGCGCGTAGAGAGACTCGAGGTTCTCCATGGGAATGTACTCGCCCAGTGCGTTCTTGGCCAGCGACTTGATGCGGCTGACGATGCGCAGGCGGCCGCGGTCCGCAATCGCACCGACGTCGCCGGTGTGGAACCAGCCGTCCTTCAGCACCGCCTTCGTGACGGCCTCCTTCTTGTAATAGCCCTTAAAGAGCATCGGACCACGAAGGCAGATCTCGCCGCGCGGTTCAGGAAGATCAGTGTGCTTGTAGTCCTCCGTGTCCACGAGCTTAAACTCACACGCCATTTCCAATTGACCAACACACGCAGGCTCCAGGTCGCCCACCAGCTGCTTCGTGCCGTTGCCGATCGTCTCCGTCAGTCCCCAGCCCTGAATGAAACCGCCAAGGATCACGTTCATGAAGTTCTGCGTCGGCGCGCTGATCGGGCCACCGCCGCCGAACATGCTGCGCACGCGGCCGCCCACCATCTCACGCAGCGGCGCGAACACCACCTCGTTCCAGAACGGCGTCTCCATCCCGCTGCGGAGGTATTTAAGACGAGACGCAAAGGCATGTTCGAAGATCTTGCGCTCCAGCGAACCACGTGGCGCCAAGCTGCCCTCCATTGTTTTCTTGTAGTTGTCGAAGATGCGCGGCACACCGATGAGAAAAATGGGCTTAAACTCCACAAGGTCGCCGTGGGGACGCGCGTAGCTGCTGAGGAGCGTGCGGGGCTGTCCGAAGCCCACCCAGCAGCCGCGCGTCAGGAAGATATTCGTGACGGTGAACTCGAAGATGTGGGCGAGGGGGAGCGAGCAGCAGTAGCGCTCATCGGGCTCCTGCGGGCCGCACAGCTCGTTCAGACGACCACCCATACCGTTAATGCCCGCCGTGATGGCGCCAAAAGTATGCATGACACCCTTCGGACCACCGGTGGTACCAGAGGTGTACATGATGAGCGCGAGAGCATCGTTATCAGTGGGCAGCACCGTGTTGTAGGCGGACAGTGCGCCATCGCTCACCACGTCCTCCCACGCCTTCAACGTCACACCGGTGGCGTCGATGCCGTCTGGCAGCTCGTCAAGGTAGATGAGAATGCAGTACGGCATCGCACCGCGACGCATCATCGAGATGAGCGACGGCACGCGCTCGCCAGCGGTGACGATAGCGGCACAGCTCGTCTCAGCGAAGGCTTCGCTGAGTGCTTCTTCACCGAGGTTGGCGTAGACGGTGGCCAAGACGATGTTTTGCGACCAAGCTCCATAGGCAGATGCCAGCCACTCCCACCGCGTCTCAAGGTAAATGCCAAGCTTGCAGTCGGGGGTAATCTCCATCTCACGCAGCCCACGGCCGAAGTTCGCGATGGTAGACCACACCTCGGTGTAGGAGAGGTACTTGGTGGCATCGTAGTAGGTGACATCGAACAGCCGCTCCAGCCCGCTCTCCGGCTCCTTCACCAGCTCGTGGCTGACACGGATAATAGGACGGTAGGCAAAGGCGCGCTTACCTCCTCGACTCTTGCACAGCGACTCGAAGCGCTGCACAAAGTTGGGTCCGTTGTACCACTCATTCTCCAGACGGCGCTGCATCGCCTGGGAAACTTTTGCGTGCCGGTAGATAGCGGAGCCGTTCTCGCACTCGGAGCCTTCCACGGCGATGGCCTCATCGCCGAGCTGGCGGTAGCGCATCGCACGCGGGTCCGGCACAACACGGCGGGCGTTGGCCTCGTCCATCAGCTGAAGGACGGTCGACTCGAGGTCGCTGCGGTAGGAAGGGGTGTCCATTATGTGTGCGACCCTTGCTGTGAAAGCTAACTCTTTGAGAACACTAAAACACGAGTGATGACGTGCTGTGCGTGTGTGTGTGTTTGTGTGGACGCTGAGATGAGAGACTGCTTGGTAGAGGTGAATTGATAAGGAAAGGCACGAGAAAGGAAAGAAAAAGGTAAAACGACTAACAACGCAACACAGTCAGCTATGACGATGGAATAAGATGAGCTGAAATGAGGATGAAAAGTGGTCAAAGACGCGTGCCGATACGGAGTGCGTGAACGAAGACAAAGTCAATTATTATGGAAGGAAGAAAAGGAGAAACACACGAGAGAAGAAAAAAAGTATTGCAGTGAGGTTAAAGAACGGGGTGAGGAAAGAGGTTCTGTGCATCACCATTGAAACCGAAATAAAGAGAGAACTACATCCGCTGCCTTAATTTGCTTCGCGGTTCGCGGCTCGCCGTTGAGGAAGGGGCGGGTGAACGTCAGTCGCTCCGATATTTTTCCATTATGCCCGCGAAAGAGTTCAACAAGAGTGCGTTGACGCAGCGACACCCGGTTGCTGCAGCGATCTTTTTTAGAGTGCGGATGTACTGCGCACATCATCCTGCGAAGAAAAAATAATACACACACATATCTTCATCTTTTTTCCTTGACTTTCAGCGCAACGTACACACATAGAAGAAAACAATTTAAAATAACTCGGACAGTCACATTAATTTTTTTTTGTGCTTCGCGCCTCACGGGAAGTGTCTTTTTCACCGTTGACCCAGCTTAGCGCACGTTCGTGCCCGACAGAAGAAAAAAAACCCTTTTCCACACCACGGACGCTACGAAGAGTGCGGTGCAGCTCCTTCGCCTCTTCTTTCTCTTCCTCTCGTGCACCATCTGCTTGCTTTCTGCTACTGCTACACCACAACTCGTCTCATGGGCACATGAAGAACAGAAAAAAAAAAGTAAGGAAGAGATGCAGGAGGGAGAAAGGAAAACAAGAAAAAGTACAACCCCTATAAAAACAGCAACATACAACCAGTTTGGGAATATAATTCAGCAAAGACGCCCGTGAGCCGTGCAACGCTGCAACCAGCGACCCACTCAATAACGCGCAAATTTACACAAGGCAGGCACCCCATCCAGGAACCACGAGAAAATGAGAAGTGCAAAGGTGAGCGCAGCGACTCGGCCCACGGCTTCAGTTGTGCACAAAGGACATGAGCAAAGAAAAGGAAAGAAAAAAAAACAAGAAAAAGTAGGTTAGAGCAAGGGGTGAGGGCTAGGAAAAGGCGACGTTCGAGGTGACAACCACACAAAGCAGTAGTGGCACACCGTGGGGAAGACTCCTAAGGCACAGCTTAGCGCTACTCCTCTTACTCGAGCCACAGAGGAAGCAGAGGAAAAAAAAAAGGAACACGGCGTTCAGAACAGTGACAGAGAGTGTGTGTGTGTGTGTGTGTGTGCAAAGATTCACTTTCACATACTAAGAGAAAAAAAAAAAGCAGCCGTCTATTAGCCCACAACTGAGTTGCGGCGATTGACGACAGCTTCGTTGTCTAGAGGCGCAAAGAGGAAGGAAAAAAGCCCATTTTTTCCTTCTTTTCCTTACCTCACTGTACTGCATTAAGTACGAAAATGACAAAAAGAAAGAGAGGTAAAGAAGGGGCATGCGCATGCTGTGCGTATAGGTCGCATTTTTTTTGGTTTATATCCTACACCTGCGCTGTTCCAACGCCCCTTACACACCGCCACCACACCAATAGCAACGAGCGAGTGAGTGAGAAAAAAAAAAAAAGGTCATTCTATCTGCTGCATTTGCTCAGTCCTTGAAGAGGCGGCCGATCTCACTCTCGTACTGCTTGCTGATCACCGAGCGCTTCAGCTTCAGCGCGGCCGTCAGCTGCCCCTTCTCGGGCGACCACTCGTCATCCACAAGACAGACGTGGCGAATGAGCTCGAAGTGCTTGCGCTTCGCCCCCTTACCAGCCACCTCAAGGTCCCGCACAACGTGCTGCAGCAGCTCCGCACTCTGCAGCAGCGCCGGGTAATCGCCCTCGACTCCCTTTTCCTTCGCGTACTGCTTCACTTTAGCTTCGTCCGTTACGGCCAGCGCGGCGATGTAGTTCTTATCCGGCTGCACCAAGACACAGAGTTGGTTGTTTAACACAACAGAGTGGTTCGCGTAGATGGACTCCAGCTGCTCCAGCGCGATGTACTCGCCGAGGCAGTTCTTCGCCAACGCCTTCACACGACCCACAATGTAGAGCCGTCCGGTGCTGTCGATGCTGCCGATGTCACCGGTGTGGAACCAGCCGTCCTCGTCGATCGCCTCCTTCGTCAGCTCCGGCTGCTTATAATACTCCTTCAGCAGGAAAGGCCCGCGCAGGCAGATCTCACCACGCGGCTGCGGCGTGTCGGTGTGCTTGTACTCCTCGGTGTCGACCAGCTTCAGCTCCTCCGTTGCCAACACCTGCCCTGTACAAACAGGGGTGAGGTCACCCAGCCGCTCAATCGCGCCAACGCAGATCGTCTCCGTCAGGCCCCAGCCAATAACCATTAAGCCAAAGACGACGTTTACGAACTCCTGCGTCGAGGCTGACAAGGGGCCGCCACCGCTCAGCATTAAACGAACACGTCCGCCCAGCGCCGCGCGCGGGACCTTGAAGACTTTCTTGTTCCAGAAGGGCGTCTCTTTTCCCTCCTTCAGCGCAGCGAGGCGGCTCTTGTAGGCTGTGTCGAAGACTTCGCGCTTCATCGTGCCGGGCGGTGGCAGCTTCGACTCCACCACCTTCTTGAGGGTGTCGAAGATGCGCGGCACACCAACGAGAAAAGATGGACGCACTTCTGCCAGGTCACCGTGTGGCTTCGTCGTCGCGTCCGTCAACGTGCGTGGCGAGCCGAAGCCCACTAAAGCACGGCGAGCCAGCAAAATGTTCACCACACCAAACTCCAAGATGTGAGCCAGTGGCAGGTAGGCCAGGTATGTGTCGTCGGGCTTTGGGTCCAGACAGCTGTACAGCCAATCGTCCATCGTCAGGATGCCGGCCACGATGCTGCCGTGCGTGTGCACCACACCCTTCGGGTCGCCTGTCGTGCCAGACGTGTACATGATCAACGCAACGGCGCTGTTGTCCTGCGGCGGCTCCGCCACACGTGTCGCGCCGCTCTCGCTGCGGCCCAGCTCCACCACCGCCGTCCACGCAATGACGCGGCACCCGTGCGTCTCCGCAGCACTGGACGGCGATAGGTCATCCAGGTAGATGATCGTGCAAGGCGGGAAATTGCCAGCGGCGACGCCTTGCAGCAGCAGTGGCACGCTGCGGCCGTTGCACACAATCGCGGCACACTCCGTCTCGCGCAGCGCGTAGAAGAGCGCGTCCTCGCCGAGGTTGGCGTACACCGTCGACGCCACCATGTCCTGCATCCAGATGCCGTAGATCGTGGCCAGCCACTCCCACCGCGTCTCCTCGTAGATGGCCACGTTGCACCGCTTTGACAGCCCCAGCTCAGCCAGGCCACGGCTGAAGCTCATAAATGCGTCATAGAGTTCTCTGTAGCGCAGCTCGCACCGCCCGCTCATGTACGACACGTCCATTTCTTTGACCTGTCCAGGCACCTTCTCCTTCGCCACCTTCAACACCTTACGGTAGGTCACCGCCACGTCGTCGAGGTGGTCGCGGCAGAGCTGCTCGAAGCGCTGCGCCTGGTTCGGGCCGCTGACGAAGTCCTTCGTCCACTTCTGCCGCTCTGCCTCGGTGGGACGGCGGCCGTTGAGAAAGATGGGCGAGCTCGTCGCCGTCTCGGTGCCGGCAAGGGGGACGCTCAGCGGGCCGTACTGCTTCAGGGCCGCCATGCACGGCTGCGGCTCGATAGAGCGGTCATTGCGCCACGAAAGAAGGGAGACAACCGCACCGCCCATGATGGAGCTGTGTAGCTCGTGTTGTCGGGAATACGCAGCTTTGTGGCCTTGTGGTGACTTGGGAAGTTATAGCTCAAGAGATGTTTTGGCCAGCCTCAGTCTTCTCCGTATGCTCCCTTCAATTGCAAAGAGTGTGTATGAGCGTGTGCCGGGGTGTGGTACACGAGAAGAAGAGCCAATTTATTATTTTTTAGCAGGAGCAAATGCGTTCGGTTGTATAAGTGGGTTGTGTGGTGAGTAAAATAAAAAAAAAAGCCTGTTGGCGTCTACGCGTAGCGCACAAACTCAATGGCAGCACCATAGAGAGAGAGAGAGAAGGAGAAGGCGGGCTTGGAAAGTACGTGTGCCACTCGCACTTTTTCAGGAAAGTCGGTTCACGCTTGAAGTCTGCACAGTCTCACAAAGTGTACGTGAGAGCTAGAGAGGAGCCATTGGGACAGCAATTAAAGAACAGAAAACAAGGGCGAGGAGGCACCTTGGTGAGCTTGTGTGGGAGCCAGACACGTTCGAGCTGCCCGCTCGCGGTCTTGTTCTTACCCCGAGAAAAAGAAAAAACGTCACTACTGCACGACTCGCAGGTCACGCCATCTTCTAAAACAGGCTAAAAAAGTAGACGAACCCATCTTCAGTTGATACAGAGAGAGAGGGAGAAGATCATCTCAGTACATACGACCGTTTTTTTTTTTGTAGTACATGGTACATGTAATTCGTAGGAAGAAGGGGAAGGGCTTCGCAAGAAAAAACAATATGATAATAAGTCAAAAACAACAAAGACAGCGAGAACAGGGGTTACTCCTAAAATTAAAAGAATGCAACGAGCTGGACGGGCCAACGCCACGCAGCAGCATGCCTGGTGGGGTGCGTTGATGTGCAAATTACCACACCATGCAACAAAGAAAGACAGAGACGCACATCTTGGCAACGTTCTACTGCTTAAGACACACACAGATAGCTGACAACGCCAACGAAAAGAAGTGAAAAGGCTAGCGAAGCAAAGAGATCCGAAAACAAAGGTAAGATTGCGCGCCATCTCTCTCTTTCTCTTTCTCCCGCCAGCCTCAGTCGTTCCAGTAACCGAAGCCAGAGGGAGAAAAGGAGACACGCAGCTCAGCCATAGAGGATCAAAAAAGCTTCAACGCGCAATTTTCACCGCACTACTCCGCGAAGAGACGGTCGATCTCGCTCTTATAACGCTCATTAATCACCGCACGCTTCAGCTTCAGCGCCGCCGTCAACACGCCATTCTCGGGCGACCACTCGTCGTCCACAAGACAGACGTGGCGAATCAACTCAAACGGCTTCCGCTTTGCACCCTTCGCCACCGCCGCCATGGAAGCGGCTGCCTTCGCCAGCAATGCAGGATTTTTTAGCAGCGCCGGGTAGTCGCCCTCGATGCCGTTTTCCTTCGCGAAGCGCCGCACCTTGCCCTCCTCTGTCAACACGAGAGCGCAGATGTAATTCTTGTCGGGGTGCACGAGCACACACACGCAGTTGTTTAGGGCGAGGGGGTGGTTAACGTAGATGGACTCCAGCGTCTCCAGTGCGATGTACTCGCCGAGGCAGTTCTTTGCCAACGCCTTGATGCGGCCAATCACCGACACACGGCCTTCGCTGTCGATGCTGCCAATGTCACCGGTGTGGAACCAGCCGTCCTCGTCGATCGCCTCCTTCGTCAGCTCCGGCTGCTTGTAGTACTCCTTGAAGAGAAAGGGACCACGCAAACAAAGCTCCCCACGCGGCTGCGGCGTGTCGGTGTGCTTGTACTCGTCGGTGTCGACCAGCTTCAGCTCCTCTGTTGCCAACACCTGTCCTACCACGGAGGTTGTCACGTCACCAATGCGCATGATACCACCGCAGCAGATCGTCTCCGTCAGCCCCCAGCCCACTACCAACAGACAGAACACAACGTTGATGAACTCATGGGTGGAGGTGGAGAGGGGGCCGCCGCCGCTCAGCGTAGCCCGCACGCGACCGCCCAGCGCCGCGCGTGCCTTCTTGAACACCTTCTCGTTCCAGTATGGTGTGTCCTTGCCCTCCCGGATTGCGGCAAGGCGGCTCGCGTAGGCGTGATCAAACACTTTGCGGTGCAGCGTACCAGGCGCCGGCAGCTGTGCCTCAACCGCACGCTTCAGGGTATCGAAGACGCGCGGCACACCGATGAAGAGCGTCGGGCGGAAGGCCACGAAATCACCGCAGGGTTTGGCCATGTTGTCCGTCAGCGTGCGTGGCGAGCCGAAGGCGACGTGCGCGTGGCGCGCCAGCAAAATGTTCACCACGCCAAACTCCAAGATGTGAGCCAGGGGCAGGTAGGACAGGTACACGTCGTCCTCCTGCTGATCGATGCAGCTGTAAAGCCAATCGTCCATCGTCAGGATGCCGGCCACGATGCTGCCGTGCGTGTGCACCACACCCTTCGGGTCGCCCGTCGTGCCAGACGTGTACATGATCAACGCAACGGCGCTGTTGTCCTGCGGCGGCTCCGCCACACGTGTCGCGCCGCTCTCGCTGCGGCCCAGCTCCACCACCGCCGTCCATGCAATGACGCGACACCCGTGCGTCTCCGCAGCACCAGACGCCGGCAGGTCATCCAGGTAAATAATCGTGCAGGGCGGGAAGTTGCCAGCGGCGACGCCCTGCAGCAGCAGTGGCACGCTGCGGCCGTTGCACACAATCGCGGCACACTCCGTCTCGCGCAGTGCGTAGAAGAGCGCGTCCTCGCCGAGGTTGGCGTACACCGTCGACGCCACCATGTCCTGCATCCAGATGCCGTAGATCGTGGCCAGCCACTCCCACCGCGTCTCCTCGTAGATGGCCACGTTGCACCGCTTTGACAGCCCCAGCTCAGCCAGGCCACGGCTGAAGCTCATAAATGCGTCGTACAGCTCCCGGTACTTTACGGAGCGTTGTTCGGACAGGTAGGTGACGTCCATCGGTCGCGAGCTTCCCTCCGCCTTCTCCTTTACCACTTTCAGCACCTTGCGGTAGGTCACCGCCACGTCGTCGAGGTGGTCGCGGCAGAGCTGCTCGAAGCGCTGCGCCTGGTTCGGGCCGCTGACGAAGTCCTTCGTCCACTTCTGCCGCTCCGCCTCGGTGGGACGGCGGCCGTTGAGAAAGATGGACGAGCTCGTCGCCGTCTCGGTGCCGGCAAGGGGGAGGCTTTGCGGGCCGTACTGCTTCACCTTCTCACAGAAGGGGTCCGGCACGACACCCTTCTGGGACCGGTAGTCCATCAAAGAAACGACACAGCCGCCCATTTCGAAGACAATGCCGGGTGAGAAATGTGAATATGTATTTTTTAGTTTGCTAAGTGTTTGCGCGAGGGAGTGGAGGAGCACCGACGGCGAGAGAATAACAGAGAAGAAGAGAAAAGAAAAGAAGAGAGAGGAATTCAGAAAAGGTAAAAAAGGTTGCCCGCAGTCGCAGTCGCAGCGGCGTGCTCACACAACCCCCTACGTGTCGCGAGCGAGGATGATCGAGAGATTGTTTTGCGTTGACAAAGGAGGTCCAGAAGACGGTATAATCCCAGGAAGAAGTTGCAAACAGAAAAAAAAAGTATGTAGATAATGCAAGCAGTCTTAATGTTTGCTTGTCGCTTACTGAAAAGCAGATGAAGGGAAAGACGTTTCGAAGGCAAGTAGAGAGGGAGAGGGCAACGAAGAAGAGAACAGCGAAGCAAACAGGAAGAGAGAGGGAGGGAGAGACAGAGAAAGTGATATGTGACTGGCGAAGCAGTAGCGAGTGGGAAGGGAAGGAGGTCAGTTGTACCCGTGTTTGTTTTTCCCCAATTTTTTTACCCGCAACAACAGAACGGTCTACCCTGAGCGTATCAAGAAAAAAAAAAGAGTTTTTAAGAAACGGAAAAAGGGAGGAAGCGGTTAGCGCACTCTATGCGGTGCGATTGTGTCAACTACGGAGAGAAACTTCCTTCACAGCGCGCAGAGCAGAATAAAAGCAAAAGAAGAAAAGAATGATGACGGTGTTGTGTAGGGTGGGGAGCTGAGTTGCACTGCTGCTTCGTGGAGGTGCATGGAACAACAACAACAACAGCAATGAAAAAGTGTGAGCATATATAACGAAGAGAGGAGAGACGAAGAAGACGTTGAAAGGAAAACGAAATTAAAGATTGCTGAGAGGGCATCGGAGCGTACCGATGCGGGCAGCAGGAGAGCTTCCGCTGCTAAAACAGATCGAAGCGTTAAAGCGGCGTCGCTGAACGCATATGCAGCAGCAGCAGCTGCAGCAGCAAGACGAGGCATTTCGTGCTTCGTTTGCGCGTCAGGATGCCTCCACCGTCCTTCTATGAGACAAGTCATTGACACTCTCTCACATTCAACGGATGGCAGCCTTCAATGTTGTTGTTTGCCTTTTTTTTTTTTTTTTTCGGTGTGTATGGTAATGGGAGGAGCTGATAAGTGGGTGGCAACGAGGGGGCTTAGCATAAGGGGGCGAGAAAGAGAGAGAAGAAGTAGGAGAGAAAGCAGCGCAGCGAGTGCGCACCCGTCAAAAAGAGAATTATATATCATACAAGCGATCGAGAACTGGTGGAAGAGAAATGGAAACACAAGAAAGATCCGAAAAGTGCATTATTAATTTTTCCCAGAGAGAGAGAGAGAAAAAAAAAGCAGTGCTGTAGACACGGTGTCAAGTCTGCAACAGGCGATAACAAAAAGAAAAGACCAACAAGAGGGCGGGAAAAGACAGCGGAAAGAGAGAGAGGGAGAAAAAGAAGCATTGAAAACGATTCCGATTGCAACGAGATGAGCGTATATATGTGTATCGATCAGCGCGTGTGTGCGGTCAAAGCAGACAAGCACCGCGAGGAAAAAAAAAAAAGCAACACCTTGTCAGACAACCTCACTCCTTTACAAACATCGCAGCAATCTCCGTAGCAAAGCGCTCGTTAATCACCGCACGCTTCAGCTTCATCGCCGCCGTCAGCACGCCGTTGTCTGGCGTCCACTCCTCAAAGACAAAGCGGACCTCGTGCGGCAGCTCGAAAGCCTTCCGCCGTGCCTGTTTGCCCATCTCCGCGAACGTGCCCGCCGCCTTCCGGCAGAACTCCGGGAGAGCCACGACGTCCTCCACCGCCATCGCTCCCTGAACGACGTCTGCGGGCAGACCGTCAGCATGCTCCTGCGCAAAACGCCGCACCTTCGACTCCGACGTGACGCACAACACTGCGATGTAGCGCCGATCGGGGTTGACAATAACACAGGCGCAGTTATTCACCACGAGCGGATGATTCGCGTAGATGGACTCCAGCGTCTCCAGCGCGATGTACTCGCCGAGGCAGTTCTTCGCCAACGCCTTGATGCGGCCAATCACCGACACACGGCCCTCGCCGTCAATGCTGCCAATGTCACCAGTGTGGAACCAGCCGTCCTCGTCGATCGCCTCCTTCGTCAGCTGCGGCTGCTTGTAGTAGCCCTTAAAGAGAAAGGGACCACGCAGGCACAGCTCCCCGCGCGGCTGCGGCGTGTCGGTGTGCTTGTACTCCTCGGTGTCGACCAGCTTCAGCTCCTCCATGTTAAGCACCTGGCCAGCCGCAGCAGGCGTAAGGTCGCCAATACGCTGGATTGCGCCGACGCAGATCGTCTCCGTCAGCCCCCAGCCGTTGATCAAGAAGCCAAAGACAACGTTGATGAATTCCTGCGTCGCGGCCGAGATCGGGCCACCGCCGCTGAGCAAGAGCTCAAAGCGACCACCCAGCACTGCACGAGCTGGCTTGAACACCCTCTCGTTCAGAAACGGCGTTTCTTTGCCCTCCTTCAACGCAGCAAGGCGACTGGCATAGGCCATGTCAAATATATCGCGCTTCATCGTGCCGGGCGGTGGCAGCTGTGCCTCAACAGCGCGCCGCACCGTGTCAAAGACGCGCGGCACGGCCACGATGCAGCGGGGCTGGAACTCTGCGAAGTCGCCGTGCGGACGAGCCGTAACGCTCGTCAGCGTGCGTGGCGAGCCGAAGCCGACGGTGGCCCCGCGTGAGAGAAAGACGTTCACTACGCCAAACTCGAGGATGTGAGCCAGGGGCAGGTAGGCGCAGTACCGCTCCGACGTGTCGCGTGGGAGCAGGCTGTCCATGAAGCGCTCCATCGCGGTAACACCGGCCACGATGCTGCCGTGCGTGTGCACCACACCCTTCGGGTCGCCCGTCGTGCCAGACGTGTACATGATCAACGCAACGGCGTCGTTCTCCGCTGGGACTTTGGTGACATGACGAGCGCCGTCACTGTTTCCCAATGTCACCACGTCTTGCCACGCAATGACACGACACCCGTGCGTCTCCGCAGCAACAGACGCCGGCAGGTCATCCAGGTAAATGATCGTGCAGGGCGGGAAAACGTGGTCCTGCACACCGCGCAGCAGCAGTGGCACGCTGCGGCCGTTGCACACAATCGCGGCACACTCCGTCTCGCGCAGCGCGTAGAAGAGCGCGTCCTCGCCGAGGTTGGCGTACACCGTCGACGCCACCATGTCCTGCATCCAGATGCCATAGATGGTGGCCAGCCACTCCCACCGCGTCTCCTCGTAGATGGCCACGTTGCAGCGCTTTGACAGCCCCAGCTCAGCCAGGCCACGGCTGAAGCTCAGCACCGACCGCCAGACATCTCCCAAGTTGAGGCGCTGCGTCTCACCAAGGTACGTAATCTCCATCGCGCGCTGCTCCCCCCTGCCCACCGTAATCGTTTCCATGACTCGCTTCATGACGGGTCGGTAGGCGATGCGGGGCTCTGTGGCGTAGCGCTCACACGCCTGCCGGAAGCGCTCGGTGCAGTTCACGCCGTGGTACGTGGACGTGCAGACGTCGCGGTACGCCTCTTCTGCGTGGAGGTGGCCGTTGCGGTAGACAGGGGAGCTCGTCGGCGTTGCGGTGTCCGGCATCGCCACGCTGAGCGGCCCGTAGGCGTTAAGGGCATCGATTTCGGCGCTGGGGATAAGGGAGCGCACGTGGAAGGTGTGGAGAAGCTTGGAAACGAGAAAGCCCATTGCTGCCACGCAACACGCGACTGGATGTGTGAAATGGTTTTTTTTTTTAATGAAGTAGAGAAGTGCCCTGCAATGTGATCTATGAGGGGGCGGTGTTCAAAAGAGAAAAGGAAGGAAGCTGCTGCTGCCATTTCGCGGATACCACAGGCCCAGAGAGAGAGAGAGAGAAAGAGAGAGAAACGAAGGAGGTGAAGATGAGCGATAGGGAAGTGGCGAGTCTTTCAGAGAGAAGCAAAAAAAAAAAGAGTCGAAGAAGCAATTGTGGGAGTGACACACATACACAAACTCGCTCTTGCTCGATTGCACAAGCAAAGAAGCGTGTATGAAGAGGTAAGATAACAACAGCAACAACAACAAAAAGCTACCATAGAAAACGAGAAGGCCCTGTCGCCACATTCATTGTTTTCTACGGCGCACTTCCTGGTTGTGGGTTTTCCTCTCACAAACAAAGACGCAAAGACACCGCTAATTCGTTGCTCACATCGGGAGGCATTTTTGACTTATTCTTCTCCTTCTTCGTTTCTTTTCTGTTTTCTATTTCTAAGTTGTGCGTCTTCGTCCTTTTTTTTATGTTGTTGTCTGTCGCCCGCAAGGAGAGCAGCCTTTTTGGCGCCATCATACGCGAGAAGGGTATGAAGAGAGCTTTGTTTGCGCGACTCGGCCGCGGACGAAAAGCGAGGCGCGTAGTGACTCAAGTGGCGTATTTCTGCTTTGGTGAGTGTCTGCATGTACATGGGAGCGTCGACACACATACACCCCCTTTTTTTTTTGCCTTCCTCCGTGTTCGAAGAACAGAAAGGAAGATGGCAAAAAAGAGAGAAAAGGGAAAAAAAGAAGGCAAATATTTCACGTTGACAGCGGATCCCCGCATACATGCTGAACCACACAAAGACACACACATTGACAGAAAGCACGCAAGACAACAACAACCGTGCAGGTGGTTGGGTGACTACGACAACAGTGGTGCGGCGTCACGTTGCACGACAAACCTAAAAAAGTGATAATAATAACCTTGAGAGAGAGAGAGAGGAAGGAAAAAAGGTACCGTTAACTCTCTCTTAGTAAACTCGTTAGCATATTTAAGAGAAAAAAAAAGGAAGCAAATTTAACAACTTGCGTAGATGAGGGAGTATGAAGAAAAGAAGAATTGAGAAAGAGAGAGAGAGAGAGGAGAATAATGACGAGGGCGTCGAGTAGGTGCTGTACAGATGCTGTCAACCGATATGCCTCCTTTCTACTTCTCCTGCCCTCTCTCCCTCATAGGCTCTCGCTCTTCATCTGTGTATGTGTTGTGCGTGTGAATGTGGGGTGCAGCGACACCGACGTCGTGTGTGCAGATAGTGCGGACGCCTCATAGGTTCCCCGTGCTTCACCAGCGGCTAACACAACAGTTGTCGTTACAGGAAATAGAAGAAAAAAAGAGAATTAAACTTAAATCGAGTAAAAAACAAAATTTACAATTCAAAATCAAAAAGCTAGTAGTAAAATGAGTATAGTAAGCCAAAGATAGCTAGATGCCAAGACTGGCCACTCTCCTCATCCATGGAAACAAAAAGTAAAAGCGGCTCTTTCCTTCTTGAGCAGGATCTTTTCTTCTTCTTCTTTCAAAGCGGTAACACATATTCTCCCCCGCTGCCCTTGCAGCTCGAAAGAAAACAAAGAAAAAAGAAATAGGTGCACACAGTGGGTGCGGTGAAGTAGAGCGAGGGAAAGGAGTAAAGGCGATGGAGAAGGCGCTGCGGTAGTGAGCGGCAAGCAAGTTAGCAGGCGGGGAGAAGGAGAGCAGCAATGACACCGACATACAAAAAAAAACCCGTTATAGTGGACTACGAGACGAACAAAAACAAAGACAAAGGCAATACGAGGAACATCAGCGGCGCTGCCACCACTCTCAAGACAGCAGAGAACAGGAAAAAAAAGAAAGAAAAAAAAAAGAAAATAACCAAAGGTGGAGCGCACCGACGTACTACGAGTGAAAAGGCATAACGCAATCAACAAAAGAAAGAAAAAGGACACAAATGACAATGTTCAGATAGACGCAGTACGTCAGGTCTCATCATTTTATTCTTAACGCTTCAAGAAGGAAAACAAAAAGAGAGGAGGACAAGAGAAAAAACAACAACTGGAATTTGGACTTAGCAGCAGAGAATAGACCTCACCTTTCCCTCTCTCCCTCGGTATGTGCAAAGGAAGCACATAGCTAGTCGCGGCATTTCTTAAGTAGACGACACGCACCTAGAAAGAAAGAAAGAGAAAAGAAGCATCGCACGGGACGTGATCACACGCATGGCGTTACTCGACGCGCAAAGACTTAAAAGACAGCCAACGCCAGAATAAGAGAAAACAAAACGAAGCAGACGAGAGAAAAAAAAATTAACTAATTAGGAAGGAAATTAGTGTTGTTTTCTGCGGGAGGCGTATTTGCTTCTTCCCTTCCATCTTTTTTTTTTTTTTTACAGAGGAGACAACATCGCTTGCTTAAGGTCCTCCCGTGTCAGTCGATCACGATCACGCACGTACCCCGATGAAGGGATTGACCCTCTACAACTCCTACGCGTACACACATAGAAAAAACCCTGTCTAAGTAGAAAAACAGCAGAAAAAAAAAAGTCACGTTAGAAGAGTGGCGGAGCCGCCAATGACATTCTCCATCAGACAAGAGAAGTAGAGGAAGGACAAATTTAGGGAAGCAGCCCTACCCCGTAGCCGTGCGAATGACCTCGGTGCGTTGGGCTGCGGGCACGTGTCGCGACACGTCGAACAGCAGCGGCAGATGCGTGCAACACAAACGCGCACACAAAGAAAGAATCTCGACGAATAAATCTCTACTTTGCCTCTTTTTCATTTCTCTTCCTCCCCGGGTGAGAGCCACGGCAGCGCGGCGGCGCTACAAGGACAAGGATGTTGTGGCGGGTGCGCTTCTCTGATGCTCTCACACACACAACCACACACGCAGCACCGGCGTCTTGTTTTTTTTCTCTAAACTCTCCACTGAACCCTTTTTTTTTCTCTTGACTCACTCTCCCCCTCTCTCCGCATCGTTTAAAAGTTGATTCATCCTCTTCACCCTCTCTGTGTCTCTCCTTTTTTTCCTTCCTTTACCCGATTGCAGCCTCGGAACAGGGAGTGAGGCGGAGGGAACAACATCGCTTGCATCGCACACGTATCCGTCCCGTGGCAGGACTCGCTGGCATCGCTATCAGTTGCAGACAACACACGAGTGAAAAATAAAAATAAAATGGAAGAAGGCAGGAACAAAAACAAAATAAGAAAACCAAAAAACTCAGCGACACCTCCTGTTGTGTCTCTGTGCCCAATCCACATGTGCGGAGTAAAAAACAGAAAGGTGAGGCCACCTAACACCTGAGAGCAGAAAGAGATAGAAGAAGGTGGTGCGATGCACCACCAGCTCCTCAACACACACACACACACACACACACACACACACACACACCAAGCCAAAAAGTGAGAACTAAGAAGGACAAGTTGCCAAGAAAAAAAAAAAAGGTAGTATGTTCGTTTCCATCTTCTGTTGAGATGAAATGCGCCGCTTAAATTCCGTTTTATTGCTTTCGTTTGTCATGCCCTGTACATCACCGCGCGCGCCTTCTGCGTCCTTCCTTGCGAGAAAAGTATTCCCCGACTAGGCCGTTACGGCAGCAGCAGCCACCATGCGCTTCAGGGAGGAGACGAACTCGTGGCACGCGTCGATAGGCGTTGTCCAGGAAGTCACGAAGCGCACCACCACCGTTCCGTCGCGGCGGTCTTCGAAGACCATGCAGTCGTACTCCTTCGCGATCTCCTCGTACGTTGCCTTGGACATGACCGGGAACTGCTGGTTGCTCACCGAGTCGTACGCGAAGCTGAACCCGCACTCTTGCAGTCCGTTGCGCAGAATCGCAGCCGCCTTATTGGCATGTGCGCCGAGCTCAAAGATGAGGTTGTTCTTCATGAGGACCTCGAACTGGATGCCGAGCATCCACCCCTTTGCTAGCAGCGCACCACGCTGCTTGATCATGAAGCGCGCATTGGGCTTCAGACTATCGTTCAGAATTACCAGCGCCTCGCCGAACATGCCACCGATCTTCGTTGCGCCGATGTAAAACATGTCCGTCAGACGGGCCATGTCGGCGAGCGTGATGTCGTTCACGGGACTCGTGAGCGCCGACGCCAGCCGGGCTCCGTCGATGAACAGCAGCAGCTGATGTGCCCTACAGAAGCTCGAGATCTCCTCCAACTCCTTCTTGGTGTACTGCGTGCCCACCTCCGTCGTGTTGGAGATGTACACCATGCGGGGCAGCACCATGTGCTCCGAGGAGTGGTCGTGCAGCGCGCCTTCGATGTCCGCCACCCGCATCTTCCCATCGGGCGAGTCAACGCCGTAGACCTTGTGTCCTGTCGCCTCGATCGCACCGGTCTCGTGCGTGCTGACGTGGCCCAGGCGCGTTGCAATAACGCACTCCCACGGACGCAGGGCGAGCGCGATGGCGATGAGGTTCGTCTGCGTGCCGCCCGACACGAAGTGCACGTCCGCGGTCGGCGCCTCGGCGGCCTTGCGGATGAGGCGGGCAGCTTCCTCGCAGTGCTTGTCGAGGCCGTAGCCCGGGTTCTGCTTGCCGCTGTTCTCGCTGATCATCGCCTCCAGCACCTTGGGGTGCATCCCCTCGCTGTAGTCGTTCATGAAGCTGTACCGTTTCGCGTGCGTCGTCGTCGTCGTCGTTGACGTGGACGTCGTTGCCGTTGTCGTTGGCATGGTTGCGCGTGCAGAGAGGAGGGAAAGAGGGTGGTTGCTTGGCAAGAAAGAGAGAACACAGAAGAAAAAGATAAGTTGCACGAGAAAACTGAACAGGCTAGGCGGAAAAGAAAAAAAAGACTAATAATAATAGTAGTAGTAGTAATAATAATAATAATAATAAGCGCTCACGTCACACAAAACGGGAGATAGACGGTGGAAGAAAAGGGGTTTTTTCTTTGAAATGCGGTTTCACTGTTAGTCGGGTAAAAAAAAGAGAGCTGAATAACACTAAAGGGGGAAGAAAGAAGGCGAACGAGGAAAGTGAGAGCGAGAGAGAGAGAGAGAGAGCGAGGGGGTGAAATACGGATATTTCTCTTTTCGAGAGAGTGGGAGGTAAGCAAGCAGTAGAAGCGGTGTGCAGTATGGTGGCCGCATGCAGGCAAGAGAACATGAGAAGGAGAAGCAAGAAAAAATCGATTGTGCAAGAAAAGGGCAGGAATAGCGAAGAAGAGAGAGAAAGAAGATGCAGGAGGAACATCGAAGAATCAGCGCGCGGTAAAGAGACCCGGCGTGAGCCAGTCGCAAAAGAGAGAGAGAGAGAGAGAGTAACAGAGACGCGACGAAATACATTCACACGGTAACTTGAGCAATGAAGATATTGACCTTTGTTGTCGTTCTTTTTTTGTCCTTTGCTGTAACGACATTTACCCAGGTTCACAGTACAGCCTTGTCATTGAGCCGACTTCACGGCAGCAAATGAAACAGAGAGAAAGGAAGAGAGGAAGGGAATCGTGTAAGAATGAAAAACATAACAAAAATGCAAAACATTTAGCATCTATGCAGTACTTCTATTTGTGCATCGGACAACACGCGCGTGCACGCCCACCGCGAAAGAATATATGAAGACCGAAAATTACATTGTCCATTGCCCGTACATAAAGAGCGAGCAAATAAAACGGAACGGTCTTCCCTAGCAGCCTACGCCACCTGGACGGCGCTAAGAAGGTTCCCTTCGCCGTCGTAGTCGCACTGGAACGCGATCGGTGACGTGGCAACTTGCAGGGCGGGAAGTAGGAAGCGCAAATTCGACACCGCGCCGGTGTTTGTCGGATGCAGCGTCCACGCCACAGAGTGGAACATCAGAATCCCTTCGTCGGTCAGGATCGGGTACGCAGCGTAGTCGGGCTCTGTGTGCAGCTCCATCCAGAAGAGGTGGAGGTTGCCACGCAGCGAGCCCGCCTCGAGCCACTGCATCTGCCCAGTGGCACGCACGGTGTACTGGTCAGCAGTGAAGCCCGTCTCCTCCTTTACTTCGCGGTAGGCGCACTGCAGCGCCGTCTCCGCCTCCTCTCGCTTCCCACCGACGCCGTTCCAGCTGCCCATCCACGGCGCCTTGCGTCGGTTGAGGAGGAGGAGCTTGTCGCCGTGGGTGAGGAAGCACAGCGTGTACTCCTTCACGGCGGCCATGGTGGTGGCACGTAGAGTATAGTGAGTAAGGTTTTTTTTTTGTGAGTTGGATAATGTAGTTGATGTTTTTAAATGGCGAAAGGCTGTGCGCCTCGTCTTCTCTGTCGTGGTGTAATCGAAATAGAAGGGAAAACAGGTGAAAAGTAAAGGCATAGCAAAATTGTGAAAAGACCAAAGGAAAGAGGAAACAAACCGAGGTGTTCAGCATGCAGGTACGCACGCGATACGAAGCACGAGATAGATGAAGAGCTCGGTGAAGTGGCCTGCTGCTCACCCACTCCCTCCTTTTCTGTCGCTTTTGCGTCCTCCTTGCCCTCTGACCTGCACTCCTAAAAAAAAGAGAGTCTTGCTGATGGTCCATCGTTGCCTCTCACATAAATCAAGCCTTGCTTAATTTCATTCTATTTCTTAAACGGCCACCTTCCTATTTTATTTTTATTTAATTTTGAACACAACAGAAATAGTTAGTGGCTCAGCAACAAGTCTAATAGGAACAATAACACGCGGGTGCACAACGTGTGCGTGCCTGCGTGCGTGTGTGTGCGGAAGTAAGAGCACGAGGGGCTCTCACTCTTTCACTCCTCCCTCAAGTGAAAAAAAAAAAACAACTGGCAGAGATGGTGGGCGAGGAAAGAATTGACGCTTCGTTGTCGTTCCATCCTCTTACCCAGCTATGCTCTCCTGTGTGTGTGCGTGTGGCGGAGGGAGGGAACATAGACAGGCAGAAGGAGTGAGAGGGAGGGAGAGAAGGCGGCGCTGAGGGACATCCCCCACCTCACCCCCTCTGTGTATTCCTCTCTCTTTACTTATTACATTGTTAAGTATTTATTTTTGTTTTCGCCCGAGCAGGAGGAATCGGGGAGAAGAAGAGGGAGAGAGTGGTACGAACGGCAGGCACGCCATTCTTTCTTCTCTCTCTCTCTTCCTTACTGCTTGGCACGACGTGTCCCACAATTAGTCCTTGAAGAGCTCCGCGATGATCTGCGCGTAGTGCGCCTCCACGTTGGCCCGCCGCAGCTTCAGCGTCGGCGTCAGCAGCCCATTCTCTGGTGTCCACTCGTCCGCCAGCACCCGCACGTGCTTCACAAACTCGAAACTTTGCCGGCCAGCCGCCTTCGCCGTCAGCGCCAACGCCGCCGCCGCCGCTTTGTGAAACTCTGCGCTCTTCAGCACCTCGTCGAAGCTGCCCTCGATCTGGTGCTCCTTCGCGAAGGCCAGCGCGTGCTTCGGGTCCGCCAGCACAAGGGCCGCGATGTACGTCTTCTCGGGGTGCACGACGACGCAGACGCCGTTGACTGCGCACAGGTCGTTCTGCCCGTAGACAGCCTCGAGGGTTTCCAGTGCGATGTACTCGCCCAGGCAGTTCTTCGCCAGCGCCTTCACGCGGCCCACGATACGCAGCTTGCCGTCCTTCGTGAAGCTGCCCACGTCGCCCGTCTGAAACCAGCCATCAGCGTCGAAGGCGTCCTTCGTCAGCTGCGGCTGCTTGTAGTAGCCCTTGAACATGAACGGGCCACGGAGGCAGATCTCACCACGCGGCTCGGGGGTGTCGGTGTGCTTGTAGGCGTCTACATCCCGCAGGCGCACCTCGCACGTCTTGATGAGCTGACCCACGCAGTTCGGCTCCATGTCACCCAGTCGCTGCGTGGCACCACAGCAGACCGTCTCCGTCAGGCCCCAGCCCTGGATGATCAACGGGCCGCCACACACGACATTAATAAACTCCTGCGTGGAGGCGGACAGGGGGCCGCCACCGCTGAGCATGCCGTAGACACCGCCACCCAACACCGCCCGCGCCTTCTCGAAGACCTTTGCATTCCAGTACGGCGTGTCCTGTCCCTCCAGGAGTGCGGTGCGGCGGCTCTCGTAGGCCTTGTCGAAGATGTCGCGCCGGAAGCTCCCCGGTGCCGGCAGACGGTCCTCCACGGCCTTGCGGATCGTGTCGAAGATGCGCGGGACGGACAGAATGACCTTGGGCTTGAACTCCGTCAGGTCGCCGTGCGGGACGGCGAAGTTGTCCGTCAGCGTGCGTGGCGTGCCGAAGCCGACCATCGTGCCGCGATCAAGGAAGATGTTCACGACGGCGAACTCCAGGATGTGGGCGAGGGGCAGGTAAGCGCAGTAAATCTCACCTTCTTCGCCAGGCTTGTAGAGGTCGAGGATGCGGTGGTTCAGCGCCTCGCAGCCGGCGGAGATGCTGCCGTGCGTGTGCATCACCCCCTTCGGGTCACCCGTCGTGCCAGACGTGTACATGATCAAGCACACGTCATCACTCTCCGTGGAGGTGAAGACGGGCACGGCGTCGCCGACCTCCTCTCCCTTGCTCACGACGTCCTCCCAGGAAACCACACGCAGATCGTGCGTTGGCGTGTCAGCTGGAATGGCGTCCAGTGCGATGACAGCGGGGTGTAGCCCCTCCGCCGCCAACACACTCGTCAACATCCCCACCTGTGCGCCGTTGCACACAATCGCGGCACACTCCGTCTCGCGCAGCGCGTAGCGCAGAGCATCCTTGCCAAGGTTGGCGTACACCGTCGACGCCACCATCTTCTGCGTCCAAATGCCATACACAGACACCATCCACTCCCACCGCGTATCCTCGTAGATGGACACCGTTGCCCCCGCAGAGAGTCCGAGAAGGGCGTTGAGGCCCCTGCCAAAGGCCAGCATCTTCCCCCACATCTCCGCGAACGAGATGGTCTTGTACGGCGTGCAGTGGTAGTAGTTGAAGATCTTCGTCTTGCCACTCGCCGCGTCGGTCACCTCCCGCTTCTCCACCCGCTCCGTGACGCGGTAGCCCATCGCCGGCTGCGCTGCCGAGAGCCGCGCCCGCTCCGCCACGCGCTCCACCCAGTGCTTGCCATGATAGTAACGCTCTACTAATTCCGCCTGCTCCTTGTCGGACGTGTTCACGAAGCGGTAGATCGGACTGTAGCCAGGCGCCTCGGTGCCCGGCAGCGGCTCCGCCTCGGTGCCGTAGGTCAAGTAGCCGGAGATGATGGGATGCTGGTCGACGGAGTGGTTGCTGCGCCACTCCATGACCGAAGACATGCAGCCGCCCATGATGACGACAGCGAAGAGAAGTCGGGAAGAGAAAAGAAGTAAAATGGAAGAGAGATACGTGTGAAACAAAAAAGGGAAAAATCTGCGACGTGTATCTACCGACAAATAGTAATATCAATAATGCCTGTACCGAGTGTGTATGTGTGGCGTGTGCGGGTGTGTTTGTGTGTGCACTGCGGTGGAAACAGCCAGGGGTCTACCTCCTGTTGCCCCAACAACAGAGAGTGAAAGAACTGAAACTAAGAAATTAAGAAAAAAAAAGGTTTGGACTGCAGTGGTGAAAGAGAAAAAAGAGCAAACAAACAAAAAAAAAACGAATGCAGCGTTGACAAGAAACTTGAATCAAAATAAGAGAGGAAGAGAACACGTTTTTAGTGACAGTGTCAGCTTGGGTGAGGGGGTATAGACAAGATTAACGTTGCTGCGGTGTTCGATCGTCCGTCTCGTGCGCTGTCGGCTACGTCAGTAATTCCTTTATGTATTTTTTTTTTTTTGGCGAGAAGAGAATGGGAGAGAGAAAGAGAAAGAATACGTTAGTAAATATTTTAGTGAGACGCAGCGAAGGCGGCAGAGACGCCCCCTGTGCTGCCTTGGCTTCCTCGTTGAAGGCGCGATGCGTGTCTTCGTGTCATCGCGGCCCGCGACGGAGCACAGTGGCTTTCCCACGCGTCTCCCCACAAACCCACGAATGTCGCATTTAACAAATAGAACCTCAGCCACTACCACAACAAAGGTGATGTCGTATCCGCCAGAATTATACTGGCAGCGCGGCTCGATGTCTTCAGCCGTTCGCGCGCAGTGGGGCCACCAGCACGGAAGGAGAGAAACCCTTTCCCACTCACACGTTGAACCGTTTTTTTTTTTCTTGTTTTGTCTCGATTGACGATGTTCAAGAGAAATAACAAAAAGGGAAAGAGGGAGAGAAGATGTCGATACAGAGTGTATAAAAATAAGAAGAAAAATCATCCGTCAGAAGGTTAGAGGAACCTACGCGAAGGCAAGATCGAGGCGCGATGCTGCGGTCTAATCCTCCACACACACGAGCAGGCCCCCAAACAATAGTAGAGCAAGAGAGGCAACCACAAAATAATAAATAAAGGTTTGTGCGTCACAACCGTTCGAGAAGTCGGTGGTGTTCCTGAAGAGAGAGACAGAGAGGAAGAAAGGCGTGAGAAGCAATACACGCACAGAAACACAAATTAGAAGGAGACAGAAGCGGCGTGCGTCTGTCGCAGGAAGGGTGGGAAAGAGAGAGAAGGGTATAGTGGCATTGCCCACACACGAGCACAAACCTCGACGCCCCACCTTACTCCGTGAACAGTTCCTTGATCACGTCGGCGTAGTGCTTGTCGATTTCCGACCGCCGCACCTTCATGGACGCCGTGACAAGGTTGTTCTCCGGCGTCCACTCGTCATCGAGCACGCGAACCTTCTTGGGCAGCTCGAAAGGCTTCTTGCCCGCCTTCTTGCCGAGCTCCCCGAGCGAGGCCGCCACGGCGTCGTTGAACTTCGGGTCCTTCAAGATGTCAGGCCAGCTGGCGTCGCCAAGCTTGTGCGACCGCGCGAACTCCATCGCCTTGCTCTCATCGGTGAGCACCAAGGCCGCGATATACGGCTGCTGCGAGTCGACGAGGATGCAGATGCCGTTGGGGGCGACCACCGAGCTCTCGCAGTAGAGGGCCTCGAGGCTTTCCATCGCGATGTACTCGCCGTGTGCGTTCTTGGCGAGCGCCTTCACGCGGCCAATCACCCGCATCTGCCCCGTCTCGGCGTCCATCTCCGCCACGTCGCCCGTGCGCAGCCACCCGCCCGGCAGCAGCGCATCCTCCGTCATCTTCTTCTGGTTGTAGTAGCCGTTGAAGACAAAGCGGCCATGCAGGCAGACCTCGCCGCGGGGGTGGGGCTTGTCGGTGTGCTTGTAGAACTCCGTGTCGAGCAGGCAGGCCTCCACGCCGTAGAGCAGCTGGCCGGCCTCGCACTTCAGCTCGCCGGAGCGCTGCACGGCGGCGTTGCACACGGACTCGGTCAGTCCGTAGCCCTGCGCCACCATCTGCCCCACCACCACGTTGATCCACTCCTGCGTCTTGTCGGACAGAGGGGCACCGCCGCAGCAGATGCCACGCACCTTGCTGCCGAAGAGCCCACGTGCCTGCTTGAAGACCTTCTCGTTCCACAACGGCGTGTCCTTGCCGGACTTCAATGCAGCGAGACGGCTCTCATAGGCGTGGTCGAAGACTTGGCGCTTCACCGTGCCGGGCGGTGGCAGCTTCGACTCCACCGTCTTCTTGATCGTCTCAAAGATGCGCGGCACGCCAATAAAGAAGAAGGGGTTGAACTCCGTCAGGTCGCCGTGCGGGCGTGCCGTGCCGTCGGTCAGCGTGCGGGGCGTGCCGAAGCAGACCAGCGTGCCGCGGATCAGGCAGATGTTCTCGCACGTAAACTCGAAGATGTGGGCGGCGGGCAGGTAGGCAAGGTACGACTCGTTTTCCTCTTGTCCCAGCAGGTCGGTGAGGCGCTGCTCGAGGCCCAGAGCGCCTTGCGTCAGCCCCCCAATGGTATGCACAACACCCTTCGGATTCCCCGTCGTGCCGGACGTATACATGATCAGCACCTCGGTATCGTTGTTGTCCTGCACCTTGTATGGCTTCGAGCTCGCCTTGCCCTTCTCCAGCACCTCCTTCCATGCGATGACGGTGCGCTTGCCGGTGTTGGCGTTGGCCGGCAGCTCGTCCAGGTAGACCAGCGTTGCGTCGTGCACGCCGGACTTGTCCATCAGCGACACCAGCTTCGGCACGCTCTTGCCGTTGCAGATGAGCACACTGCACTCCGCCTCCTTCAGCGCATAGACAAGGGCGTCCTCGCCGAGGTTGGCGTACACCGTCACGCCGATCATCTCCTGCGTCCAGGTGGCCAGCATCGTTGTCAGCCACTCCCACCGCGTCTCCTCGTACAGGGCGATCTTGCTGCCTTTCTTCAGCCCGAGCTCGGCAAGTCCGCGACCAAACGCGATCACGTTCTCCCACACGCCGGTGAAGGAGATGTAGGTGGGCTCGTTTAAATAGATGTACTCCCACTCTCGCGTCTTGCCCTTCTCGTCCGTCTTGGGCTCCTTCACCGTCTTCTCAACGGTGCGGTAGGCCATCGCTCGCATGTCACCGCGCTTCTTGCAGTTCTCCTCCAGCCGCTGTAAGATGTTCGGGCCGTCGTACCAGTTGTAATACTCCTTGTGCTGCTCGTCCGTCACTCGAGCGCAGCGGTAGACGCCGCTGCGGTCATCCTGGTCGTCGGTGACTTTCTGGTTGATGGTGCCGTACTGCAGCCGCCGGGAGTAGTGGGGAGCGTCGGTGAGGCTGAAGCTGTTGCCCACCTCCATCATCGAAACAACACAGCCGCCCATGACTGAGGTGCTGTGTGGCGGTGTTGGTGGTGGTGTGTGTGTGTTTGTGTGCTGCGGTACAGCTGCGACACTCTGCTGCCGTGTGTAAAGAAGCAGCTGTTTTTATTTTTTTGAGAACTGTCCTAGTTGCTGTCCTGCTGTTGAAGGGAGAAGCGAGCGGAAAGCGGGAGAGAGGGAAGCGATTGAAGCACCTTCAGCTCTTCAGCAACGCGTGCCTTTAAATATGCCTTTGTGTATAAATGTCAGAGAGAAAAGGGCACAAGGTGGGAAGAATTTCGTGAAAGCGGTGTTTCTCAAATGCTTTTTCTCCTCTGTTCAAAGTAGACAACGTACGCGCGTGGAGTAGAGCAGAAATGGAAGAAGTTTCGTAAAGAATGTCGGCGGGAGTGGAGAGAAGGAGAGAGGGGGGACAGAGAGCTGGTATAAAATGCAGTGTGTATGGCAATTGACTTGTGCGTGTGAGTTTTGTATAATACGACAAAAAAAAAAAAGAGGGATGTGAAATAATAGAAAACAAAAAGCGGAAAGCAGGAAAAGAAGGTGAAGGAAGGCCGCGGAGAGAAAGAGCTACGGAGAACAGACGAACGCCTTCACGGTGAAGTTTTTTTTTTTCCTCTGTAAGTCGAAGTTGTGTCTTCTGTGGGTTGAAGTCGAACCTGTGGCGCGTCGCAACACAGTCTTAGCGACGGAAACGCGGAGAGAGAAGAATGTGCGTGTGTGTGTGAGTCAGAGTGGGATATGTGGCAGGGGGTCAAGGAATGAGTGCAAAGCAGAGCGGGACTGCGCGAGAGAGATCGAATAGAAGAGAGGAAAACACGAGAGAAAGAAAAGAAACGGGAAGACCGGTGGAGGGATGTAAAGCAGACTTCGTTCGAGAAGAGAGGGAAAATAAACCTATTTGTTTTTCGTTGTTGTTTGAGGGTAGTGCGGGGTGTATGACGAGGGGTGAAGAGTGTGCGCCGACAGTATGCGGCAGCAGCATTGAGAAATAAAGCGCAAAATGACAATTTGTACAGTCAGGCCGCCATACATATTTTTAGATAACCCCCGAGAAACACGAGAGCAGTAGTGCACAGAACGAAGAGAGAGAGAGAGAGAGAGAGAGAGAGAGAGAGGGAGTAGTGACAAGCAAGGACAAGAAGTCTTTCACCGCACATACAGATATTCACTGTTATTCGAAGGCTCACACTATGAAGGCCAACGCTACTTCACACACGCAGTCTACAGACAAAGGTATCGGGCTTGACATTAAACCCGGTAGTCGCGCAGAGGTGTTCACTGCCGCCAACTCCATCTTTCACATCTCCCCCTCTCTTTGTCTTTCTCTCTCTGTAGCTGAACACGTGAGAGGCGGGTGTGAGTACGCACGCAATGAGAAAGGTGTGACAGAGAGAGAGAGAGAGAGAGAGAATGCAAAAAGCGCAGCCGCAATCCTTTTTTTTTTCTTGCCACTCCGATTGCGAATACAGGCTCGTGCACACGACATCACTAAGGGCCACAATCGCCTGTCTGCGGCATCACTTCCACTATGGTCACTTTCCTTTTTATTTAGTATTATTTTGAGTTTTTTTTTTTTTGAGTTGCAGTTTGGAGGATTCAGATGAGAGATAGCGACTCTCTCCATTATGGAGTACACAGCTAGGAAGGAGGAAGTAGAAAACAAAAGGGGGGAATCACACATCAGAGAAACAAAAGATAAGAAGGCAGTCGAAGCTTTTCCCTTTTTCCCATATTGTTTTTTTTCGTTAGATGGACACAACAACAGCAAAAAAAAAAAAACGCAAAACGCCTTTGCCGTACTCCTCTCATGCAAGTGCGATAAAGTCAAGTTTGCTTTTTCAAACGTCTTTTTTTTTTTTTTTGAGGGAGAACGTCGCGCGTGTGTGCGTGTGGGTGAATGTGTGCAACAGCGCGTCTCCCCTCTCATTGTGTGTAGTCGCGGTAGTAAGAAATGTTGTATTAGAAAAAAAAAAAGTACCCAGTGCTTTTATTTCTTGTCCGGTGCGTTCGTTGGACAACTTCCCCAGTGAGCAAGGTCGGAAGAAAGAGCAAAGATAAAAGAATCAAGACAAGGTAACAAGAAGTACGCGAGCGGGGAAATAAAGAACAAGGGAGCACAACATTAACAAAAAACAGCGAGAAAAGGAACATTACAGTAGAGAAAGAGAGAAAGGAAAAAAGTCGCAAAGAAAACACCCACGCATCTACATTGCATTGCTAGGCTCACTTTTGAACACGTAGTGTCTTTTGCGCTTCCCCTCTGACTCTAAAGACATTATTTCAGGTTTTTTTGTTTGTTTTGATTACTGATATGGTCTGTTTGTCGGGCGTCCTTCACAGAAATAATAGTGTTTTTTTTTTTTGGTCGTGGCTGGCGGTGCGAGGAGTGGGATACATTTATTTTTCCTTGTATCTTTTCTTACATGTTTGTACCGCTCTCTCGCCCACCACTCGAGCTCACGCATGTGCGGGCACACACACACACACAGAGGGGGAGGGAGGAGGAGACCAGCCTCGACAGCGAGACAACAAGAATGAATGGAGTCAACTATCAGAAGGGAATAAGAATGCTCACAACAACAACAACAACAACGACAACAAACAACAAACAACAAGCAACAAGGCGGCGGTCAGCGACGTATTACTCGGAAGTTTTTTTTTTTTTCAACCGCACGGCGGTATACAGGCAAAAGGTAAGAAAGATCGAAGAGAGAGGGGAAAAAAAAGAAGAACAGACTGTCGTCGCACACCACGGCTGCTGGCGTACCAGCGGCTTCTCAAAAAAGGGGAAAAAAGGACCATAACTAAGCATAAACCAGGTAATGGATTTAGAGAAGCAAGAAGGTAGAGATGAAGACCAAGGAAAAGAACAAAACTTTTTTTTTTGTTATCAAAGCACGCACACCAATCGGGGAAGAAAACAACAACAACAACTGAGAAAAAAAAAGAAGAACATGTGATGAAATCAGCAAAGCGACAAAAAAAAAGAAGGAAAAGTAAAAGCCAAAGGATGTTCGCTCAGACGACAAAAAAAAAACCGCAATGTCTCCACCGAACAAAACAGAAAGTAAAAAGAAAAATGGCCGAATGTACCTCAAAAGGCACGTCGCACCGAACTGAAATGAACAAAAAATAGAAAAAAAAAGTTATGTAGGAGGGAGAGGGGGTTGTTTAAGAGGTTTAGCCAAAGTGGAAAAGCAAAAAAGAGAAAAAAGTCTCTCCACGTACAATATTCGTTCTCTCATTTTGTCTTTCCAGAGTAGAGGAGAGAAAGAAAGAGAGAAGGCGCGCACAACGCCGTGGCAACCACAACATCAGTGGCTGCGAGAGACCAAAGGAAAAATAAATAAATAAGAAGGCACATAGCGGTAGCGTTTTCTTTCCTCTCATCCGCTGCCCATCACCACGTGAAAACCTTCTCGTACAGCTTGACTCATACCTGCAAAACAAAAAAAAAAGAGGAAAAAAAAGTTGAAAAAACAAGAGCAAAAAATTACATTTTAAAAAAAGATAAAGGCGAAAAAACCAGGAAATGAAGTTTACAGTATTTTTAGAAATGGAAAAAAAAAACTGAACAAGCAAAAAAAAAAAAACGAAAACAGCCAGAGATATCAGACAGACAGAGAAAGAGAGGGAGAGGAAATAGTTGAGAAAAGTCGCTCAGCACAGCCGTTCAAAAAACAAACAAACAAACAAAAAAAAACAAATAAACATATCAAAAAGAGGAGGAGAAGCAGCTGTTACCGGTGAGACTTTCTTCAGATAGGGCGTTATCCTCAGTTTTACAACAGGCACGAGGGAGATTGAGAAAAGGAAAAAGAAAAAAAATTAGAGAGGGAAATAGAAGAAAGAGAGAGAGAGGGGAAGGAAAATATAAAAATAAGAAAACAGGCGAAGGACACTCGAGAGTCGTTAATGTGAACCTTCGAATTTCTTTTGTTTGTGTCTGGCCTTTTCTTCTTTTGGTTGTTCTTGTTGTTTACTCGCACGTTTCACGTTGTCCTGCTGCTACAAAGTGCGTTTGTGTGTGTGTATGTGTGCGTTCCTCCCTCTCTCTGTTTGTCTGTGCTTCGCTGCCCTCTCCTCCTGCCGCGCGTCTGTACACTCCAGTGGGTGAGGGAGAAGGAGCAAAATGAGAGAAGAAAACACGGAGAATTGATTCGACTGCTGCCTCTCCTTCTGCCGGTCTCCGCGCGCGCAGATCCCCGAATGAAACTCACAACGAGCTTCCCCGTGCCCGCTATCAGAGAGAGAGAGAAAGAGAGAAAAGGCCTTAAGCCGGTCGATACTAAAAGGGAGACAGCGAGAAGGCAAAAGAGCATCCACACACACACACACAAACACATACACGCACACAGCTTCGCAAAAGAAAAAAAAAAAACAGCAAAATAATAAAAAAAGAGAGTGTAGACTACTTTTTAAAGAACCTCCTTTTTGTGTGTCTCCGTCTGTTATTGACAAAAAGAGAAAAGAAAAAGACGCACAGGAATGAACTTTGTGGAAACGTCAGAGCAACCACCACCATCACCATCATTACTGCGCACAAAACAAACGAGCCAAAAAAAAAAAAACACACACACAACCGACTTCAAGAGCAACAACGAAGCAATTGTTCGCTCGCTGTGGTCAACGGTTTCCAGAAAAGAGAAAAGCCCTAATAAGAAAAAAAAAGGAGACACCGGGGTGAGAGATCCGCGCTCATTTAACAACAGGAGAGCGTCTTCTCCTATTCCCCATGCCTGGTATGCGCACACCAATGCTCCGTACCAACGACGACGAGAACAGCAACAGGAGAGAAACACAAGCTTGCGCACGACGAACACAATGCGGCTTGTTCTTGCCGTGCCACTACTGCTGACGGCAGGTGCCGCCGCTCTTCTTCTCCTCCGCCTGCGCCTCCGTCTTGGCAGGATCCTTCACCTCCGCTGTTGGCTCCGTCGACGCCGCCTCCGCAGCCGGGGCAGCAGGAGCATCTGCCTTCGCAGCGGGCGACTCGGTGGCTGGCGCGGGTGCCGATGCTGCAGCCGCAGTAGCAGCCGGCTCAGGGGCGGACGGAGCCACAGCGGGCGGTGCGGGTGCCGCTGCCGCAGCTTCAGCCGCAGCGGTGCCACTCGGTGACACCATAGCCGCGACGTTGACCGCCGGTGCCGCCGTGGAGGCAGTCGGTGCCGCAGCCGGGGCTGGCACACTCTCGCGGCTGTCCTCGCCGGTCGCCGCCTCGTCGACCCCGCTGCCCGCCTCCTCCGCCGCCTTCTTCTTCTTGTTGCGCTTCTTTGCCTTCTTGGCGGCATCCGCGGCGCTGGGCGAGTTGTTGGCCGTCGCACTGCCGCTGTCAGCGCCGTCAGGGGACTCCGCGGCGGCCGGAGACGAAACGCTGTCCTCGCCAGACGCAGCCGCAGCCGGCGCCGGAGCACCAGACGCCGCGGCAGCAGCAGCAGCAGCAGCAGCGGCGGCGGCCTTCTTCTCCTTGGCCGCTGCCTTCTTGCGTGCCTTCTTGGCTGCTTCTGCCTCCGCCTTCTGCTCATCCGTCAGCGCAGGCTTCGCAGCGGGTGCCGGGGCAGCAGGTGTAGCCGGTGCCGGTGCGGCCGGCGGCTGTGCCGTGGCGGCAGTCGCCGCAGCCTCCGCTGCCGCCGGCGCCGCGTTGGTGCTGGTGGCGTTCGCGGCCGCCGCAGCCGCCTTGCCACACGCTCCGCACAGCGTCGTGCCCTTGTTACGCCCGCGCATCTCGCGGCGCACCTCCTTGAACTCGCCGCAGACACCGCAGAAGCCGTAGCCGAACTTGGACCAGCAGGAGTAGCAGTACAGCTTGTGGTCGCGGCGATCAACGCGGAGGTCTTCGCTCTGCTTTGGGCGGTGGCACTGCGCACAGCTGCGGTTGTTGCCGTGCTCGGCAGCAACAGCAGCAGCCGCGGCCGTCGCAGCCGCCACACGGGCCGCAACGGGCGCCTTTCCGTCCGACGTGATGGCCGCAGCGGGGGTCGACTGCGTGGCTGCCGGGGGCTTCGCAGCTGCTGTCGGCGGAGTCGCCGCAGCCGCAGCGGCGTCCTTCTTGTTGTCCACAACGTGGAAGGACGGCACGATGCTGGCCAGCTGCTTCAGCTGCTGCTCGGTGCTCATCGGCGCCTGCGCGGGGGGCGTCGGGGCCACCGGCCGGGCCGGCACCGCCGTCGCCGTCACCGCCGCCACGCGCGACAGCATCGCGGAGGCGGACGGGTAGAGGGAGCGGGCAGGGGCGGCAGCGGCGGGCACCACGGAGGCCGGCTGCGCAGGCATCGCTGCTGGTGCTGCTGCTGGCGCTGCTGGTGCTGCCGGCGGTGGCGGCGGCGGCGGTGGTGGTGGCGGAGGTGGGGGGAAGAGCGTGGCACTCGCATTGGCCATCCCACCCGCCACCGACGCCCCCATCGACGTCGCGCTCATCGCCATGTTGCTCACAGCCGCAGCGGCAGCGTCGTAGGACGGCGGCGGCACGCTGGGGATGTTCGCCGCGCCGGCGAAGACACCGCTGCTGGCTTGCGTATCCGGCTGGATCTCCGACGGCACGAGCTGCTCGCTCAAGAGCCACGAGACGAGCTTCGCGCGCGGGATGAGGCTGACGCGGAGCAGCTCCTCGAGGTCGTGCTTGTAGATCGGCCGCAGCACGTCGTAACGCAGACGACGGAACATCCAGCGACGCGGGGTTTCGTTGACGAGGCTGCAGGTGACAATGCACCCCTCCACCACATCGGGGTGCCGCACGTCCACGGTGGCCTTCTCGAACTGCACGTACATCTTCTCCGCCTTGTCGTACACCTCCAGCGCGAAGGTGTGGACGGGGTGCTCGAGGAAGGCTTCAATGCTGCCGCGGCGAGCAGCGGAGGGGGTTGCGGCAGCGGCAGCGGCAACGACGCCAGGCGGGTTCGACAGCGACGCGGGGAAGCCGCGGTTGGAGTCGCTCGCGCTCAGCGGCGGCGCGGCGTGCCCGCTGTCGCCGCCCTCCGCGTCTGGCGGTGCGCGGGTCTCGATCAGGCGCCCCACGCGGAAGTCGACCGTCAGGCACGACGGCTGCTGCCAGACGAAGACGTGGTCGCTGCGGTGGACCGGGTTGACGGCCTGGAAGACGAGGCCGTCGCTCGGGTAGAGCTCCGAGTCGAGCATGTCGACCGCAGCCGACATCTTTTCGGTGGGCTGGTGCACCACCACGCAGTCGTCATCTGGCCCAAAGAAGGCCTTGTCTTCGTTGCACATGTTCGCGGCGAGGAAGGACTGCCGCTCCGGGAAGGTCATGCGGATCATCGTGTTGCTGGACGGGCTCTCGGCGTCGCTCCAGTAGTGGGCGTCGTACACAAGGAACATCTCCTTCTGGCGGTCGGTGCAGCGCCGCGCAAGGTCGCCCTCGAGAACAAAGGTGCCGACCTTCTCGCTGTCGAGCCGCGTGCCGAGCCAGGCCTTCTGCGGCATCAGCAGCACCGCCCGCATGTGGGGTGGCACGAGGTACAGCTTCTTCTCGTGGTAGATGAGAAGGTAGCGGCTGCCGTCCACCTTCCTGCGGATGCCGTAGCGGACCTTGAGAGCGTTGATGCGGCTCTTGTCCGTCATCTCCTTCGTCGTGAAGGGCACGAGGTCGCCGCTGCCAGGGAACTGCGCGCTGCGGTTGTTGACGCACTTGAAGAGGTGGGTGAGGACGTCGCTGTACTCCTTGTAGTCCTCCACCATCACATTGGCACGCGAGTCCTCGTACTGGTGGCCGCCGATGCTGCGGGTGGGCGGCTGCGCGCAGCACCCGAGCACCATCGTCCGCAGCTGCTGCACCACCTCCTCCTTGCTCTTCGTGGCGTCGACGTAGCGGTACATGCCGGCGCTCTTGGCGAGGCTGACGATGCGGGCGTGAATGACGCGGTGGAACTTGAGCTTCTCCTTGAGGTAGTCGTCCCCGCCCATGCGGCGCACGAGCGCGTCGTCGTCGGCGCTTTCCATGCCAACAATACCGACGAAGGGGATGCTCTTCGACCTCAGCAGGGCGTTGAGGTAATAGATATCCTCGATGCCCTTGCAGTTCTTGTCGATGACGAGGCCCTTGATGTTGCGCTGCTTGCGCTGCTGCTCCAGCAGCTCGTCGAGGCGGGTGCTGAGGGCCTCGAACACCTCCCGCGTCGTCTCCCAGACGGAGCGCTTCCCCTGCTGCTCGGCGAGGAAGTCGGCCCCGCTGAAGAAGGCCCACCCCATGCCGTCCGTCTTGAGACTGTTCACCAGCTCGCGGCCCAGCGTCGTCTTGCCCACAGCCGGGATGCCAGACAGCAGCACACACGAGAACTTCGGCGGCTCCTTCGAATTAAGGGCGGCGAGGGTCGCGTTGCCAACACTGACACGGGCGGCAGCAGCCGCGGCGGCACCGGCAGCAGCTGCGGCAGCACCGCCGGCAGCCGGCGACGGCATGGCTGGGGGCGGCGGCGGCGGCGGCGCCATCATCGCGGTGCCAGCGAGACCGCCGGGCATGCCGGGCATCGCTGGCGGCTTCTGCGCTGCGGCCATCATTGCACTCGGCGGCCGCTGCTGCTGCTGCTGCTGCTGCTGCTGCTGCTGGTGCTGGAGTTGCTGCGGTGGCGGGACTCCGTAGACTCCCTGCGGGCCGGCGTGGTAGCCCTGCGGGGGCTGCGGCATCATCCCCGGCGGCATCCCGGCCATGTGCGGCGGCATCATTCCGTGTGGGGTGGGAAAGAAGGGAAGCATGCCGGGCTGCGGCATTCCAGCCATCATCCCGGGCGGCATCTGCTGGGGGTGGTGTGGCTGGTGCTGCTGAGGCTGAGGCTGCTGCTGCTGGAGGGGTGCTTGCGCCTGCGGTGGGGTGCGCGGCGGTGCATTGCCCATCGGCGCCTTCTGCCCTGATGCGGCGGACGGTGGCGTGGGTGTGCCCGCTGCTGCCGCTGCTGCTGTCGGTGGTGGTGGCATGCCTGGGTGGCTCGCGGAGGAGGCGTGCGGCGTCGCCATGGGCATCGAGGGCATCTGCATCGGCATCGGCATCTGCATCATCCCGTTCATTGGGAAGGCGCCAGGCATGCCGGGGTGCGGCTGCTGCTGCGGGTGCGGGTGGGGGAAGGGAGAGGGGTGGAAGCTGTGCGGCTGGCTCTGCGGCTGCCCGGGCTGTTGTGGGCCCGGCTTCTGAGGCTGCTGCTGCTGCTGCTGTTGCTGTTGCTGAGCTGGCTGCGGCTGCTGTGGGTGGGGCGGCTGCGGCATCCACATCGGCATCATCCCGTTCGGCGGCGCCTGCTGCGTACCCGGCTGGCCGTACAGCATACCACCCATACCGGGCGGCATCATGTGCGGCGGTGGCATCTGCATCCCGGGTGGTGGCATTTGCATCCCCGGCGGCGGCATGAAGCCCTGCGGCATCATAAAGCCCGGGGCGTGACCGGCCATCGTGGGCCCCATCGGTCCAGGCATCATCCCCGGCGGCATCGCACCCGGGTAGCCAGTGGGCCCCATCATCGGCTGCTTGCCCGCCTGCATCGGGGGGTACGGCGGCATGGCCATCGGCATTGGCATGGACATTGGCATCGGCATGGACTTGGGGTGGTTCATCGCGGGGGCAGCCTTCGCGGGAGCTGCGGCAGCGGGGGCGACGGGCGGGGGTGGGGGGTGGGCAGCCTTTGGCCCACCAGCAACGGGCGGCGGCACGGCGTGGTGCTGCTGCTGCTGCTGCTGCTGCTGCTGTTGCTGCGGGTGGGGCGGCGGCTGCTTGCCCGGTGGCTGCGGCTGCGGGGGGAAGGTCGCAGCGGGGGCCGCAGGGGCGGCTGCAGCGGTCGGTGCTGCCGGTGGAGGCGGTGGTGGCAGCGGCGGCCCGGAAGGGGTGAAGGACTTCGCGTTCGCGTTCAGCCGCGTCTCGGCTGGTGCTGGCGGCTTCAGCGACGTGTGCGGCGTCGCCGTGACGCCGCCGTTCTTGCTGGCGCTGGTATTCTCCTTGCTGCGGGATTGGTTGTAGGCTGGGGAGGCTGGAGCGGACGAGGTGGCCATGGGGATATGCACCTCCTTCTTGGCGACGGGCTCGGCCTGGGCTGGGTTAGCAGCCACTGTTGCCGGCACCGCCGCTGGTGGGGTGTCCGCCACAGCTGCTGCAGCCTCGGACATACTTCACTCCTAACTTTCTGCTCGTTATCGTCGCAAAACTCGAGGAAAAAAAACAATATATAAATGAAGGGTGGGGGGATGGGTTTGTGTACCTACTATTAGTGATGTTGAGGGTATTTTTTTTCTTCTTTTTCGTTGTCTTTCTTTCTTTTCGTTAAGGGAACCACTTTTGAGTTTAGCAGTTTGGGGGCCGTTGACGGTGAAGACGCACACACACACAACGTTGAGGGTGTGAGAAAGGGGGGAGGGCAAAGGAAGAGAGAGAAGTAGACCGTCGACGCTCTTGTCCTGTTGGAGGTACGATAACACGAAAGGAAAAACAACAACAACAATAAGATTCTGTTTTTGCTTCTTAGCCCAATTAGTGGCGCAGCAGGCTAGCCCACATACATACACGTGCACCGCAACGGTAGTGCATCGAAATGTTTGGTGTGCATACAGGTGTGTGTATTAAATGTCAAGAGCAACGCCTTGTCTGAGTGGCCGCTGCAACTTTGTTGCTTCGCGCTTCTCCCAACACTCGTTCTTTCTCTTTTAAACCGATTCCTTTTTTTTTTCACCGTGTTCCTGGTCGGAGCATGTTGGCAAAGTAGCGGAAGACGTTCGATTGTCGCCTCCATTCGCATCTATTCGCGTAAGAATAAAGTAATTTAAAGAGAGGCATAATAATAAGGACGTGCAACTCGTACGGTGTACCTCCAGAGAGTGAAGCTACGAAGTGCCAGGCGATCGATCAGCTCCGTCACTGACCACTCACAGACTAGCAGCCTTTCCGCTCCCAGACATACACACAGCACAATTGTTCTTCTGCTTCTTGTGTCTGTGCTGCGCTTTTAAATTGACAGGCGGAGGAGGAGGAGGTTGGCGGCCGCACGGGCCTCTTGATAGCTCACAGAGGTGCACCGCCAGCTGTGCGCAAGAGTTGACCACCACGCACACACTCGTGCTGAAATCGTCCGCAAGGTAAACAGCTCCGCTACAACTTCGCGTGGTGCACACCCGCCTGTGCCGCGTTGCCCGCCTTCACAGCCGCAGCCGTCACAAGAGACACGCCCGCCGCCTGCAGCTCAGCCGAACGTTTCTGCGCCGTCTTTTTGTCAATCGCGGCGCACAAATCGGTGACGAGGACCACCTCAAAGCCGAAATCCCTCGCATCCTTCGCCGTGCAGAAGACGCAGTAGTCGTACGCGATGCCGCACACGAAGACGCGCTTAACGCCGAGGGACTTCAGCAGCCCCGCCAGCCCCGTCTGCACGCCGGTTTCGTCGGCGAAGGCAGAGTAGCTGTCCGAACCTTGCGACGTACCCTTGTGGATCATGGCATGCAGAAGATGTGTGTCGAGCCTGGGATGCAGCTGCGCACCGTCCGTGCCGCGGACACAGTGCGTGGGCCACGACCCGCCCTGTGCGGTGAAGGAGCAGTGGTTTGCAGGGTGCCAGTCCAGGGTGGCGCAGCGGTGCCGGAAGGTGAAGCGGCGAGCGAAGGCGTTGATGTCGTCCAGCAGCGACGCGCCACCCGGGACGAGGAGAGGGGCATCGTCAAGAAGAAAGTCGTTCTGCATGTCTACAATCACAAGAGCATCGGTGGCCGGGCACACCACAACATTCGTGGCGGTGGCGGCTGCGGACGGAGATGTCATGGAGACGTCGGTGGCGCTGCTGGATAGAGTTATTTTTTTCTTTCGTTAACGGCCACTCTCTCTCTCTCTCTCTGTTGTCTCTTGTATCTCCAGTGATGCGTTGACGGGAGTCGAAAGAGAAAAAAAAATAAGAGAAAGCGGCGGAGAAAAGAAAGCTGCGTTTGTGTTCGAAAGAGGCGAAGCAGAACAAAAGGTTTTTTTTGGGAGGTAAGCAGCGATGGAGTGTATGTCCGTTCGTAAATGCGTGGTGAACTGCTCACGAGAAAAGAGAGAGGAATAATGAGTGTGAATGTGAACGCAGATGATGTGTGGGAGGTGCTCGTTGGCACGCCGCTGGTGCTGCCGCACGGCAACAGTGCGCAGGAACAGAGAGAGAGAGATAGGGAGAAAAAGACAAAGAGAATACGGAGCACAACTTCTGGCGTATGTAACCTCGTCACGGCTGGGTCGGAGAGAGAGAACCTCCATTTATTATTTTGCTTCTTCTCCCACATCGAGCAGCGCATTTCTGTTCTTTTTACTTCTAGAGGCGAAGTGAATTAACAAATGAACGCATCTCCTTCTACTACGAGAAGGCGAAGCCGCTTCACGAGTGCTCGTGTGCCACGCGTGAAGGAGTGGCCGCTTGGCCGAGGCGGATGAGAAAGAAAGAGAGATATTGCACACGCGCGTTCTCCGCGAACTTGATCGCATTCATCCCTTCCATTCATCTACATTCTTTTTTCAACTGTTAATAAGAAACTTCACGTTGCCCAACTTCTTTTCGTTTTCCCCCGCCTTCCCTCACTCATCATCTCTCCTTCTCGCTCCCATGGCAGCGCAGCTGAGAGGCGCACTCGACAAACATCGCCGCGGCTGGACATGTGGTGGAGAGAAGGTCGTGGGCAGCAAAAACAAACAGAAAAAGAAGTAGCGAAGAGTGAAGAAGAGCACGCCTACACGTGAAAAACAGAAACAGAAAAATACACAATACGCCACAGCGGGGTAGGCCAGAAGAGAGAGAACCCACATACACACAAACACGAAGAGGAAAAGAAGGAGATTTACGCGAAAGGTAAAACAATTAAGGAACAATGATGTGACCCTCCCAAAAGAAAAATAATAGTAAAATAATAATAGAATGGGGCTCTGAAAACAGAGAGTGGGAAAGAGGCAAGAAAAAAAAAGAATAAGCCCGTTGGTGCGCCGCCGTCAGACCGGGAACAACAACAACAACAACAAAAAAAAAAACCTTCATGGTAGACCGTTTAGCGGCACCACGCAGCAGAGAACAGCGAGGGTCGCAGCACCAACCACCTCGCTAACGAAATTTCTCCTCCTCCTCACCTATCGCCTTACCAGATACACACACACACACACACACAAACAGCAGCGACGAAGCGAGAAGAAAAAATTAGTGATTTGCTTTTCTTTAGAGCCAAATCGAATTCAACGCGTCACGGCCGAAAGAAGCGGTTGTCCAGTCCGTTCGACGAGCCATGCGAGTGTCCGTGTTGACGGTGGTCCACAGCAGCATCGAGCTCCGTCCCCACCGCGGCCGCCACCTCGTACGGACTGCCACCACCGTCTTCAAACGCGCTGTCCTCTTTCGAGCGCACGGAGACGATGCGCGTGACACCGCTGCCGATGCTGCTGCTGCGCTGCCCACCCTGCCAACCCATCGACTCCCGGTGCTGTGCGGCGCGCCTCGCGATGTGCTGCGCTAGTGCAATTGCCTCGATCCACATGAGCGCGTACACCCACCGCGCCATGAAGACGAAGACGTTCTCCATGTACATGCCATCGATCGCATTCAGAAAAAGCCACCCACTCGCCCCCGTCAGCGCCTTGAGGAGAAAGAGAAAGGTCAGCGGGGTGTCAGCGCTGGCGTACCCGGCCCGCGTGAGACTTCCTGTTGTCTGGTGCACACCCGCAACGAGGTGCATCGCGACGCCAGCCACCATGATGGTCACCGGAATTGCGTAGTCGCGTGACGTGTTCAGCAGACGCGCCGTCACACTCAGCAGCGCCACCAGCGCCGCCTCGGCCCAACCAATGGCCCACGTGGGGAGGGCAAAGGTACTGCCAAGAAAGTTGGCGATCATGAAGATCTGAAAGAGGAAGCCGAAGGGGACGCTGTCGTCGTACATCTCCAGCGTTGGCACCCAAAGCAGCGACACCACGAAGAAAAGACCGCCGAACAGAATGTCGACAAGGTGGCGGGTCAGCCCCCTCAGGCTTAAGAGAGTGCGCAGCGAGGCGCCGTACGACGCCGTCACGTAACCCAGCAGCCTCTCCCCCTCCCCGCTGCTGCTGCTGCTGCTGCTGCCAGTCGCCCGCTGCCCGCTGCGACCAGCGCCACGGCGCCGCGCCGCCAGCCGGGTCGCCTCGTCGAGAGTCGTCACCGGCAGCAGCAGCCACGCAACAGCCATCACCGCCGCGTAGCACATCGCCGCCACCCAGCACGGTCCTGTCGAGACGGAGGCCGTGAAGCTCATCGCTCGCTGCCCCAGCCACATCGCGGCCCACAGCGTCAGCGGCCGCAGCTGATGAAAAATAGTGAGCATGCCACCGCCCTGTCCCTCCGATACCTCCGGTATTGCGTGCTCCTTCTCCGCCGCCACGTCGTCCCGCTCTGCCTGCCCAGCGCCACGCCGCAGGTGCGCCTCGTCGTACAGGACGTACTCCACCACGGTAGAGAGACACGAGGTGGCGGTGGCGCTCAGGCAGCGGCCAAGAAGAGCGAAGAAAAACACACTCTGCAAGGAGCAGAGAGCGCCGAGGAGGCCGGCGGCGCTGAGCACCACGCAGGCACGTCGCATGGCCCATTGCTCCAGCACCGGCCCACAGACCAGCCCACTAAGCCAGTAGCAGATCGAGCCCGCGTAGAAGAGACAGTCATTCTGTGTAGTCGTGAAGGCGTACTGATGGGCGAGGGGAAAGGCGGCGCTGCCGAGAAGGCCGTCCGCGAGCGACACCAGAGCCACCATGCACAGCAGCTTCAGAGGGGTGCGGTTGGACGCCGCGATGACCATGAAGACCGGCCAGGCCGAGAGCACGGCAGCTGGCAGGAGAAATGGAGCTAATGTTGACTGCCACGCATGGTAGACGGTGAGGCTCCTGGTGGGGGCTGGAGCGGGAGTGGTTTCAGTCATCTCTCACTGCACACACAATGAGGGAGGGAAAGACTACACGGTGGTCTGCACCACACACAAGTGTGGATGCCACGCACGCGCAATAATGCACAAGAGGGCACGAGCAGATGCCGAAACACACGCCGCCACTTATATTCCTCTGTATCTGCTCAATGGTTGGTGAGTGCGTTGCCTTTGAGCAAGATATGCAATTCGGTGTGTGTCGTGTATGGGTGTGCGTGCGCGGAGAACGTGCACTGAGTGCTTCTCTCTTAGCGGTGGCAACTACCGATGATAACCGGTGCACAGACAGCGAGAACAACAACAACAACAACAACAACAACAAGAGTATCGCGAACGGGGTGAAAGAAGCAGCCACACGCACGTCTGCGTTCGCATACAAACACAAACTTGCTACTCACACACCAGCGGCACTGAGGGAAGAGGAAGGGGAGCCCCCCACACACACACACAAAAAGAAAGGTCGAGAACGGACCCGCTACGCAAGTTTCCTTCGTAAGATGGCTTTCGACCTCTACGGCGAGTCGGCAGCAGCGAGAGAAAGAAGAAGAAGAAAAAAAAAAGGAATAGCGCAGTGCACCGTCAATGTGTTAACGAGTAATTGTGGGTGTTTGTGTGTGCGTGTGAGTGATAAAAAAAAAACCGGAGACACGAAGTGAGTAGAGGCTGAGAAGTAAGCACCAGTAAGACGAGAGCACAGTAGCGTTACTAACAGGCACGTGCAGCGCGTCGCACACCAAAGAGAGAAACAGAGGTAAGAAAAAAAGCAAAGTTTATCGCGTTAAGCAAAGCAAAAGAGATGAAACGTATTTAAAGGGGGTAAAAAGAAAACAATGTGGAAAACGCACTTTTAAATGAGATCACAAGAGAGTGGTAAACACTTTTTTTTTTTTGGTGTGTCTGTTTCGTTAGAGATTTGCGTTGATACGTGCGCTGTCAAGAAGAAAGGTGAGGCGGTGAAACCTTGTAAATTTTTTCCTTTTCGAATACTCGTGCAGTGCGCCGCCGGTAGCAGCAGCGGTGCAGAAATGGTGGCCGGTATGAAACTATTCCCGCATGAGTGCAGGACGAGTCCCAAAATGGAGCGAGATGAGAGGGAGAAAGAGGAGGGGAAGAAGAGAGAGTGGGCAGCGCTGATGGTAGTGCTAAAAGATGCAGTAAAAAAAAAAAGAGGGAGGAAAAAAACGCCGGCATAACGTTGCATCGCGGCGTTCCCCACTTCATTGCCACCATTGCTGAATCAATAAAAGAGCACTCAATTAAGTACGAAGCTGCAGGGGCAGATACCGCCGCACCCTCCGTGCTCTGTGATGGAAGTGCATGCGGAAAACACCTACGCATCCGCTTTTCTTCTTGTTGCTCTTTTGAATTTTCTTGTGTGGTTGTGCTCAGTTGTGTTGCTGCCGCCCTACACTGCGCAGCAGCGACGATGCACCTCTCAACGCCACCTCCAATCATTTTCACAAAAGAGAGAGAGAAGAAGCACGTGGAAGCAACGAACAGAAATAAATTATTTACAAGGCGGCGAGGGCGTCTTCAACCTTTTTTTGTAGTGCCGCCTCCTCCGCCACCTTTACCTGCGCATTGCGCTGCCCTTTCCGCACCGCGTCCTGCGTGCGCTGCCGCAGCTGGTCCGCCTGCGCCGTCAGCCCACTATTGAAGTGCGAACGAAGCAGCACCTGCTGCTGTGCATCGTCGCGCGTTGCCTTCAGACTGTTGTACATGACTGTGTAGGCACGCTGCGCTTCCTGCAAGAGTCCCACCATGGCAGGAGCGTACTCGGCCAAGATGCGCCGCCGCTGCTGCCGCTCCTCACGAACGATGCCGTGCACCGTAGCACACGACGACGCAGACGACGACGCAAACTCCTTTCCTTCGTCAGCTGGCTTTGCACCGAACGTGTTGTGGCTCTGTGCCTCCAGCTGCCACTGCCGTCGCTCCCGACGCACCCGCTGCTCCGCCTGCCGCGTCTCGTAGTAGCGCCGCTGCTCCTCCGCGAGTTGCTGCAGAAACTGCGTGTAGTAGTGCGCCACCGCCTCCTCCTTGCTTTCTTTCAGCGCCTCCTGCAGGTCCTCGTCGAGCGGCTCCGCCCACGACATGCAGCGCAGCCGCTCCATCGCGCTGCCCTCGTCATGGCTGGAGTCCTCCGCACCGTCGAGCAGCAGCGCCACCTCCTGGTGCAGAAACATGCGGGAGCTGAGGTTCCAGATGCGGTTCGTGCTGCTCTGCCACGAGCAGGAGTGGCCGGAGCTGCGGTAGTGCTCCTGCTGGTGGTCCCGCCGTGCACGGCCGCAGGCGACGTTCCCGCAGACTAAGCAGACCCACAAATCTTCGTAGGTGCCGCACACCTCGCAGCGGGCGTCGTTCAGCAGGTCGTAGACCGAGAAGCGACAAAGCGGGCACTCCGCCGAGCTCGACGGCAGCTGTGCATAACAGTGGAGGTGGAAGACGTGCTGGCAGAGGGTCGTGACGCAGGCACCGGTGCGGAGGGGGTCGACGAGGCAGATGGCGCAGAACTCATCGTAGGGGTCGCCGCCCATGACACGCCCACCACTGGAGCCACGAGTGTTACCGCCACCACTGCGCTGTGGCTCCTGTCGCTGCCGTGGCGCACTGCTGCTGCTCGCCCTTCCCACCGTCACCACGTCCAGCTTCAGCGGCGATGCTCCGCCGCTTTCAGCGCACGGCTGAGGGAGGTGCAGCGGGGTGTGGGCACGCGCACCCGTCTGAGCCGGCGGGGAGGGCAACGTGAGGGGTGGCCGGGCAGCACCAGGGGCTGCGCCTTTCGCCACACCTCCGCGGGCACGAGGACCAGCTGCTACCATCGTTGGCGTTGCGGGGGAGAGGACACTGTTCGATGGTGGCGGTGGTGAACGCCAGTGCTGCTGCTGCTGCAGCATTGAGGGAGAAGCGGGGGCGGACATGGCCTGGTCGCTGTGTGGCCGCCGCATCGCCTGCGGGTGGGGCGAGTGCAGCTGCGAGCGGTGTGCGGAGCGGTCAAGCCGGCCGCCGTCAGACGTGCGCCGCTCTCCTCTGCGCCGCCCATAGCCGTCCTCTCCTCCGTCTCCCCTGCAGTCGCTGTCGTCTTCGTCGTCCGCCGTGCTCCCCTCCGCGCCGTCCCGCACCGGGTAGATGGCAGTGACGGCGTCCAGCAGCGTCGTGGCGTGCACCTCGCAGTGCCACTGCTGCCCCTGACGGCCAACACCGGACTGGTGATTCGCGGTGCTGCTCTGTTGCTGCAAAGTATCCACCTCTCTCGCATCTCCGCATGCCGATGCGGTGCTGCTGTTGCTGCTGTGTTGTTGCTCGCACGGCTCCGCAAAGCTGCGCCGCGTCACCACCACTAATCCGACTTCACTCACAAACTCCACCGGTGCCGTCACGCCGAGCGCCGCTCCCTCCTCCAGCGCCGCCTTCATTCGCGCCGCCTGCGCCGCACTACGGCACTTCAGCAGTAAGCAGTACGCGTGGATCTCACTCAGGATGTAGCCCACCCGCACCACATCGATGCAGCCGGGCGGTGGCGGTGAGGCGGCCGCAGAAGCAGAAGCAGCAGCAGCAGCGAAAGATCCATTAAGCGACGTGGCACCGGAGGACGAGGGAGATGACGATGAAGGGCGGGAGCCGTTCACGCGGCGGGAGGCACTCGTCTGCCCCGACCGCGCCTCTGCGGCGACCACCGCCTGCTCCAGGGAGACGAGGCGGCTGAGAGTACGAGATAGGCAGCAGCAGCAGCGAAAGATCCGGCTGGAGGAGGCGGGAGGCGAGGGGCGGGGGCGGGGAGGCACTCGTCTGCCCCGACCGCGCCCTGCGGCGACCACCGCCTGCTCCAGGGAGACGAGGCGGCTGAGAGTGCGGGATAGGCTCGCGGTGATGGGGATGGTGTGCAGCAGCAGCCACGAGGTGGAGGAGGTGGCGGCGGTGGAGGGCGGCAGCAGGCGCAGCAGGACGGTGTTGACAGCGTCCCTGTCGAGCGCCATCGTCGCCTGGAGCTCCATCGTTGCTGCTGGAGGAGGTGGAAATTGGTGGCTGCAGTCGCAGAGGTGATGGAGGGCGTGTGCGATGCCAAAGAACGCTCAGCTCAGCTTCGAGTCTGTCGCCAAGAATCAAAACCTCAGAGGGAGAGCAGAAGCGTAAAACAGGAGAGAAAAAAGAATCAAACGTGGCAACCACGTTGAGAAAAATGATGAAGGTGCGAGTGCAGTGGCAACGCAATGAGAGCAATAAAATGGTCAGCAGAGAAGAAGAGAGAGAGAGGGTAAAAAAACGACGCGTGCGTACGAGAAAGGAAAAAAAATAGTTTCACACAGACAAGGCAAAAAAGCACGGCGTTGAAAAAAAGAGGAGCGAGAGAGCGCAGGACTCCTTTTTTCACCTACACAGTGTGACGCTGAGAAGCCGCGTGGTGTGATGTGGATGAGGTGTACTACTGTGTGTTTGTGTGTGCGTGTACGCCGGGTGAGCCTCAGCCATGTGCGATAGAGAGAGGGAGTTGCGGAAAAGAGAGGGAAAGAGAAAACAAAGCAGAAAGCAGTAGTTCATTGTTATTATCAGCAGCAACAACAGCACATGTGCATAGCAAACTATGATGACCGGTGGGGAATGCTTTCACGGCTTCTGTCGTTCGACAGACTTGTATCCACTGATTCCCCTTCTCCCCGTCGCGGTGCTTGCGTGAGGTGCTGCGAAGACGCCGAGGCAGAAGAGAAGTGCCAGAGGTCACAACCACAACCACATCGACATTCACTCAGTCTGAGTACCATCGACATGCCTCTCCGTGCACTTCGATGTGATTGCTTGTCCTTCCAAGGATCGGACACCAACACGCCAGTCACGCTTGCCACACAGAGGAGGCTGTACACGCGCGTTTGTGCTCATAGCGTGGACGGACGAGTGAGCACAATTCTCCCTATCCCTTCTGTGTTACAGCGATGCTGTAAATATATTTTTCTTATTTTTGCTTTGGTGAAATGAGAAAAAAGTAAACAACGGAAACAAAATCAAGAGATGGTCATCCTGGTCTGCACCATGGAATCTCCTCCTCGCGGCTCGCAGCTTAGCGGGTGGACACCTGCTGCAGCTTCGGGTTCCACATGAAGCCGAAGGACACGCGGCGGTGCGTCAGCTGCTTGTACACGTACGCGATCACGCGCAGGCGCGACTCCACGCGCTTGCGGTCACGGGCATCCAGGAACACCTTCATCATCTTGCTCCCGTCCGTGCGGAAGCGCCAGCGGCGGCCCACCACGTCGTTCGGGTAGATGAGGTCGTTCAGGATGTTCTCGAACACCGCAGTGCTCGTCTTGGAGCGCTGCACCGACTGGCGCTTGTACACGTCGGCCGGACGCTTCGTGATCTTGCGCTGCGCAACCAGCAGCACGATGTGGCCGGGGTGGCGCTTCTCCAGCTCGGAGGTCAGCACGCGCTGCACCTTGCGCACCAGCATCAGGAAGCGCAGGGGGTAGAAGATCACCATCGCGCTCTTCTTGGAGCGGGGCACCTCGACCATGCGCACGCCGTTGATGTTGAAGCGGGGGAGCTCCTGGCGGAGGGTCTTGTGCGACGTCTCCAGCTCGAACAGCGCCTTGGCGACGCTCTCCTCGATGTCGCTGGGCTTGCTGCGCTTCAGCTTGCGAAGCTTGCGGAGGTAGGGCTGCTGCATGGTTACCTGTCGGTTGACCTTTAGACACTTGTACGTGAGGTGTTCGGAGCAACGATGAGTGGCGAGGTGCAGTGCAACACGGAGGAAAGGTGGCAAAGGTGGAAGGGAGAGAGAGAGAGAGAGAAGGGGAGAGAGGGAAATAAAGGGAAGTGGTAAGTAGGTGACAGCAGCAGCAGTGGGATGTGCGCACCGCAGAAGAGATAACTCGACACAAATAATTGTATACGTGTGTGTGTGTGGCAGGTTTAGCCGGTACAGCAGCATCGTGTGTGCGATGACGCGGGGAGAGACAAAGCGAGTTGCCTCACACGACACGACTTTCCACGCAACAACAACGGAGCTACGAGTCGGGCAGGACACACGGAAGAGAGAGAGAGAGAGAGAGAGAGAGCAGAGGGCAGACGACAGGAAGAAAAAAAACCAACGAGGCCAGGAAAGACAACACACACCACCAAAAAGGACACATAGAGAAAATAGCTGAAAGCAGCACTTCTTTTGTTTTTTTGTCTATCTGTGCATCACGCCGCCGCAGACGTCTTTGCGTTGCGACGCTTTCAATGCGCGAAAGGTGTGTTATCCGCTTCCTCGTTTTCTCATTCTCTTCCACTTTCATGTCGTCTCCTAAGCCGCACTTCCCTCTCTCTGCCACTCACCGTTCGTTCTGCCCACGCGTGTCTCAGACCGGTCCTCTCGCCTCCTCTCTTCCCTGCAACAGCGGCTGCGGAAGGTACAGACACAAAGCAATGTGTCCATAACAAAAGCGGTGCTCAAAATGCCAGACAAGCACCTCTGTTTGACTCCATCAAGTTTTATTTTTTTTTGGAAACGTTGAAAAGAAACAAAAAGAAAAGGAAATGAAGTGATGATGATTCACACACGCACACACGCATACAACCACACCGTTCACATACCGCATACACATGCACACGCCGGCCCATGACTGTCGTCACAAGAGCGAGAGGAGCAACCTAAACGAGAAGAGAAGGCGGGAGCATTTGAGCTGACCGGACGGCCTTCTCAATGTCAAGTGAAAAGACTGCGGGTGAACCTGAAGAGAAAGAGAGGGATACATGATGCGCTGCATGACTCTGGCATCCCTCTGTGATGCCCACGAAGAGCCCACAGTAGCAGGCAGTCACGTTTCTCCTCAACACACTCTCCCGTTGATCAGTCCGCCAGTCACTTCATCTTCTTCGTCTTCGCCCTCGCGTTGCCCTTCCCACCATTGGCCTGCTCTGCTTGTTGAGATGTCAGCGTGTTGGTGCACGCGCGTGGATGCATGCGTGCATACCTGGCTCACAGCTTAGCGGGTGGACACCTGCTGCAGCTTCGGGTTCCACATGAAGCCGAAGGACACGCGGCGGTGCGTCAGCTGCTTGTACACGTACGCGATCACGCGCAGGCGCGACTCCACACGCTTGCGGTCACGGGCATCCAGGAACACCTTCATCATCTTGCTCCCGTCCGTGCGGAAGCGCCAGCGGCGGCCCACCACGTCGTTCGGGTAGATGAGGTCGTTCAGGATGTTCTCGAACACCGCAGTGCTCGTCTTGGAGCGCTGCACCGACTGGCGCTTGTACACGTCGGCCGGACGCTTCGTGATCTTGCGCTGCGCAACCAGCAGCACGATGTGGCCGGGGTGGCGCTTCTCCAGCTCGGAGGTCAGCACGCGCTGCACCTTGCGCACCAGCATCAGGAAGCGCAGGGGGTAGAAGATCACCATCGCGCTCTTCTTGGAGCGGGGCACCTCGACCATGCGCACGCCATTGATGTTGAAGCGGGGGAGCTCCTGGCGGAGGGTCTTGTGCGACGTCTCCAGCTCGAACAGTGCCTTGGCGACGCTCTCCTCGATGTCGCTGGGCTTGCTGCGCTTCAGCTTGCGAAGCTTGCGGAGGTAGGGCTGCTGCATGGTTACCTGCAGGGTGTGAACTAATAGTAGTGTGAAAGTCGAGGAACAGCAGCCACAGAGAACGAGAGGTGGTGAAGGGCGATGAAAGCGAGTGAGGGAAGGGGAAAGGAGAAGAAAGAGGGAAAGAGTTTAGAGGGTGATGGACTAGTTTAAAAAAAAGATCATGCGCCGCACAAAAGAAGAGAGGTGTGCGAGCAGACTAGAGTGCCTCTCAAAGAAATCACGGAAAATGAAAAAGCATAAAGGAGGCCGGCAAACTGTTGCCGGCTGAGAGAGAACGAAACACCCTTGTACCACGCAATGCTTCTCGTCTATCAATAGCAAAGCGACTCTACTGCCTTCTTGAAGAGTTGGACAGCGCAGCAGTGAAGAGCGCAGCCGTCCATATTTTGGTTTATGTGTTTGTGTGTGTCCTTTGACACGCGTGTCGAAAATCAATTCAGTAGCAGAGAAGTTAAGCTCGAGGAGAGCGAGGGGTTGGTGGCGTTCTGGCTTCGGCACAACACAACAACAAAAAGAAAACACAAACGGCATTACCGTGTAGCAGAGCAGAGCTCCCAACAGTGTTCTCCTCAACGCTTCTAAAAGGAGCTCTGATAAAAAAAAAAAAGAGCAGTAAACCCAAACACTAAGCGCAACCAAAAAGAGAACTGGTGAAAGGCGTGTCAGGATAAGGAGTGGGCCTCTCTCCTTTCTCCTTCTCCTCCTCTGTCTCTCCCTACTCGAGGTGGTGCATCTGGCAATACACCCGGCGGAGAAGGGGGTCCACCACTGGCAGCCTAGCCATCTCAAAGATGTCTGCCTCTGCTGCCACCACCACCCGCACCACGTCCTCACGCTCCAGCAGCGGTACATCGGCCAACACAGCACCGCCACGAGCCTCGTCTTCTCCGGTTGTTGTATTCTGCTGCGGCTGCCTCACCGCCTCGAAGACGCCATTAAGGTTGACGTCCACCCCGCGTTCCAGCGCACGCAGACACACGTGCGCGGTGAAGGCGGGTGGGCCGGTGAGCAGGAGCAGCCGCGAAGGGTGTGACTGCCAGGGGCAGAAGTGCAGCCGCAGGCGGTGCAGGCGCAGACGGCTCAGCACCGCAGCATCGGTGCAGGCCACCGGTGGAACCTGCGAAGGGCAGTGGGTGTCGTAGCGCACGCTGAGCTGCAGCGGCTCACGGCGTGAGAGAGCGGCGCAGGAGAAGAGGGGGAGGCGACCGGCCACCGCATACCCTCGTTGAATAAGCCTTTGGATGGCGCGTTGGGTGCGGTAGGCGACTTGCGGACTCACGGGATCGGCAGCCGCGAAGGCGTGCGTCCAGCTGCACCGTTGCCGCCGCCTTGACCCGTGCGAATGCTCCTGTTGCTTGCGTTGCCCGTGTGCATGTACGGCCAGTTCAAGAGGAGGGAGAGGGGCGGCGGTACCGTCAACCGCATTGCCACCATCCTCATCTACTGCAGTCGCCGCGGCGGTGTCGATGAAGGGAAGAGTGAGGGCATCACGATGGAGCACGTTGGTGCCCCTCCGCAGCCGCTGTTCCGTCAAGAGGTGCTCCTCGTTCTCGAGCACACTGCTTGGGTCGTCAGAGGTGAGCGCCGGCACCGCCTCCACCTCCTCTGTCGCGGCCTCCGTCAGCGACACAAGAAACTCCGCGTGAGTTGCAGCGGGGCAACCGCGGCGCAGGCACCCCGTCAGCGACACCTGCAGCCCATACGGCGCCAGCAGCTGCGTCAGCAACGCAGTGTGGTGCAGCGCGGCGTCGTACGTGACGGCGTCGTGGGGACAGGTACGGTGCAGAGGTGGCAGCAGGGTGCGGGGGGCGTGCAGCGCAACGAGCCGGGCCGGTGCCATGAAGGCCAACGCAGGAGAAATACCAACGGCGGCAACTCGGCCTTCTGGTTGGAGCCCTGACGCTTCGTCTAGAAGGGAGAAAGCAGGCTGGGAGATGGTGGGTGGGTAGCAGCCGGAGAGTCCACGCAGAGCAGCCGCAATCGCACTCCATGCGGGCTTCTGCTTCGCGCGCTTCGCTGCTGCGCCGTTCGTCTGTGCATCGGCTGCCGGCTCTCCCTCCTTGCGCAGCGACTCCCGCTTCGGCCCACAACAGGCAGGAGAGGGGACGGGGAGAGCGAGGGCATCCTCCAGGGCTACCCTCGACAGCGCCAGCGTGCGTGCCATGCTCAGCAGCTCACGGCGGCCCCTCCGACCAGACACCGCCGTGGCCGCATCGTCTGCACACAGTCCGCCGTGCAGCAGCAGGCTCTGCACGTGGAGGTGGTTCGCGGGGTGCACGGCAATAGGCAGCTTCATTGCAGAGCAGGTCAACACACCACAAGAAGACGCCTTCACACAAACGCCGGAGATGGCAGTCAAGCGTCGTACCCGATGACACCGTGCAGCGGTGGTCACAACACTGTCGTGTCAAAGGAGAAGTTTTTTTTTTTATTTGGGTGGGTCTACGTGGTTCGCAACACGTGGAGAGGAGCGGCATCAAGAAGAAGAGAAAAAAAGAGAATGTGGAGAACTCGATGAGTGTCGGTGCTGTGCGTGTGTCGCCCAGCTTCGCTGATTAGCGGCACGGACAACATGCCCTTCACCTGCAAGCGTCGTTCTTCACATAATAAGGAACTCTCGAAAATACTTTCATCTCCTGCACGGGTTGGTTGCACGAGCTCAAGTAGCGAGCCTTTCTTTTTGTTTTGTTTGTCCTTTTTGCAATAGAGAATAGTGAGGAGAACTCCACGTCAAAACGGCCAAAGAGAGAGAGAGAGAGAGAGAGAGAAAGCAAAAGGAAAATAAGCGGTCTAAAACAAAAAAAAACAATAGAGTGCATCTGAAAAAAATGGTAAAAGTAAGAAAATAAAAAGAAAACGTAGTGTACATCCGTGCATCGGCACAAAAAAAAGAAAAACATCCTTTTCTCTCTCTGTCACATGTGGTCCTCTCCGTCTTCTCAGCTCGTCAGGAGACGCCGCACCGCCTGGGGCCCGCGTCCGGCGGCAGGGTTCGACAGGTTAGCAGAGTGTGCTCGCAGCGTGGGCAGGCGTCGCTGCAGCGGTGCAGGGGCATCGAGGCGGAGCAGCGTGGACTGCATCGCCGACCACTCCGCCGTGTGCACCAACGCGTCGAGCTCCGCGGCGTCCATCTCCATCGCAGCGCGCATCGCCCGCACCACCGCCCAATCCTGATCTAGCTGGGCAAACTCAGCGCGCACATCGGCCAGGTTCGCAACGGCCCAGTCTTGCTCCCCGGAAAGCAGAAATTGCAGCTGCCACGACCCACCGGCGCGCTTGTCGAGTGCGATGTAGCGCTGATCGTACAGGGCGGCAATGGCGTGCAGACACCTGCAGCGCTGCTGGATGGCCACCGTGCACTGGTCCACCAGCCGGCACTGGATAAAGTAGTCGTCGTTTTCGATGCGGCGTAGGTGGGCGTCGCAGGCGGTGAAGAAGGCGTGGGCAACGCCATCGCCGTCCTCCAGCAGGCGGGTCAGCTCCGCAGCGTGCCGTCGGCTCTCGATCGCGCCTTCGTGGCGCACCTGAACGGCCTGCCGTAGCTGTTGGTGGCTCACCTGCAGCTGCGCCAGGCTGAGCTGATCCTGCAAGAGGGCCTGCGCGGCCTCTTCGTACTTCATCTGGTCCACGAAGCACGCCTTGACAGCCTCACGGAGGCGCCGCACGTTCTTCTCCTGCTGCCCCTCCAGCTGCACCAGCTCTGCCTTGCGGTGCGATATCGCGGCACTCAAGCGCGCTTCGTCTGGGGAAAACTTCTCCTCCATCTCCGCCACCGCCGTCAGCGTGCGCTCGCTGTTGCGGGTCAGCAATTCTGCACATGTCTGCGCCTCGGCCTTCATGCGGGTGAAGGTGTCCTCGCATGAGCTGCGGTGACGCATCAGCGCCGCCTGCACGGACGCCTGCTCTTGTTGAATGGTGTCGCGCAGCGTCGTGCAGCGGGGCACCGCGTCGGCGAGAAACCGCTTGCAGCCATCCAGCTCCGTCAGCAGCATTGTCCACAGGGCTTCTGCTGTTGCCCACCGCTCGCCGGCCTCCGCAACATCATCCGTGTCCTCCGCAGCTGGAGACGACGTGGCTGCGGCAGCACCGTCCTCACTCGCGGTCCTCAATTTTGCCTGCTGCACCTCCACGAAGGCATCGAGGCGCCTGCTGAGCTGCTCCACCTGCCGGAACGCCGTCACCTGCCCCTCCTCTACTGACGGCGCCGTCCGCTGCTGCGTCGCGCACACCTGCAGTGCGGCGCGGGCGGCCTGGAAGGGGCGGTGGAGGGGGACCTTGAAGAGCACCGAGGCCCGCAGCCGCGCCTCCAGGTCAGGGAGCTGCGCCTTCTGCACCCGCTGCGTCTCCTCCAGCAGGAGCGTGGTCCACTTGGGCAGTGAGGGACGCTCACGCTGAAGGGGGGCGAAGATCCTTCGCAGGGGGTAGTCACGGGCACAGGGGTCCAGCAGCTCCTCCGTGCTTGTTGTCCACGCCTTGGCCCGCTGCCCTGCAGCAGCACCACCTGCCTGATGATCAGCAGCAGCGGCAGCAGCCGACGAGGACGAAGGAGAAAGGCGGGCAGTTCCAAGCTCGCTCTGCTGCAGCACCGAGAAGTCCAGCAACACGTGCTCGTCGTCGTCCTCACCCTTCGCAGCCGTCCCGCCGTCGCTACCACCCTCCTCCGTGCCCGTTGGTCCGCCCACCTCGAGCCCGTACCGCGCAACGATGTCGGCCGCCTGCCAGTACACCTTCGCCTGCACCTCACTGCGCCACGGCGCCTCCTCGGCTGTCAGGGCCGCGAAGCGTGCACGCCGCTCTGCATTGCGCTGCGTCACCTTCTCCACCCCAGCCCACGCCGCACTCACGGCTCGCCGCAGCCTTTCCGTCACATCGCTCTCTTCCACAATCAAGTCGGTGAAGGCGGCTGTGTAGGTGGGTGGGGTGAAGGAGGACCAGAGCGCCTCCTGCAGCGCCTGCCGTTGTTGGCGACCCTTTTGGACTTCCTCGTGTTGGGCTGATGAGAGGGGGGCAGCGGCGGCGAAGATCGGCGCTGGTACGCCTGCCCGATCCCGATGCGGCCCTGACGGGTTTGGCTCAAAGAGGTGCAGAAGATCGGTGAAGGGAGAAGGGGCTGCGGAGCCATCACCAACAGGGAGGGAGTTGCTCTCCACGGCCCTCTCCGCGGCATCTGCAGCTGTGCGTGTTGGTGTAGAGAGGAGGGGAGTGAGCTGCTTAAAGAAGTAGGGCGAGATGCGCGTGGGCTCGGGCCGCGGCGGACGCTCCAGAACACCACCAGATGACATTATTCCTCGCGGCGATTACCACGGAGTTTGCACAACACAATAAGAAGAGACACACGCACACAAACACCTGTGAGATTGAAGGCGGCTCGTTCAGTTCAACACCCGCGGTGGCAAAACGTATCGCTGTGTGTTTTCCTCGCTGCGCAGATGGCGAGAGAAGAAGAGGAGGTATGTGAGAGAGGAGACGGAGAGAGAGAGAGAGTGAAGAAGGATAGAAGTTGCGCGGGTCTAAATGTGCGTCGGTGGAGACAGTGCGGCGATAACACGAGTCTCGGTGATGTGCGGAATTTCAAATAAAGCCCTCGGCGCGTCGCTCGCTCACAGCTGCTTTTTTTATTAGAAAAATCCGAGGTGTTCTCTCGCCAACACTTGACGTGAGAGAAACAATAATAAATGCATTAACACAAAACAAACGACGACGGAAATTTCCTACTGCTTTTTCTAGCACGTCCAGCAAACACTTGTTTCCGCATTTGTGCGCAAAGAGACGCGCGATGGCGCAATTGAACAAGCCTAAATGCATCCCACACATACGCACACACGAACCGACGCTCTTCGCCCTCATTCTCCCATTTCATCGCTTTCTTTGGGTGCGTTCACCGGAAAGGCTGCAATCTCGAATGAGCCGTCGCGCTGCTCGCCTACAGAAATTAGTATCTCTTTTTTTTTTCCTCGTTATGTGTGCGCATCGCTCCGCCAGAGCTGCCTACAACAAAAAAAGAAAACGGGTAAAGAAAAAAAAAAGGTTGGCGAGCGAGAGACACACCGATCAGCACTACTCCTTGTGTGTGTGTATTTTTGCGGGTGCCGTCGCGAAGATGTTCAACCTGCGCCGGCCAACCGCTAGTGCGGGAAGAGCGCCAGCTCGCTGCTGCGGTGGCACCACAATGCTCCACCCGGTCCCCGCGCGGCACTCAACAAGATGGACCACACAAACGGGCCAAAAAAGTCGTAGCTGTGCGGCGACTCCTCGTAGCTGTAGACGAGATCCACAGAGGCGCCATCCAGCCCATTGCCCTCCTGCGCTGGTGACGGCGACGCACCCGCTGCGGATGGTGTGCCAGCGTTGGCGCCAGTGCTGGTCATTTCCACCTCGCGAGAACCATTAGCGCTGCCGTTCTGATCAACACCGCCGCCCGCGTTGTTGCTGTGGCTCACTCCCTCGGCCCCGCCCTCACCACCACCGCTACCACCACACCCCTGCCGCTGCCCACGCCGCAGAATCGCGATAATTTCCTGCGGGCTCTGCGCCTGGTCAGAGCTCGCGATGTCCGCCTCGCAGCTCTTTACCATCACCACCAGGTTTGTCAGCATCTGCTTCGTCGCGGCGGCGTGGGGGCTGTTCGCGTTCTCGGCAGCTTCGATATCGTCGATAATTTTGCGGCGCGCGTAGAGCAGCTCGTAGACGAGATGCTCGTTGCGGCGGTTGGCCCCGCGCAGGAGAGCCTCAACGCCCTCGATGATGGTGCGCAGCTGGCGCAGGTACATGGCCATGATCTCCTCCAATGCGTGCGCCTCCTCCGCACCAGCCACAATGCTGGGCCGGCTGCTCGATGGCGACGAGCGCGACTGCATCTCCTCGGCATCGCTGCTCTGCCCGGCGTCACGGGCGGCGGCGGCGGCGGCGGCGGTGGCACGCAGCAGCAGCGCACCGGCGCGGTGGATCTTCTTCAGCACGAGGGTCAGCAGCCCCGCGACACGCTGGGCGGTGTAGGGGTCCATGTCGTGCACAAATGGCGCCATGTTTACGAGGCACGGCGCAAAGACGGCGATGAGGGCCTCGTTGCGTTCATTGAAGCCCTTCGTGATGCCGAGGGCGAGGACAACCAACGCGAGGGCACCAACCGGCGCGTTGGCGTCGTAGCGCTCCAGCAGGTGCCCCGGCAGGCAGGGCGTGTTGCACAGCAAGCGGTTCACCACACAGTCTTGCGAAAGGAGCAGCAGCAGCGTGCTGGACATGAAGTTGATGAAGGGGTAGGAGAAGGTGCGGAGGTGGTAGACAAGCCGGCCCAGCACGGCGGTCTGCAGCACGTCCTCGACTGGCTGTGCAGAGGCGGTGCCGGGAAAAGCATCCTCCCCGCCGCGACTCGCCACCGCCGGCCGCGACGCATCCTTGCAGGTCTTGTAGGTCAGCTCCAGCAGCTGTTGCATGGCGGAGACCAGCAGCGCGGCATCCTCGCTCAGGACGGTGTGCAGAAACTCGTGGTGGTCGTGCAGGAGGACGTAGAGCAAAATGGCCACTTCAGGGCATCGCGTCACCTTCCACCGAATGGCGGAGAGAAGCCGCACAAAGGAGACCGGGCTGCCATCCCGTAGGGAGACGGCGTAGTCGAGAGCGGGGTTGCGGCCCCCACCCTTCTGGTGCACGACCAGCACACAGAGCAGCGCCGCGGCGTGGCGGCCGAGCTGCTCCCAGCAACTGCAGCTGCCCAGCAGCATCGCCGCTGGGTCCTTCAGCACAGGGACGCCCGCGGCACCGGCAGTGGACGTGCTGCCTTGCGCACTCGCTGAGGAATTTGCCGTTGTGGCGCCAGCTTCGACCTCCACCACGTAGGGGACCGTCTTCTTCTTGGACTCGCTGGCGGCGTTGCTTGGGCCACCGCCAAACACCTGAAAGAAGTTGCGCATCGAGGGCTGGCAGCCTTCGTGGTAGAGGAGTGGTGCCTGCGCCTCCCAGTCCGACGTGCCCCACGCCACGGTGATCTTCAGCAGCGTCGCCAAGAAGCCTTCAAGGTGCGGGGACGACATCATCAGCTCTGTAAAGAGGTCCATCGTGTCCTCACGGAACTCCGTGCTGTGGTGCAGCGCGGTCGACGTCATGGTGAGCAGCAGCCGCAGCACTTCGCAGTGCAGCGGCACGGTCTGCTGAGAGGGGGCGATGTGGATGAGAAGGGCAAAGGCGGCGGCGCAGAGCTGCGCTGCGGCGTCCTCGCGGACAAGATCGTTGGACGACGACGGCGCGGCTGCTGCGTCTTCTCCGTCCGGCTCGCCCGCCTCGAGCACGCCGATCAACACCACCGACTGCCCCTTCGTGAGGCGCAGCACGTGGCGCAGCAGCAGCTCAGTGATGTGCACGACAGCCGGTGCTGCTACGTCGACCGGCTCGCTTTGGTTCTCCGTGGCTGCGCGCAAGAGTCGCGTGCACAGCCGCAGCAGCCACCGCAGCTGACCGTGGTGTTGCGATGTGCTTGCAGCCTCCACGACAGCTACGGCAACGGGCTCGGCGACGCCGCTGAGCTCTGAGCCACCGCAAAGCAACCGCTCATGCTGCCGCGCCTTGTTGAGGAAGGCGTCCGCGTCAGGCGGGGTGGCGGAGGCGAGTGCCTCGGTGTAGAAGAGCACCGCTTCCTTCTGCTGGGCGACACCCATTTCTCCCTTTCTTTTTTCTTTGCTCTGTCCTGTTCTGTTGGCTGTGAGTTTGGGATAAACACACACACCCACACGCCCCCGAGAAAACAAGGGGCGGAGTGGGGGAGAGAGGGAGCGAGAGCACAATGATCCCTCTGTGCTTCGTCACAGAACAGCTTGCAGCACCAAAGAAACAGAAAGGAGATGAAGATCGAGACGGAGAGGAAGGTAGAATTTGCTGATACTTTTGTTGGAAGAGTAGAAGTGAATGAAAAAAAAAATGGCAAATATATAGAGAGAGCCCCACCCGTCGTTTGTGTGTGGGTGTATGTTGTCGTTTATGTGTGTATGGGCGGTACGCCGTCGTCACTGACTCCTTCTTTCGAACGGCTGCGATATGTTTCAATGATGAGAAGAAGATAAATGGAAAAAAAACTATGAAAAGGAAGAGAGAACGCGGCAATGAGGAGGGCCGGCTTTAACAGCGTCACGGCGTGAGAAGTAGCGTTGCGTGGAGGGTAAACGTGTCGGTGACGCTCTGCTTTGGTGCGCGTGTGCACCGCGGGTAGGCAAAAAAGGGAAAAAAAACACGTGCAGAGGTTTGTTAAAGAATACAGAAGTAGAGAAGCAGAAGAAAGAATAGAAAGGAGTGAATAATTTGGATTTTTTTTTCCAGCTGCCGGTTGTGCCCTCGGTGTATCATCTAAGTGCGGCAGCGAGAGAGAGGGAACAGAGGCAGTCCAGATGCAACGCCGTCACAGAAGGCCTCTTTAAGCGGATGAGCAGTGCACACTCCTTGAGTGCGGAGGAACACTTCGCCTACCGACCGCGGCAGCCACAATCTTCGCTCTCCGTTTCGTTGTGTGTTTAAGAGCTTGTGTTTGAACTCCTTTTTTTCTGATGTCTGTAAATCAGTATTATTTTCTTCTTTTTTTGGCACTACAGAGCAGCCAGCAATTGTTAAAGGCAGTCACGATGAGAACAACCGCCTTCTTTCTCTCGCTCATCTCCGTTGGCACACACGCAGCGGTTGTTGGAAGCGAACTTCAAGAGGCGCACGCAGCAGACACAGCAGGCGGGCTCTTCCTCTCCTTTCCCGCTTACTCCTCCGCCCGCCCACGACGCGCCGCCTTCCGCTGCTTCAGCTCCTCCTTCCTTCGCTCCTGACGGCTGCGCGGCGCACCGCCGCTGCCACCCTCGCCATCATCGCCGCCGTTGCCGCCGTCGCTGCCGCCTCGCCCGCCGAACCACATGGAGAAGAGCGGCCGCAGCACCGAGCCCCACAGCTTGTAGATCACCGTCGCCGGCACTGGGAGGTAAAAGACAAAGAAGGCGGGGTGGATCATGCAGAAGAACTGCACCACCCAGCACACCCACAGTGCGTCCTGCACAAAGGTGTAGTAGCCGAGCTCCGTGGGGTTCGAAGCGTCAATGCAGTCGAGAAGGTCCCCCTCGGGGCTCAGCGTGGGTTGGGCAAGGCGGTTCAGCGTTGTGTAGGCGACGTACTCCTGCCCGGCCCAGAAGCCGATCGCCATTAAATCCTTAAAGGAAGGGAGGCCGCCGTTGCGGTAGAGAATGGCAAAGACGTAGAGTGCGTTGACGGCCATCGTGATCATCGCGAAGACGCGCATGCGGGCGATGTTCGTCCGCAGGTTCTTCTTTGCCGTCTCCTTCGCCATTGCTGTTGCTGCTAGTCTGTTTGTGTGTGTGTTTGTATGGTACGGCTGTCTACGCCTCGAGCCTTCGTAGCGCTTGCTGTTGGTGTTGCCGCGACTCTTGAACGTGACAGGAAGGAGGAAAAAAAAAGATGAAGGAAGGGGAAGGAAGTAGGCGAGAGGGGGCAACAGCAATGCTACGTCGACCACCGCAGTCTTTCGGTGATAGGAGCATGTAAAAGTCGGTCAGCGCATGCTTGTTCCCCTCGCAACACGAAGCGACATCGAGGAGTTCATTGCTGCTTGGAGGCCTCTCACTTCATCCCTTCAAGATGAGGCAATGCTACAACGGTCGAAGCTGCACGCGACGCTGGTGGTATTATGGCTGAGTGCCGTGTTGCTGTGCTCGCTTTTTTCTTTCTCATTTTCCAGTTGTCTTTTTTTCTCTCAAACAAAACACTCAAACGTGGCCTTTGCACATCGGCAGTGCAAACCACGAAAACAAGGTTGCCAGCAGCTTGGCCCGAAGTTGTGAAGATGAGCAACTAACGCCAACAGAAAAACACCTAACGCATTCAACGACCTCTAAAAAAAAAAAAAACGGTGAGCGACTCGGTGAAGTGGAGGGCGGCCTTTGACAGCGCTGCTCTGTCTTTTCTTCATCCCCTTCCCTCCACTCCTTCTCTCTCAGACACGACTGCGGTGCCCGGAGATGTGATTTGCTGCGGTGACGCCGTAGCCCTCCGGTCGCTCGTACTGATCCCCGCTGAACGGGTCGATGAAGTAGAGAACACCACACACAAAAGGAGCCAGAAAGAGAAGGAAGTAAAGATTCAGGCGCTCCGCACCCTCCACGGCGTCCTTGTTGCCTTTGTGCAGCTCCACCGGCACCCGCTGCCGATGCGGGCTCTTGGCGAAGTCTTTAAACATCTGATCAGGACCGTCGTCGCTGCCATCGCGCTCCTCACGAATTTTGTCGTAGAAGGTGCGACGACCGCACACGAGGGCTGAGGACGGAGAGCAGGAGCAGCAGCACACGGTGGAGGACGAGAGCGGATTGACGGCGCGCTGTGCCGCTGTCCTGCGAAGTGTAGCTCCTGACGCCGCCGTGAGCGAGCACCAGCTGAGTCGCGCTACGGACGTCTGCATCTGTTCGTATTCTCTCCTTTTGCGTGTGTGTGCCTTCTTTTGCGTCGATGGACGCAAATACGAGGATGGTGCAGCTGGTTGTTGGACAGAGAGAGAACGCAGTCAAGGGTGTGTGAATATGCACTCAGCCTTTCTTCAACGTGATTCTACTAATGAGTGTTTAACGCTTTTGAAACACAGAGGGAAGAAAATTGGAAAGAGGAAAGGCGCAGGTGGTAAGTGAAGAACACATAGAGAGAAGTTAGTCCCGCACAGCGTCCCTATTAGCAGCTAAAGTGACCCCAGCAACTTTTTTTTTTCTTTCTACTTTCGAGAAGAGCTAGCCGCAGTGGTCCACGAGAGACACGGAAAACGAAGTTGCGGCACTACCATGTCCACCATTCTCCTCTCTCTGTCTCATGCCTCCACACGCAGGCGCAGTTCAATGCGCGATAAGAATCGATTCTGTGCAAGCGTCTCACCACAGCTGAAAACTGAAACCTGTCTCACCCCTTTTTTAAGCGTCAAGCGAGACCCTGTTTCTCTTTCACCGCTTTCACCTTTTTTTTTTTTTTGACAGTCGTGTTGGTGTATCTCGGCGCTCTGCCGAGTACTTCGCACCGAGCGGGCAGACCAGCAAACACCAACAAAAACAACAAAACGAGAGCGGCAGCGGTGAGGGAGCATGGCGAGCCGCTGACTGCACGTCTCCGCCAAAATTTATCTATGCACCGCATGTGGAGGTGTATGAGTCTATATGAGAGGCAAAAAAAAATGTAAAAAACCCAGTATGGATGGGAGTGCGCGTGTAACAAAGAGTACACGTCCTCCTTCACATAAGGTCACCCAAGAAAAAAAAAAAAGAACGTAAGACGCAAGCTTTGCATCAGCAGAGAGGAAGAAACAAAAGCACAAAAAGCGGATCATGGCCACACAGCACCACATGGCGCATCTCCCTTTACTCACCTTTTTCAGACGTCGTGGTCAGTCCAAACGACGCGACTTGATTGGTTGCGGCTGTGCGGCTTCGCGCTGAAAGGAGCCGGGCGTCACCTTGCCGTTGCTGATGGCCTGCATCTGCTGCGCAATATACTGCGTCACCGCCTCCATCGACTGACCAGCAGCCGACGACGTCGACTCCACCGAGAGCAACGTGTTCTCCATGTCCCGCATGCTGGCATCGACGCGGTCCTTAATGCGGACCAAAAACGCCTCCTCCACCCCTTCGGACTTGCCCAGAGATTTGGCCAGACGTTCGCGCAGCTTGTCCACCTCGGCCTTGAGAAGATCGCCTAACGCCTGCACATCGTCCAGCTCGCTGTTCAACGCCTGCACACACTCCGCCGCACTCTCCTTCAGCACCGCCTCGGAGCGCCGCACCACCTCCATGTCTTCGCGGAAGCTGGCCTCGTACTGGTCCCGCTCTCGCGCACTCCAGCGGTGCAGCTCCTCCAGTTCTTCCTTCACTGCATCCACGGCGTGCTGCACGTGCGCCTGCTGCTCCTCACGGTATCGCACAGCCTTGAGGGAGGCGGCGCGGTGCACCTCCGAAAGGTGGCTCTCCTCGCTCCCTGTCGCACGTTCGCGATGTGGGTCCGCCTTCTCCCTCTCGCGGCTGTGCTCGACATTGACGGAGCGCTCCTCGATGACGCGCCGCGACATGGACCGCGTGCGACTTGTAGGCGGCGACGGTCCCTGCAGCGCACCGACGGCATCTGCGGCACCGCTGCCACGCGTGCTACCTCCTGCCAAAAGCGGCGCTGCAATTTGGGGTCGCGGGTGCTGCACAACACGTTGCGGCGCGGTCCGCTTCCGCTCCGCCACCCACTGATGCACCACCGAGGTGCGCAGCTCGCGCAGGGTGGCGTGGGTCATGGAGACGAGCAACCGGTCGCGGCCGGCGTCCGCCTCCAGGCTCATGACGAGGGCCAGCTTCGCGGGGACGACGCCCAGGCGCAGCTCCAGCATGTGGTTCCGCGTCAGCTTCACCGAGCGCATGTGCTCGAACGGGATGGTGAGGTAGCCACCGCTGCTACCGGGCAGGAGCACGACGAGAAGCAGCGGGGAGAAGTACATGGTTGTCGCCCGCGACACCTCCACGCCATCCACCTCCATGTGCAGCACGGGAAAAGCAACGATACGGTCTGCGTGCGTGTCACGGTTGTAGTTGTCCAGCAGCTGGTGGATGCTGAGGAGCAGTGTGCTGTCATTCGGAAGCTCCTCGATGCCGCGCAGCAGATAAGGGTTCACAGCCGTCTGCGGTGAGGAGAGCTGCAAGTCGGTCAAGAAGCTGCTCTTGTATTTGTAGAGACGGTACAACACCTCCACGCACTGCATCTGAAAGAAGAAGTCGGAAGAGTTCTCTAAGCAGGCGAGTATTGCGGCGCACTCCGGTCCGAAGTGCGTCTTGTTCGCTTGGGAGCCGCGCAGGAGAGCGATCAGCGCACTGCAGCAGTTGCGATGCACACGGTAGTCGTCGGCGTGCAGATCGGTCTCCGCCATGTAGCCCAGCAGCACCTCGCCTAACAGGCTGCCGAGGCGGTCCTTAAGGGCGGATGAGGAGCAGAACAACTGCACCACCTTGAAGAAGCACTCCACGTCAAAGCTCAGACGAAAGGCCGCTGCTTTGCGGGAGAGGAGCTGCGTGGCCAACTCACCGAAGACGTCCATGCACGTCCCTTCCTCCGCTGCGTGGAGAAGACCAGCGCAGACCTTGTCGGGTTGGCTGTCGCCGGCATCGCCGACGATGCACAGAAGCACTTCAAGGGGGAGGGGTAGTCGAAGGCGCGTGCAGTAGAGACACTTGTTAAAGATTACCTCTAGATTAAGTGAGACGAGCCGCGCGTCGCTGAGGCTGATCGGCGGACATTCGCGGATGTCATCTGTGGGTGAGTTCAGCAGCGCCTCGAGCGTGGACATTTCTGAAATCTGTCTGTGTCCCGAAGAGAAAAAAAAATGGAAGATATTGTTGCTGTTGTCTTCTCTTTCACTCGTTCAGTGAATCTAAAAATAAAGATCCGCAGCAAATCTGGTATGAGAGGGTGAGAAGATCCCTCAATTCTATGTATTCCGTAGTTTCTTAGTTTAATTATTTTTTTCGATAGAGAAAAAAACCGGTAAGGAGCACGAAAGAAAAGAAATTGCGAGCCGCTGAAAAGGTAGGAAAAGAACGAAAAATGAGGGAGAGAAATCAGAGACGCCAAATCGTCAATTCTTTAAGGCGTTTGACAGATAATCCACGTTGTCCGCAGTTCACGGAAGTCGAGGAGTGCATCAAGAAGCGCGCAGCCGTACAGCAGTCGATGCAGCACCTCCCTTGCTTCTCCTATCCGTTCACATGCGTGTGTGAAGAGCATGGCAGCGGGCCTGTAGCAAAGTTTCCTAGTTTTTTTTTTTCTTTCGAGGTGATACTTTCGTCGTTCATTTTTTTCTTTTCGTTTAAAGAAACGTCGCTCGGCTCATCTGGACAGGTGGAAGGAAGTAAGAGTAAGGAGTCGCGGGCTGGAAAAGCAGTGCAATATACCCGTCCTTGTGAGCTTCAATAAGAAATAGAGAGAGAAAAAAAAAAAGCAGAACAGAGCAGGTGGGCTCCTCTTCCCTTCCCGATTAAAACTAAAACGCCTGGCGCGGTTTCACAATCATTTTTTTTCTGAAGTAACATCTCAGCGCACTAGCACGCAAAAGAGGCCCTTCTAAGGCCCTGAAGCTCAAGCGCGACAAGGCTCAAATTGTACGACATGATGCTGAGGCCGAGCGACGGGATGACGTCGCAGACAATGTACACGATGAGCGTTGGCGCCGTTAGCCGTCGCTTTCCCCGCGTGTAAAGCCCGCAAAGCACGTCGGCGTGAACAAAGAAGGCAAAGAGCGAGGGAGTCAAAAGAGAGCCTGCGAAAGAGGCCGGATCGACCACTGTGCAGTGTGCCAGGGCCGTCGCAGCGGAGAGGAGTATAATAAGAACCAGGCTCATAGGTCTCATGAGCGACTTTTGATGTCTTTCGTCAAAGAGCTGCAAGGCGAACATAATCGTGAAGTGGTTGGACGCGCTGGCTGACCGTACATGTGTAGCCTCTGCGCTTCTTGTAGGTGCGTCAGCGCTGAAGGCGCGCGGTTGTCCATCGGGCAGTGGCGTCCGTATGATGAGCAGCGGCCGCCCTCGTTTGTGCGCGCGCGTGCGCCATGGTGAATCTTTCGAGCCAGGGAGGCTGGAGGCTCGCGGCGCAGGCGCAGCGTTGACGACGCTAAGTTCGGCTTCGCTGGCAGAGTCCGCCGCAGGAGGCGGAGGTGACGCGTGACGTTCGCTGGTAGACTCGGACGTGGCGGTGACACTGGGTATGAGCGCTGGCACGCCCATTTCCAATCTGCGCGTCTCTTTCTCAAGAGATGAGCCGAACTCTCTAGACGGAGCCAGAGTGGCGCGTTCCTGCAGGAGTGCATTAGAGCGCTGCGTCGCCTGCTCCAGCCGCGCAGCTTCCTTTTCCATCTGCGGTCAGCGAAGGTGACAACTTTCTTTGCTTGGCAACGAGACAAGTCGCTGGCCCGACTTTCCTGTCGTTGTGTTCGAACGCTCTCTTCAGATGTCACTGTGCGGGAGGTGCCACCGCCCAACAATGGTGCTGTGACAACAGAAGGGGTCAGATGATCTACTGCTGCTGCAAATCAGTTTCATTTAAAAAAGATAAGAAGAATTGAGAATGCGGTTCCGAAAGCTGCAAATAAAGAAGTGGACCTTTCGTGGAAATGTAGCAGAGAGGGCATCGAGATTCGGACGCGAAAAGACGAATGCGATCCAATCAAACATGAGCGCGTTGCATGATCGCATGGCGATCCACTTCCGAAGCTTTGCCTAGCTCAGCTTCGCCTTTCCTTCGCAAGCGTTGCTTCTTTAGTACAGCAAGGGAAATATGGAAAGCGATAACATGTATGTTGCAATACGCGCGATTCCTCTGTCAAGACCAGCGCTCAGAAATCCCAAATTTTTCTTTCGAGATGCAAGAGCTATTTCTTTAATCTCTTTTGGAGAGAAACAGCGTTCACTGTGTCTTTTCCTCTTATATATCTCTTCGCTTAACTAGAAAAATGCGTCCGTAATCGAGTTTGTGGCAAGTCCAACGTCGATTTACGAAAGCCTTCATGCATGCACGCACCTAAAAGCATGACGGAAGGAATCCCACAATCAAGTGTAGTCGGCTGTAACCTGAAAGAGCGATACCCTACGTCAACTCGAGAAGACCTCGCAGCGTTCGCAAAGCCTCAGCGGCTACACTGTCGGCTGCAGATCACAGACTTTTTTCTCCTCTTTTCCAAGCCAGAAGGAAACCGGATGTTCCGGCTACTAACTTAAAAAGACAAAAAAAAGGGATAAAAGTGCGTCGTCAAAAACGTAAAATAAAATCACCTTTTGAGACACAGGAGTTGCACGTGAAAACCAAAAGTAAATCAAGGACAGCACCGGTCAGCGTAAAAGACCACCTACTCAATGGTCTTCTTCGCAGATGGCGTTTCCCCACCGCTCACTTTGCCGAGGGTCCAACGGCCAAATGTAACGGCCTGCACCGTGCTGTTCGTGGCGTGGCAGAGAAACAGCGGGTAGTTGGCCGGAAGAATTGACACCGACCACCGCATGAAAAGCAGGCTGTACACGCACAAGATGCTCGTCATGACCGGGTCGATGTCAGAGAGAGGACGCGTGGGAAAGTTCATGATGCCGGCAATGGGGATCAGCCAGTTCGCGGCCGCGCCGAGGTACCCCACTACGCGAACAGTGCTCTGAGACACCATTTTCGATTGCTTTCTCTTTTTAATAAAAGTTTACAGGAGGTATTTTAAGGAAGTGCAGCGGGAAGTGCTGTGACAGAAGAAAAAAAAGCTGAATTTGAGATTTGATATTAAAGAAAAAGAAAAGATGGCTTGTAACCTTTGTGCGTTAGTCAGTGTCAGTGTGCGTGTTGAAGAGACGCAGAAAGGAGGGGAGTCATCCGTTGAAAGAAGAGAAAGTGGAATCCATTCTACCTCACAGCGAGAGTCTATTACTCAATTTTTAGTGCTATTTTTTTTTTTAATCTAAAAAAAAAGTCACAAACTCCTCTCATTTTCCCCGTCTGGCCGACACTTAAAAGCCAGCTTTTTCTTAGTTCCGCTAGCCTCAGTAGTTTTTTTTTTTTGTAGTGACTAAAAACGGCTTCTCTCTTTTTTTCGAAATGTAGCAGTGTGGCCCAGTGACACAGTATTTGTCTTTTCTTTGTACAACCTGTTAAAAAGCCCAATAGGATCGTGAGAAAGAAAGTCCTGGAGATCGACAGCACGCCGGTGCCAAGGATACACAGAGAGGAACGCAAGTCAGAAAACAAAACCCAGCAGCAGCTCAGCTCGCACAAACAAACACACTCGAAACTAACAGCACTCACTTCTGCTTTTTCGAAGTCAGCGTCTCCAACATGCTATCCACCAATTTGATCAAAGGTGGCGGAAAGAAGAAGCCGGTGGAGCCGAAAAACTGCCCGTACTGAACGATGTGCTCTGTGCGACTGTAAACGGTAGGGGGAGCGAACAGCTTGGAGTCACCGATTATCTGAGCCTCAAATTTCACCGTAGGCAATGTGCTGTCCTCTTGCCGGAGGCGGATGCATAGCCGCTGGTTCTTCAGCTTCTGGAAGCACTGCTTTTGCGTTCGTGAGGGATCCGCAAGCAGTCTTCCAGTCCCTACAAACACGACGTCGTCATTGTTCTGCAAAACACTGCAAACGTACTGAAACGCCACCAAGGCAACAAAGGTGCCCATGCTCGCCACTAGCACGAGACCCGACACGTTCGACTTGGACAGAAAGTAAATACCTGCCCCACCGCAAATCGTGAGCACCTTTAAAAACAAGTTTTTTAGCGATGTCGGGTCTTCCTCCACCACACCCTCGAAAACAAGGTACTCTTGGAGGTTCGCAGTTAAGGCCCTTCGTACGCTGCCAAGATCATGGGGCTGATATGCGCGAACCTGCTTTGAGTTCAGCTCATAGCCGAACTCGTACTCAGGTACAGTCATTGTGCTTTTAGATTGCATTTTACAAAATGTCGCAATGCAAAAATACGTAGAGGGAAATTGTACGCCATAAAAAAAAAAAGAGTGCGAAAGCATAGATTGGGAGTAATAGGAGGGAATCAGAGAAGGAGAAAATAGAAGCGATAGACAAGGTAAGAAGCAATAAAAGAAAGGATTTTTAATAATAGATGAACCGATCTTTTTTTTTCCTATTTTTTGAGAAAGGCATTCATGATGTTCTTGCTTTCGTTTTTTTCTGAGGGGCGTTCACCTTAAGCTGCAAACCAGGAAAAGCGATGTAAAAGCTACGAGAGACTAAGCTTTTGAAATAATATCATTCTTTTTTTTTTATGTATAGTTTGAGTTCCTGCAAATTCATAATCTATAATCGACGCAACCTGGGACCAAAAAGTCCGAATAACAACGGATGAAGTTGAAATGCTTCTTTGTTGATTATCGTGGACATTAATCATGACAACGAAGCTGTTCATCCCACACTCAAGTCATAACGCACGTACTCGATTGAGAAAAAAAAAACCCACACCTACAGGCAAAAAGAAAAAGAGCGGCCTCAGCTGTCTTGTACTTTTAAACCCTTCCACCAAATGCGCATCCGGTAGTAGGCCGCATGCGAAGCCAAAAATACAGAGAAAACTGTCAGCATAAAACAGTCCGGATGTGAACAGATGTCGGCTGACCCTTGAATCCACTCTTGCCCATTGCCCAGTCGTAACTGTGCGCGTAGGCAAGCAGCGATCCGTCGCCGCTAAGGTCACCGGCAGAGACAGGAATGGGTGCGTCGTTACTCCTTTGCTCACAATGCAGAGTCTTGATTACCTTCCTTTCCAATCTGTTAATAGCAGCGATGTTGCCGTCACCACCACCAGAAATGACAATCGGTTGAGTGGGATGGTGAACGCAAAAATTCGCCTGGTTTAAAATGTACTGGGTTTTTTCCGTGCCGATATGCGCCTTGAATGTGCATCCTGGAACGTCTTTCAGATTCACGAAGGAGACGCGACCTTCAGATGAGCCTACGCCCACGCCATCGTACTGCGGCGCGCAGGCCACGCAGCGAATGTTGAACTTCATCACGTCTGGAACCTTCAACTCGCTGACCTTTTGCGATGACTGCAGATCGTAAATGTGAATAAGTCGCCCCGTCGCAGCAGCCATCATAGGCACCGTTTTTTGTGCGTCTAACGCGAAAATAGGCTCGCCTAGGTTTTGCTCCATGACGAAGTTCTGCTGCCTCAAATCCCACCAGCGCAGCTTGCCGTCCCAGCTACCCGTCACCAGACACGAGCTCATCGTCTGCGGAAGTGTCACGTACTCGAGACAGCTGATAGGTAGGTCGTGCGATGCGACAACGTTCTTTCTGTCAGAGTTGAGGTCCCACATCACCGCCGTCTTTGTGCAACCGCCGTAGAAAGCGCGACCATCGGGAGAGAAGGACATTCCAAGAAGTGGGCCCTCATGTGTGGAGGTCCACGTAGGCTGCGACATTACGCCGCCCGCCGCATCTTGCGCCACTTGCCATATCGAGCAGCTACCATCCCATGCCGTGACCCCAACCATGAGCATGGGACATTCTTTCGGCGAGAACTTAACACAGCTCACACAGTCGGACGTTGTTCCAGTGAGTGTGTGCGCTGGACCAAACGAGAAAACCTTAGCCATGGCGACAAATACGAGAAAGTTTATAATGGAAATGGGTTTTCTATGATTGCATGCGCTACAAAATAAAACAAAAAGACAAGGCCAGTTGTGGCACAACCCGAATTCCACCTATTGTGCTGTAAACTACCGTGCAAAAGGGACGGAGCGGCGAAAGAAGAGAGAAGGAGAGGAAGAGGGTAAGCGAGAAAAAAAGTAGACAAAAAAAAAACCGCATGCATTTAAATGTATACAGCTTGCCTTTTAGAGTTCGGAATTAGTATGATTCTCACAAGGCGTTGCGGCAAGCAGCACAGCATTAAATCGTATAATTTCCGCAATTGGAAATGGCGCGCTTCAGTTGTAAAGATTATTTGCGCGCAACTGTGAAACTCGTATCTCATGAAGTTTGCATTTATTTTTGAGAAGAACGTTGGTCTTGAGCTTTTTGTTCTGCTACCATGGCATCGTGTGGTAACACTGATCTCCGTGTGCATTATACGCCACTTCGTCAATTCTTTACGGTGCAAAGTGCGGTGACAGTAATTGACACAAAAAATAAAAGTAAAAAAAAAAAAAAAGAGCATTCCGCCGCCAATTTTTTTCCCAGAGTTTTCATCTCACATCTGCCTCAGATTTGCAAAGCTGCACGGAAAAGAAACGCGCGGAAAGGTTTTGGTTGTTTGATGAACACGAAGTTCTCAGCGCATCAGCTACCAATTGCGGTGCTGCAGTGGGAAAAATCTCATTCGGCGACGTAAGCTCTCCGTCGTATGCCAAGCGCTGCCGGAGAAATGGGGAGCGCTGCTTTAATTAATTACAACCCCCCTTCCCATTTGCCATCACTGCCACCCAAAAAAAAAACAAAAGTTTGTGTTGTTATTCATCAATTCCATGGTGGGCGGTGGCGTTCAAGCTGCCTCATATGGCTTTTCAAGAGCACTTCTTTGCAACTGGCGAGTCTGCGAAGCCGTTGGCTGCCGACCCCCCGTCGCTTAAATGTTCCTTCCTTTTCTACTTCTTGCTTCTGCCACATCCACCCGTCTTCTGCATTAAATTATCCGCTTCTCTTCCCTGCGCTTCCAAATTATTCGTCTGCTGCACATATTAGTTTTGGGTCCTCCCGGAGACGTAAAATGTTATTGCGCCGCTTCAATACCCTTCGCCCGACTGTGGCAAACACGCGCCGTGTCTCCATGAAGCAGCTTGTCGTTGAGTACGGCATGCCTCTTGCGGTGTACTACTATGTCGCAAACGAGCTGCTGGTTTGCGGACTGACGTACTTGTTGCACTACGGCTATTTTGGAAAAGAGGATCTTATAGGCTTTCTCGAGTCCGTCGGTGCTTCCAGGTACGTTGACTTGAAAGTTGTCGAAGGAAAAAGCTGGTCTTTTTTCAACGAGCGCATCGTCATCAGTGCGCGGCTTGTGGCGAACTTCACCGCAGCTTCCATCTTTTTGGCACTATTCACACCCATCAAAGTCCCTTTATGCGTTGCCACTTATCCCTACGTCAGGCGGTCTGTGCGTTGGCTTACAGGAAAAAGGTCGGCGCACGTTACCCAAGCAAAGCCGTAGCACCTGTGCGCTGAGGCTACAAGTGCGAGGGATTCGCAGGGCAAACTCTTTTTTCTTCTCCTTATACACGCAGACATCTTCATTAATTTGAACAAGTCACCAACTAAGCTAATTTCTAGAGCGGTGACGTGAATGCTTCGTAACCATGACCGCCTTGAGCCGCTAACAAAAACAACAATAAAAACAACAATAAAAAACCCTGCTCTTGTTGCGATTTTTGCCGTTAGAGGAAAACACTCGTTGCTTTTGCCAATGAAGGCTCTTCGCTCTAAAATGCGGCTCCTCAGCGCTGCTGCTCTGTGCGGCTTTTTACGGTAAGTCTTTGCTTAGCTTTTTGGAAAATGTACTTTGAATCGCTCTCTTCCTTTCCCACATCATGAATGCGAATATGTGTGCGTGTGTGAGTGTTTGTCCCGCTTGATAAGAGGCATATCATCTTTGCACTTTTCTGTGCTTTCCAGTATACACTCTTATCGCGTATTATTATTGTTATTATATCACAAGAAAGTGACAGCCAGATGGAAGCGGCAAAAACCATGTCCGGTTTTGTTAACGAATTTTTGCGGCGCTGCTTAGCAAAGGCGACCGGCAAGACGCACTCCCTCACCGTTGTTTTAGGAAACGAAGCTGGTGACATGGACAGCATTGTGGGAAGCATTTACTTTGCCATGCTGCTGGAGCAGTCGGCGGACTGGGGCATCGAGAATCCCGTCCCGGCTGTGAACTTCCCATTAGAGGACCTCGTGCTGCGTGGCGATGTGGCGAAGCTCTTTCAGGAGGTCGGTATTGACTCGTCGCTGCTACTGTCCGTAAAGCCAAGTCGCCCAGCCGACCGATTCCTCGACCTTGTCAATTTAGACGCCAGCATTTACCTGTACGACCACAACAAGCTCACTCAGAGCCAGGCTGCGTTGGAATCAAGGGTTGTCGGAATTCTTGACCATCACGCCGACGAAAAGAAGCACACCGATCTGGCGCCGCGTCGGCGGGTCATTCGAACCGTGGGCTCTGCCTGCACACTTGTCGCAGAGGAGTACCACGTGAGCGAGGTCGACGTGCCCTGCCCGCTGCTGCTCGACGCACCAATCATTCTGGACTCCGTCAACTTCGATCCTCCTCAAAAGAAAGTGACACCTGAGGATGTTGCGATGCACCAATGGCTGTGCAGAAAGATTAACGACGAGACGCACGATGCAACTGCTTTGTACAACAAGCTCGATCATTGGAAAAACGACGTCCTCTCTCTCTCCGTGTCAGAGAACTTGCGCCGCGACTACAAGCGATTTGATTTCGTGTCGTCAAGCAAGAAGGGAGTTATGATTACCGGAACAAGCAGCGTTCCGTGCTCGTGCCAGGAGTTCGAAAATCAGTACAGTGTGCAGAAGATTGTTTCTGAAGCCGTGCAGTTCGTCCACGAGCACGAGCTGGATGTGCTTGTGTTTGCGTTTGCCGGGAAAGTGGATGGAAAGCACTCGCGCGAGGTTGCTTTCTGCGCGAAACCGGAGATTCTAGACATTTTTGCGCCGTTCATCGAGGACGCTTCGGACGGCATCACATTCACACGCCTCACGGAGTCCGCGTCGGCAGATAAAGGGTATCTGTACGCTTCGTACTCGTTGAGCGATCCTGCAGTGTCACGGAAGAAGCTAGTGCCGGCGTTGCGCAAGTTTCTTGCTGACGGTGGAAAGCGGAGCTTGCTCTAAATGCATATGGACGAGGGCACTCGCTGCTCAAGCTGGAATCACAGTTATCGATTTGAAGTTGGGCTCGAATAAGTATGTGTTGTAGCGTCGTCTCCGCGACACTCTCGATCATTGCCGCTCAATTGTTGCTCATTATCTCTTTTTTGCCACTGAAGGATGCGAGACATCTTACTGCGCCAGACGAAGAGAGCAAAAAAAAAAAGAAAACAGACAGTTGGGGCGATTTTATGTTGTTGACATAGAGTTGATATTGGTGATCTCTTCAGTCTTCTTCGTTTTGTCTCGTGCTACTCACTTTTTCCAGCGCATGGGCTTTGCTCACGTTTTCTTACAGTCTGTTTCTTTACTCAAATGAGAAAAAAAAAAAAAAGCATATGAGTCGTTTTGAATGCTGCCTCCCTTTTCCGTTTTAGCGGAGCAGAACGTGAAGTCTACGCTTCCGCTTCGCTCATTGCAGCGTCGGCAAAAAGAGGACTGGGAAAAGCGCGCAAAAAACCGTTCAGCTTGGGAAGCTTTTTTTTTCTTTTTTTTTGGAACGCTGGGGCGTTCTGTCAACTATCCGAGAGTGCTTTCATCAGATACCTACATTTTTGTTTGTGGTGCAATCTCGTTGCTGAGGTCACCATGGAGAATTGCAGATTGTTGCTGACCCCTGGTAACAACCCATCTCTTCTTTTCTTTTCCCCTTTTTTTTTACTGCTTGCTTTTTATTGGAAAAAAAACAACGAGTAGATTTTGTTTTTGTTATCGTGGTCACACAATACTACGTGCAGCTACAATTTTCCAGCTCTCCGCCCAAAGCGCTATCTACTAAACTAAAGACAACCAGACCAAAAAAAAAATGACTCGCGGTAACCAGCGCGACCTTGCTCGCGAGAAAAATATGAAGAAAAATCAAGAGAAGAACAGGGGCCTCCGCGAAGACGGTCTTTCCCCCGCTGCACGCAAGGAGGCGGACGCTGAGAAAATGCGCCAGAAGCAGGCTGCTGCCGAGGCTCGCAAAAACGGCGGCGGATCGTGACAGTAGATTGTCGCTGTGTATTTTTGCTGAGTGAGAGAGCAGGCGCGAGCTCATCTTCTCATTGTTTCTTAAATTTTCGACCATTGCTGGTCATGTTTTCTCGAGCGCTTTTTTCTTATACGGATTCGCGTAGACGGAATGGTTTGCTTTAATGCCCGTAGTCATGAGGAGCCTAGTGGGAAGCATGAAAGGCGCGAGGCGAAGTACAGCTCGTTTTTTTTTTTGAACTTGAAGAGCAAATGTTCTTCATGCCTAAGCATGTTCAAAGCCGAGCGCTAGTGCCGCGCTCTGCGTTCTCGATGCTACCTTGTCTGGCTGTGAGAAGTCGTCAGTCACGGGCTTTTCGGAGTTGATTGTTCCGTCCTCGCAATTTTGGAGGCCACTGTTTCGAGCCAATGCATCTGGTACCCGAGTTGTGTCCACTTCCATGTTAAAGAGAATGAAGACCAAAAAAAACTTATTGAATGGAGCGTTCTTGTCGGCGGTGACGCTCTCATCACTTTCAGTAGCGCGCAATCTGCGTACCTAAGAATTTATACACGTCGTGGTCGCTGGCTATATCAAATTTGTTAAACGTACCACTCGCTGTGGTAGCGCTGCGGCATCACTCATCTGTGATTTGTGCATTGGGCAAGCAAATATCACCTACCACTTTCCCTACACAGTGTTCGCGTAGCACAAAGCGCCGTCCCTGCAGATGAAGTAAATCGTTATCTTTTCTTTTCTCTTTCTTTCACCCTGTCTTTTACTTCCTAGCGCTTACTTCCACTTGTGTGAGTGCGTGCTCGTTGATTGAGTGCGCTTGAGGTGCAAACAGCCCGTGTAGTGAAGAACGGAACTTCAAAAAGAAGATTGCACAGCACAGTACGGCTATCGATCTCCTTCACTTGCTGATCACTTGGAAGGCACTGAAGGTTAAAATCTACCTTTTCTTTTTCCTCGTCTCACTTTTCACTATCTGGGGACTACAGGATGTCTTCTTACGATAAGTCGGATCAGATCGGATACGATGAGACCGACAAAATTCTGAACGCTGAGCTGGAGGAGATGATGGCGCGCACTCCGCCGGAGGTCCAACGAAACCTGCAGCATCGCATTCACGACGGCATTCTCGCTCGTATGAAGGAGGAGACGACGCGCAAGTGCTTCACTTTCGTTCAAAAGTATGAGCAGTGTGTCAATAGCCAAAAGCCGTACAACATGAAACTGTGCTACCCTCACCGCGATGCTATGAATGACTGCGCCAAGGAGGTGAATCGTGAAGAGAACTACCAGCGGTATCGGATCATGTACCTGCGCGGCGAGCTTCTCAAGTACCACGAGCAGCGCATGGCTGGGAAGATGGAGGCCTTCAAGGCAAAGGCTCCCGACGCTATTCGGGCGTGGAAGTACGACTACGCGCCGAAGTACGCGCACATGATGGAGGACCTCAAGGAGGAGTCTCCCGGAGGTGCTCAAGATGCTGGAAACGGTGGTGCCAAGCCGTGAAGTATCTCTGTGGCTTGCCGAGGAGGGCTTGGTGATCTTTCTCATGAAACGGTATGTCACGCAATTTCGTTCGATATCAAAAGACTCCGTCAAGTCTGTTCTTTTCGGGTCGAGAAAAAAAAAAGAGCAGGGAAGCTACGCGTTTCTTCATGTGGGCCGCTTTGTTTGTTCCCTCTCCTTCAACCATTCTTTGTTTGGTTGATTTTTTTTTCATGTGTTTCTGTGACGAGACGGGTAACATGAAAGTCTCTCTTTCTTTTCTCTCAGACGAGACGACAAACTTGTGTTGCCTTTCTTTACTTTTCATTTCCTTTCAGCTGCGAGTACATGATTTTGAAAGCCTCAGGGCTGTCACAGAAACCCCGTAAGCCGGTGCTCCTCCTTTTTGCCTTCACTCTCTCCCTCATGCAGGTGGCACATGAGTGGAAAAAGAAACGCCAGATTTGCCGCCGGAACCGCAGGCTAGCGACGGCTAAACAAGTGATGAGGGAAGATACATACATTTTCCCTAAGTGTGCGTTGCAAAGAGATTCGTACATGCTGTTATTCGTCGCTCGCTGCAATCTGCAACCACGTCCGATTCGCCGGGGTGGCTTGTACGCACAGGGTTTCTTTGTGCTTCCCTGATTTATAATCTGTATACCTTCTTTCCACACAGCTCGTGCCACGCCATTCTGCACTCGGTTCTTCCTTGCCTATCTCTTTTCTCTTTTCAAAACTACACCTTTGCCTCTACAGAGCAGAGGTGGACCATCATCCGTTGCCCTCCAGAAAAGCAGGGTTAAAGGAGCGTCGCCACATCTTTCCTGCCTTTCTTCTCTTTGTGTGTGAGTGTGTCTTGAGACACTTGAGCTGGCAGGTAGTTGTTCTTTGCAACCTCTCCGGCGGCGAACGCATCTCATGAAATGCGACGGCTCGCCGTACTTTTAGCATGGCAGCCGCCCTTTCTCAAGCAAGTGGCGGACCTCGAGCCTGTCCTGCAGAAAGCGACGCCTGTTGAGAAGCGCCGACGTCAGCACATTCCCCTCTCGCTGCAGGCGCGTGAGGAGCTCTCTCAGAAGTCGGACCGGTTGCAGTACCACGTCGTGACGCAGGACTGGTTCGGGCAGCGTGTCGACGACTTCGTGACGCAGCACCACCCGGAGTGGGACTACGAGACTGTCAAGCGCTTGGTGCAGCAGGGGCACATTTACCGTTACCGCAAGAATGGAAAGAAGCGGTACACGCGCCTGACGGACCGTCTGGAGTTTGACGAGCTGGTCGTGGTCCCAACGGCTGGTTTTTGGGCAAATCAGCTGGCACCGCCGAGTGGGGTGGAGGGGCCGCAGCCACTTGGTGCACCGTCGTCCTCCACGGCGGCGCGAGGCCAGCCGAGGAGAACGTTCCACCTCTCCGCACGAGTGCGGGAGATGGCGCAGGAGATGGTGCTCTTCAAAAACGAGCACGTCGTCGTGATCAACAAACCTAGTGGCGTGCCCATGATGCCCACGCGCGACCCGCTGGCGATGAACATCACGGATATGCTGCCAGCGTGGCGGTACACCGGCGCACAAACCCCGATCATCTGCCACAACTTGGATGCCGAAACAAGTGGCTGCGTCGTGCTCGCGCGCACCAAAAACGCGCACCGCATGCTCGGTCGCATGTTTGTCAAGCGCGTCGTGCCGAACAGCGTGTACTGGGGATTTGCCGTGGGCAAGCCGCCCGTCAACTTTGGCCGCATCCGCATGCACTTCGAGCTGCAGAAGGGCGACGGAGGCGACATCATCATCGCACGCCCCAACCCCACACCAGACTCCAAGGTCGGCATCGCCGAGTTCGTCGTCAACGCTTCCGCGCTAGAGTACGGCAGCTTCATCTCCTTCTATCCCCTGACGACGCGGCGGCATCAAGAGCGCATCATGGCCGCCCACGCTCTGCGTGCCCCTTTACTCGGTGACGCCAAGTACGGCGGGGAGAGCGCCTTTCCGCAGTCCTTGTCCCTCTTCTGGGACCCCGCGAGCAAGGATGTCCCGCTGCACCTGCACCATCGCAAGATTCAGCTCCCGTACAAGAATGGTGCCGGCGAGTTTGTCTGTGTCACGGCGCCGCTGCCACCGCACATGGAAAAGACGTTCAAGCGGCTCGGCTGGCCGTGCGATGCCGACGATCCTCTTATTCCGGGCTAAAAAATAATAATGAAAAGACAGGATTCTGCAGGCGGGGATATGGAGGGCCGTCGTCGGATGCTGCCTGTAGATGGAATTTTCACACGCACAATGATGCTGGTTGAGTGAAGAGACGGATGGGCCGCTTTTGGATAATTATTTGAGGAATTTGCTGGGCACCGCTCCGCTGTGACAGGTAGGGAATGTCGAGGCGAGAAGCGGAGGGAGAGGGTGAACAGGCCATATGAACTACCCCAACACAGATCTAATGATTACTCAGCCGAGTACCACACACTAACACCAACGAGAACAACAAGGAAAAGAATAACATGAGTGGAAAGGTTATCGAGCACAGCAGCAAAGAGATGGCACTACTCCAATGTCATTCGTAAGTAACTTTATCTCTCTCAAGTCTTGATGACGCAGGTAAAACTCCAAACTGTTGTTTTCCTGGCACTTATCTTCTTCTTCGGCGGCAGTTGGGTGCCCTTCTCGGGTTTCGCATCACCACCGCACTCTCTCCTTCGCCGTCGAGGAGCAGAGGTGAGGTGGGAGGAGGTACGCGAAGGCGTTTCAGTGCCGTCTCTTTAAAACAAAAGGAATCTAAGTCCTCTGTTGCGCTGCATCTTCTTGTTGATAATCGTCTGCACTCTTCTCTTTTCTCTTTCTAACCTTGCTGTTCTTTTTTTTTTTCTACCGCGTTGCACACTGCGCTTAGGAAAGAGGACGTGTCTCCACCGAATCTAGAAGATCGAAACGAAGAGTTGGCGGCATCGGCACAAAACGCGCGTGTCGGAAGACGAGTATTCCACTTCCCATTGTCTGAGAACCTTTGCCGCACGCGGAAGCACAGGTAAGAAAAAAGTAAAAAAAAGGGACGTGCAGCATTGTACACTGGTGCGCCGAATAGTAGAGTAAAATACGCCTACACTTACCTACACACCCACCCAGCATTTAGAATCTGCCCGCGATGCCCTTCACTGACGTATACGGAGTGGAGCAGTTCCGTGAGCTCGTGAACGAGCCGATGTTGACGGTGGTGTGCTTTAGCGCTGTCTGGTGTGGGCCGTGTAAGACGATCGAGAAGGACTTGGAGAAGGTGTCGTACGAGTTCACGAACGTTCGCTTTGCCAAGGTGGATGCAGACAACAACACCGAAATTGTGTCGAAGTGCCGGGTGATGCAGCTGCCCACGTTCATGCTGGTGAAGGGAGGGCAGTTAGTCGGGTATGTAATTGGAGCGGATGTGGCGCAGCTCAAAGCAAAGATACGCGAAGAGCTGAGATAAGAGGGGAGAAGGTTTTTCTCTCAACGGAAGCGAGGGAGTGAGAGGTTTTTGTCAGCATCTGTGATGCCCTTTCCGATACCAATGGCAAGAGTCCTGAGGACTGCCGCAGCAAAAAAAAAAAATGAGAAGATGTGCCTTTCGTTTTCCTTATGTTTCACACACACCCACACCCACCCACACAATTGCGATCGCACCCAAGCTTACACGCATACAAAGAGACGCCTTGCAGCTTTGCCGGGTACGTCGGCAGACATGTCCGAACAGAAACAGCCGTGAAAGGAATCCGTTAAGGATTTATTTTAACGCCTGATTTCTTTTCTCTTCCCTCTCACCTCACCTTCTCCGCGGAGACGAGAAGGGGATTGGCAGGTCGAGCTGCAGAACGACGTTTGCAAATGCTCCTCTGCAGATGCGTTGGCCATCTTCGTCCAAGGTCGCGGTGACGGATGCATACTGCTCTGCTTTTCCCCTTTTCTCCTTTCAGCGTTCAGTCGTGGCAGTCGGAACGGAGGGGGAAAAAGAAGGAGGGTAGAACATGTGTTTCCGAGATTTATTGGCGACCGGCGACGGAAACGAAATGCCATGAGCGTCATGTGAGTGATCACTATGCTCTTCTTTTCTCTCCTGATGGCCCAATGTGCCACTCTCCCTCTTCCCGTTCTCTCTTGCTGCTTCGCTTTTTGCTTTTGTGTCTTTTTACACACGGAAAAAAAGGAGAGTTTTTGTTTGAAAGATATATACATTTTTTATTGCTACTCGCTTGTCGAGAAGCTGTGCATTAGGCAACATTTGAACCCACTTTTTATTTTGCCCTTGATTAGCGACCTCTCTTGTTAGCGCAGATAGAATTACCTGAGCACTAATAGACGCTAAGTAGTCCCCTCTAGTTTGCCTGTGAAGAAGTCTCGACAGCACTACTTTACAATTTTTTTTTCTTTTCTTGTTCTCTCCTTTTCTTTTACCACTCTGCTATCCACCTGCAGTGACGCGTACGTAGTGCAGTGTGACTAACTCGCACTTTTGCTAGAAAGGGACAGCTTACAGTGGCGCCGACAAGATTGGAGTCGACCCGGTTTAAGCAGAGCCGAAGGAGTGACGCACGGCGCACTCAGCGAGCAACAACAAAACCGCTTAAACTTCAAGTCGACTAAACATGCGGCAAAACGCGGCACAGCTGAACCGGATGCAGATCCGCGAGCAGGAGGCCCTCAACCGGCAGCGGCAGTCACAGGACGATGCCGAGGCCCGCCGCGAGGCGCAGGCGCTCCGCCGCACTCAGGCGCAGTACGACCACGTCACCTCCCACGGCTACGGACGTGGTGGGACCGCAGGAGCGTCCCCGGCTGGCCCTTCCTCTTCCGCATCCGGTGCCTCGGCAGCAGCAGCTGCCAGCGGTGGTGGCAATGCGCGCCGTGGCAGCGCGAACGCCGGAGTTGGGCAGGGCGATGACGTGCACATCAAGGTCTACGTGCGCGAGTGCGACGAGGACGCCGGGCAGTCTTTTTCTTACCGCGAGGGCGGGTCGGCGGTTACGAGGGCGGCGCCGGCTTCGGGCGGTGCTCCACGCGCAGCTCGCAGCTTCGCCGGGTCACCTGCGCATCTCCAACAAGCCAACCCCTCTGTTCGAGTCTCCGCCCCGGTTGGCGGTGGTGCGAAGACGGACGACACGGTCGCCCCCAACCGCGCACGGGTGCCGCGCTATCTGCAGCAGCGGAAGGCCGAGATGGCGGCGGAGAAAGCCGCGGTGGCAGCGGAGGCGGAGCTGCAGCGGCAACTCTCGCAAATCCCTCCGGGGCATCGCCGGGTCAGCGAGGAGGAGAAGGCGGACACACTGCGCCGCATTGACGAGCGCCAGCACGAGCTGGAGGCGCAGCTGGCGAAGATTCCAATTCGCTTTGACACCCAGTCGATCCAGCAGCGGCGCCGCGCCATTGAGGACGAGCTGCGTGAGCTGGACACGAGGCGCAGTAAGTACTCCACCAAGAACCCCTTGTACGTGCCGCTGGGCTGACGTGTCTGTCGTCCTCTCTTCCGCTCCCTGCGTTTCCCTTTCTCGAACGTCACGTTTTCTTTGCAGAAGAGGCGTGCATGTGCTGAGAGTGCATTAGCGACGGCGACGCGGGAGGGAGAGCGGAAGAGAGAAGAATACACAAGACAATAGCGAGCAACAAATAGTCAAGGTCGGTGAGATTACAAGGTGTAGGAGTGAAGCACGCCACTGGTTAAGTGCTCTTTCCTAACATACCTTGTTCTCTGTCGGAGTGGCTATCTTCAATAGAGCCCATACACGTGGTGTGACACGCACACGCCTGTTCGTTGTTTGTTTCCATACTGCTCACCATCTTTTTTTTAAAATATTTTCCTCTATACACTGTTGCTTTAGATATTGGTGTTGTGTGACGCGTGCCTCCATTTGGACGAGAGTTTGTGTATGTATGTGTCTGAGGCCCGTTAATGTTGTTTTCCACGGCTTCGGCAGTCTGCAAGCAAGAACTTGCTCAGCGAGGTGATAAGAAAACGACAAGTCGCGATACCGTTTCAGATGCGATAGCGTGCGCTGCCTCGGCTGCGCTGCTCGTCGAACGGTTTGGCCTAAAGGGATAGAGCTGAGAGCACGTGATGATTGCACAGAGAGAGAGAGAGAGAGAGAGAGAGAGAGAGAGAGAGAGGTATTACCGAACCTGTTCCCTCTCTCTGCGCCTCTCCCCTCCACCCGCAGATCATTTTGATAGTGGTAAAGCGCTTGTGTGTGTGACGAAGAAGAAGTACCTTTCTTTTATTTATTTCCACGATGACTCTCCTTGCCGCCTGCTTCACCCCTTTGCATTTTTTACACCCAGGACACACGTTTTTGCTTGCACGCCGCATACCTCCACTCCCTGGCCAGCACAAAATTAGGCGTTTGGTACTGTAACGCAGCCTCTGCCTTGCTGACCTTTGTTCCGCCCTTCTTCCCTCCCACAATGGAGGTGCGGGACGAGCTGATCCACCTCTACACCACCTACAACCCCGGGCGACTCAAGGACGTCGATGCCCTGCTGGAACGCTTCAAAGGGCGGGAGCACGTCATCCTTCGTTCCCTGCGGGAGCGGTACGAAAGCAGCGAGGCCCCGTCGCAGTTGAGCAGCTCTCGCGTGTCGCTGTCCGATGCCGCTGATGGCGCTGACAAAATACTCTCGTCTCACCGTGTACCAGCGTTGAAACCAGTGCTGCCGGAGGTGGCCGCTGCGGGAAATGCTGAGCGCACCGCACCGCCCGTAGTAGGTGAGGAAGAGCGAGTTTCCGCGACTAGCCCCGCAACAGGCAGCCGCACCGCATCCCCCTTCTCCACTGCCGACGCCGTCGCAACCTCCCCACCGATTCCTCCGCCCTTGTCGGCACCTCCCCTCTCACCACGCGCGACTCTTGTCAGCCACCCCGCCACGAACGCTCCCCGCCGTGCCGAGATGCGTGAGCTGATTCGGCAAATGACCTCCCTCGACGTGGGGCAGCTGGCAGCGCGTGTGGCGGAGCTGACGCACTCTCTGCCCTCATCTGCCGAGGACGCACGCGTGCCGCGGCTGCAGTGGCGGCAGAAAACGGCTGCTGCTGTTGCTGCCCAGACGTCCAATGTGGCCGGGCAGGATGATGTGGCCGCCGTGCTTCACCACACCGCCGTCTTTGTCGCCTTCTTTGCCGACTGCGCAAAACGCTACCTTGCCCTTGTCGAGGAGACAGAGAAGGAGGCAGGGACGCCTGCAGCTGCCTCCGTGTCACCGAGGACGACAGAGACACGCTCGGTTGGTGTGGGCACATTCTCACCTTCCTCAGAGAAACGAACCACGGAGAAGACCCTGCCACGCAACAGATCTCCGTCCCCGCCGTCCCCACCCTCGCCTCCGCCGAAGCCACGCAGCGCACCGCCGCTGCCGCCGTCATCATCGTCGTGTGTGCGCGGCATCCGCACCGCCACCACTGACGGCGGCTCACCCTTGTCGACGGACGGCGCCGGCAGCCCTCCTGCCTGCCGCACCACCACCGTCTCTCCCCTCTCCTCTCCCAACGGTCACACACCAGAGCGTCAGCGACGAGGCAGGAGTGTGGCGTCTTTGCCACCCGCACCACCGCCGCCGCCGCCTTCTCCACCACCACCGCTGCGGAGCCTCGCCGGACAGGTCGCTGTTGTCCCGAAGCCCTCTTCTCGCCCAACGCGTGTGGTGACGTGGTCCCCAAGCGCTGGCGAGGCGAACCGCTACGGGCCTAGCTGCCACACCCTGCGATCGGGCGATTGCATCGTCCTCCAGCCCGGCGTCTACCACGAGACGCTGCACCTCGAGCACTGCGGCGCCATCGAAATCACCAGTGCCTTTCCCGGTGCGGCGGTGGTGCTGCGGCCCGCCTCCGACCTCGAGCCGATCCTTACCGTCGCCGGCGCCAACACACGCGTCACGCTGACCGGCGTCGTCCTTGTGCAGGGTGACGTGGGCAGCAGCACGACGGCGACGGATGTGCGCAGTGTCCCGCTGGGCCAGCCGACGGTGCCGCTGCTCTCCGTGCGTGACGGGGCCGAAGTTTTGGCGACGGCGAGCCATTTCTACGGCGGTGCGGGTGGCGGCATCGTTGCTGCCGGGCCCGACACCCGCCTCCGCCTCGACCTCTGCCTCGTCTCTCTCTGCGGGTTTGCCGGCGTCTACGTGCACGGCGGCGCGAGTGCGGACATCAGCCAGTCGAAGGTGAAGAAGAGCGAGGTGGGCCTGCGGGTCATGCGGGGCACCTTCGTTGCCACCGAGACGACGCTGGAGGCGAACACGTCAGACGGCATCGTGATGTACGAGGAGAGCATGGGTGTGCTGGAGCGCTCCAACGTGTTCGACAACGCCGGCAACGGCGTTTTCCTCGCCAGTGCGGCGGAGCTGCGGGTGGTGGCCTCGACGATCGAGCTGAATGCACTGTACGGCGTGCAGCGTGCGCGTGGGTCGACGTTGCACGTGAAGTCGTCGTTTGTTCGCGATAACGGGCTGCTGCCCATCAACGAGGTGGTGGACTAGGTACGGGTGGCAGCGGTTGTTGAATACTGTTGCATGACTCTGTCTCCCTCCTTTTACACATGGCCACCCCTTTTTCTCTCACTTTTTTTTTTTTCCATCTTCCTAGCAGCCAGGAGGCTCGTGCGCTGCATGCTTGTAGATTCATTAGACTACTGTGTGTTCATTACTTTGGCCATCTCTTCACAGTAGCCCTGACACGGCTGCCTCGTCTCCTGGACTTTGAGCGCGGGGGTTTAACGCCATCGAATCGCGTTTTTTTCTATTATCTCTTTGTCCCTGTGAACGCATGGGCACCCATAGAGGCAAGGACACGCAAACGAACAAAAAAAAGAGTGTAAAAGGCGCAGTGCTGCGTCTGCTCTTTTGCTTTGTACGGAGTAACAGTGCCGCGAGAGCGTGCATGACTCCCGTATGTGTAAGTCCACATTAGGCAGCACGCCTTCCTTTTTTTTTTTCTCCCCTTTCTCTTCGCTGAGAACTCCTCTTCCGCGGCAGTATGGCGCTTATGGAGCTTAAGAAAAGTCATTGCAGCACGCCAGCGAGACTCAACAGCAGCGGAAATGACTACACAGCGCCATTGCTTTGACAACGTTGCGGGTTTTTTCACTGAGAAAAAGAAAGAACAAAAATTGCCTTCTTTCCTCCCCTCTTCTTCTTCTTCTTCTATCCCATCATTCTTCTCGGGCAGACGCGGCGGACGAACGCCGCTGACAGCATATCGACTGCGTTGACCAGCGGATCCCAGACACCTCCTTAAGCGTGCGAGTCGTGAAAAGGAGAGAGCAACAACAACAGCAGAAAGAGGCAGCTGCTTTAACGAGCATCCACCGAAGCTGCCGCCCAAACAGCAAACCCGCTAAGAACACCAAGCGACACCAAAAGGAGGTGCTAGTTTCTTTAGGCAGGCTCATGGACCACGACGACGTGCTGGAGGACCTCCTCTCCTGGAAAGGTGACAGCGCCGCCTCGCTGAGAACGTCTCAAGGGCGGCCGTCACTGCAGGAGGCATGCGTGAACACCACCACGTCCACGTCTTTCGTGAAGGATTCTGCATGTGGGGATGCGCAGAGGAAGGGCACCAGTGATGAGAAGGGCAGCAGTGCCGCTGTGTTGGAGCAGAGCAGGTCGCCGAAGTGCGACGAGAAGACGCGTCACGGGGTCACAACACGCAAAGGGTCGTCATCGGTTTCTCCACCACCGCAGCAGCCGCCAACAACGTCGGTGGGCGACTTTGTGCTGCCCGATGCGCTGCAGCAGCGACTGCTCCCACACCAACGTGAAGGCGTGCAGTGGCTGTACTGGCGCCACTGCAAGTCGCGTGCGTGCCTGCTGGCGGACGAGATGGGCCTCGGCAAGACGGTGCAGGTGGCCGCCTTTCTCGGAGAGCTCTACCGCCGCAAGGCGATCCAGACGACCATTCTGGTGGTGCCGCCGACTTTGGTGCCCATGTGGGCCGCCGCGCTCGTGGAGTGGGGCGGGCAGGCAATGCAGTCGCTCGTCGAGATTATTCACAACGACCAGCGCAAAAAGCGGCAGGCGCGGTGGCGGAAGCTGAAGTACGGCCTGCCCTGTGTGCTGCTCACCACGTACGGCGTGCTGCGGCAGGACGCGGCGGAGATGAGCGCGACGTTGGTGGACTACGTGGTGCTGGACGAGGCGCACCTCATCAAGGACGCGAGCACCTGCGCTTTCAAGAGTGCGCTGTCGCTGTCGGCACGCCACAAGATCGCCCTCTCCGGCACACCGCTCATGAACTCCTTCGAGGATATGTGGAGCGTCTTCCGCTTTTTGGACGGGTCCATTCTCACCCTGTCGCGGGCCGACTTCAGCGCCGTCAGCGCGACGCTGCTGCGCGGCAACGAAAAGGACGCGAGTGCTGGTCAGCGGGAGGCGGCGAGTGCCGAGCTGAGCAAGCTGCAGGCCGCCATCCGCCCCTTTCTGCTCCGGCGCGAGAAGAAGGACCTGACAGACGTCGTGACGAGCCGGAAGCAGGACCTGGTGGTCTGGGTGAGCCTGTCAGAGGTGCAGCAGCAGCAGTACGAGGCCTTTCTCGAGGCGCGCTCCTTTGCCTCTACGTGTGACGCCCAAAGCCCGACTGCAACAGCCGCGGCAGATGGCGATGCAGCTGCCAACCCGCTTCTCCTTTTAACGATGCTCTCGCAGATCTGCAATCATCCGTGGCTGAACTTAACCGACGCCGCCTTCGACAACGCGGTGGCGCAGCCGTTTGCGGCCCCGCTGCCGGAGATGGGCGACGTATTCGCTGGGGCCAAGCTGTGGGTGGCGCTGCAGCTGCTGGTGCGCTGCGTCCGGCAGGGCCGCAAGGCGCTCGTCTTCTCGCGCTCGAAGCGGCTGCTGCGCCTGCTGAGCTGCCTGCTGGCGGACTGGTGCGTCACACACGTGCAGGTGGACGGCGACATGGCCAGCGAGCAGCGCTTCGCCGCGGTGCAGCGCTTTAACGAGACGGCAGGGGTGTGGGTGTGCCTGCTGACGACGCAGGTGGGCGGGGTCGGTCTCACCTTTGCGGCTGCCTCTGCGGTGGTGCTGCTTGACCCCAGCTGGAACCCGTCCGCCGACGCGCAGGCGGTGGATCGCGTGCACCGCATCGGCCAAGAGAGCGATGTGCTCGTCTTTCGCCTCGTGACGTGCGGCACGGTGGAGGAGAAGGTGTATCGGAACCAAATTTTCAAGCGGATGGCCGCGCTGCAGTCTATGACGGCCACCATGGCCAGCTGCGATGAGGCGAAGAGTCCTTCAGCGACGTCACCACCGGTGTCGCAGCTGGAGGAGGAGGAGGAGACGCCGACGGCGAGTGAGCTGCATCGCTACTTCACCAGACTGCAGCTGCGCAGCATGTTTGTGATGGACGACACGCAGCACAGCAGCACGGCGGAGCAGCTGGAGGCACTGCATCCGAATCGCGTCGACGAGCATCTTCGCAGCGACCTGCGCCGCATCGACGGGGTCTGCGACGTGAGCGACAACGCCTGCGTGCTGACGGAGCGTGTTGAAGCAGTGGAGGATGCCGAGGGAGGAGAGGAAGATGACGGTAGTAGTGTGGCCGTGCTCACTGCTTCCCGTCGATCCGCTACACCACCGGCTGCGTCGCCAGAGTCGTCGCCGCCTCCAGCGCAGCGGCACCGTTGTGAGACAGAGGCAATTGCGAGTCTGCCAGAGCAAGTCAGTGGCGTGCCGTGTGATGAGAGCTGCGAATCGCTCGTTGCGCCGCCTCTCTGGACCACCACTGCTCCCGCGCCGACTATTGCAGAGCGCGCGTGTTCAGCTGAGGCTGACGGTGACGCCGACGTGGTGCTGGCGGCGTCGGCTGTATCGGTCGGTGCGGCGGCGTCAAGGGCCGACTCTGGCTGTGAGGGGATTCGAGAGGGCAGCTTCAGCTCGCTGGAGTTCGCGTCGTGCCGCTCCAGTTTCTAAGTCCACCCGGCCCCCATTGCTGTTGCTCCATTACGTTATGTGTTTCTTTCTACACAATTCTTACAGGCAGTAAAACTCGAATCGGTCGCTTTATTTTCCCGATTATTTCTTTTCTTCTTATCTCGTGGTGACTGCCATCGCGAGTACTAATTTCTTTCATTCTCTTTTTTTTCCGTTCTAGATTTACTACTTCCTACTCCTTCACTAGATGCACGCCTATCGTCTGTGTACTTGCTTTCGTTATGTCTTTTTTTTTGTTCTCTTGTACCCCTCACCTTTCTCAGATTTATTTTGCGATCAGCAAAACAAAAACAAAAACAAATGCACTACGATAACAAACACAGCTACTACTTACCAAGACAGTGATCGATAGCCCGTGAACAGGTGCGTAAGGGAAGCTGGCGCGCTGTTGTGGTAACACACTTACAGAGAGGCGAGAAGCAAGGTAAAGGAGCTGCGTGTGCGTTTTCAGGACGCACGCACGCCTCTTCGTCGCTTCATGAAAATGCTGTCTCTTCTTGTTGCCCCCTCTTTGCCTCAAGAGCTCCTTGCTTGCTTTCCTTCGCTGTTCGCATGACTGACTTCTCCCCCTGACCCTATGTTTTAATCATCTCCTTCGTTGTCCTCTTCTCCCTTCTCTGCTGCTGTGCTGCTTTCCCCGCTGCGCAAACGCTATCTCCACTTGATTCGAGTACTGAGGCACGCTCACCTCAGGGCGTCTACGCACTCGCACCTTGCTGTCGTTTGCGAGCGCTGCTCCACCATCCGCCTAGTGTTTTGGTTTTCCTTTTTTTTGTGGTAACTATTCGGCAGCTTCGTTTTGTACATCAGGTACGGTGAAGACGCGGCAGCACAACTAAAGAGAGAGAGAGAGAGAGAGAGAGAGAGAGAGAGAGAGAAAGAGAGAGAGATGTACCGCACCGCCCCGCAGATCATCTTTCATTTTGTGGGCGGCTTCGCCACCGCGCAGTACACCTACCCCATTCTGTTCAACTCTTTCCAGCGCAGCGCTGGGGCGTCGTCGACTGGCAGCGGTACGTCGTCGTCGCTGAGCGGGGGCGGCATCTCGATCCCGTACGCCGACTCCATCTCTAACGCGTGGGGCAAGGTGAAGAAGAGCGTCCCTCTTGATCGCTTCACCACCCCCCGCTCGCTCTCCGAGGACGTGGAGGCGCTGCTGCTGTCGTACCGCACGCTGTCGGCCATCGTCCTCTCCCTCGTTGTCACCTCTGGCGGCGCTCCGGCGTTGATCGGCGCGGGGCTCAGCCTCTACTGCGATGGTGGTCCGGAGGGGCGGGCGCGGTATGCGGCGCTGAAGAAGAAGTGGCACGAGCTGAACAATTCGTAGTCCTGTGTCCATCGCACGGTGCTGATGTGGCGGTATCTTTTGATTGTATGGTGTGGCGGTGAGCAGCTAGAGCAACCCTTTGTCAACGTTGAAAAGATGAACAACAACAACAAAAAAAAAAGACACAAAAAGAAGCAAAGGCCGCAAGAATGAAAAACATGAATGGTATCGGAGGCTTGGTGCTCTCTGTTAAGATACTTAAATCTTTCCAAGAGCTTTATGGGACCATGCCTTTTTCTTCTCTCCGCACGCTATACATATTTTACGTCTGTGCCCTGTTCATCTTCATTCACTTGCTTTGCCACGTATCATCTCCTTCCTGCCCTCTCTCTCTTTCTCTCTCTCTCTTTCTCACATACACGCACACATGTTGACGCGCTTCGAATAATTTACAAAAAAAAAGGAAAAGAGAAAGACGCGCAAGAACACAAGACACGCGCCGCACATTCATCCCCTTCTTCTTACTTCTCTAGTCGCCGTGTGTGTGTGCGCTGTTCGACCCATGTCCGGCGACGTCTTGACCTCCTACACGGTGTACGGCCTCATCGCCAGCGCCGCCTTCCAGCAGTGCACCGAGGTTGCTGCCTACGTGAACCGCACCTACCCTGAGTCGTATGCGGTGTCCATCACGCAAGAGGTCCCCCGCGACTTCGAGGAGCGCCGTGCGCAGTGGGTTGCCGAGGGTCGCTGCGTCCTTCCAGCGGGTAGTGCGCCGTGCGACGTGTGGGTGCGCAACACCGCCACGGACACCCTCATGACCGCCGAGACCTTCATAGCCGAGGTGACGGCGGCAACGCACTACCGCGCCGACCCCGCTGCGGCAGTGCCTGGCAACCCCGACTCCTACCAGGCACGGGCAACTCAAAACTGGCTTAATTTCCTGGCATCGCGTGCACGGCAGTATTGCTGGATGGACGTGACAGTGGACGGCGTGCCTGTTGGCCGAGTGTGGTTTGAACTCTTCTCGAGTCTTGCGCCGCTGACGTGCCGCAACTTCTGTGCGCTGTGCCGTGGCACGTCTGTCGAGATGGATGCCGCGGACAGTGCAGGGCAGCCGCCCGCCACGCGCACCGTCTTGTCGTACAAAGGAACCTCCTTCTTTCGCATCTTGAAGGATGCGTGGGTGATGGGCGGCGACGTCACGCCCGGCCACAGCGGCAGCGGCGGGTACTCCTGCTTCGGCCGCACCTTTCCCGATGAGACCTTCGCCGTCTCGCACGATGCGGCGGGTGTGCTGGGCATGTGCAACGATGGGCCCCACACCAACGCGTCGAGCTTCTACATCACGCGGCGTCCCATGACGTGGATGAATCAGAAGTACGTCGCGTTTGGGCGGGTGATGGACGGCATGGCGGTGGTTGACGCCATCCACGCCATTGATGTGAAGCACAACCAGTCCCCGACAGCGCAAGTGGTGATTGCGGACTGCGGTGTTTTGGACCCTTCGGAGTAGGCGGTGGGCAAAGGCGGCCCTCTGGTGCGTTACCTCCTCTCGATGACGAAACCAAAGAGAAAACACAACATGAAGTCAGAGGGAGGGTAGTCGATGTGTGCAATGGAGCCTCGCCCAGGCCGCTAGTAACCCAGCCGGTTTGATTGAAAAGGCGAAAAACAACAACGATACATGAATCAGACTGTTGCGAAGTGGGCTTGGCGGAAGCAAAGGCAGAGGAGTATCGACAGCTGACAGGAGAACTTGTCCTCTTCTCCTTTTTTCCTTCTTGCGTTCTACTCGCTTCATCGTTTCTGTGGCTCCTTTATGACTTGTATCCATTTTGTTTCTCTTTTTCTGTTCATCGGCACTGCAATGGTGGCGACGCACGCACGCTTGCCCTTTAGAGACATAAGAAGGGTGCGGAGGATTGCGATGTAAAATAGACACGTACAGTGAAACAAGGTAGTTTCCTTACTACGACACAATTATTCGTGTAAAATACAAAGGGCAATTGAAGGGTTGAGGAGGGCAGGACGGAACACCGATCGCAAGACAGTGCTGAGAACTCGTTGGCCTACTTCTTTCCGTGCCGCATGCAGCTCGTGAAGGTGGCGCAACCTGCGAGAAAGCAGCATGGTTGAAAGACAAAAAAACAAAAACAAAACAGAGCTGCGCACGCAAGACTGCAGGGAGCTGGAGATGGTTTGGTGGAAGGTGTTGTAGGGAGTGCGTCTGCTGCCGTTCGCTTCGGCGCGCAGATCTTCCCCTTTCTCCTCCGCCACGCGGACGTGCGTACGTAATGTTGTCGCTGTTTTTTTTTCTTTTTTTTTGCATCTACTTTCTCTTCACCTTTCCTACCCCTTTAAGGTTGCTATTCTACTAAATTTTCAGGAGAGGACGGGCTGCTTCTTCTTACCCCTCTTTTCCATCGCTATTAGTTTTGTGTATTTCGTGTTGCTCTATACAGCTGCTTCACTTTCTCAAGTAGTCACATACCCACACAAACGCAGACGGAAAAATACGCTGCTTTGCGGCGCAGCTTCATTTTGTTTTAAATTTTAACTGCTGAGGCGTGACGCAGTGGCGAAGAGGTCGACGTCGCATCTTTACGCCCACACCCACAGTAAGAGTGTTACTTTTGCGTAACGGAGACTTTGCTGCTTGCGCATAATGAAGTCGCGGCGCAACGATGCCGCGATGGAGGAACTCATGGCCAAAGGCTTCAGCAGAGCAAAGTGTGCACAGGCACTGAAGGACGCCGGCAACAACACCTCTGTGGCGCTGCGTGTTTTGGAGCAACTGCAGAAGCGCCAGCGAGACGCCTCGCACGGCCAGCCCGCTGGTCCCAGTCCGAAGGTAGGCGCTGGTCTGCCCGCTGATGGTGACGCTGCCGGCAACCCATCTTCTCTTCCACCGGCCATCGCGACGTCGATCCCGTCGCTGCTGCGCCAACCCGCGAAGAATCTGCCGCCGACCGCGGCACAGGCGGCACTGCAGCGCCAGCGAGCCCGACGCCACCCCTGCGTGGTGCAGTACGGCTCCTGCCAGTACGGCGACCACTGTGCACTGCGTGACTTTCCTGGTGACGTGTGCGTGCAGCACTCACAGGGCAGCTGCATCTACGGCTCCGCCTGCCGCCACCGCCACACCGTCGACGGCGTTGATGTCCGCGACGTTGTGCGCAGCGCACGCGTTGGTGCCGCCTACTTTATCGAGGAGGAGGACGAGAAGGGGGACGCGCTGCCGTCACCGCCGCCGCACCATCTCGATCCGTACATGGACAAGCCGGATGATATTAGCGACGATGCGCCGCCGCCGTCGCATCACCCCACGCCGTTCCGCGATTTAGTTGCCGCCGGCCCCTCCAACGCCTTGCCACCAGCGCAGAAGGTCACGACCACCATCTTAGAGACGCCGTCGACGACGCGTAGTGTTGGCCGCCACCCGTGCGTTGCGCAGTACGGCAGCTGCAAGTACGGCGCCGCCTGCCTCTACGCCGACCGCGACGCCGACGTCTGCATCCACTTCCTCGCCGGCCGCTGCCGCTACAGCGCGGAGGAATGCACCTACCGCCACGAGACGGCCGAGGAGTACCAGCGGGCGCTGCGTGCCCGTGCAGGTCTCGGCGAGTTTGCAAAAAATGCCACTGCTGCCGCTCCCACGACGGCGCCACGGCGGACAAAGGCACGTCTGCAGGGCGGTGCGGCAACACGCGTGCAGCACTCCCCCTCCCCCGCCACTGCTTCTCCCCTGCCCTCCTGCGAGGACATGTCGGCGCTGATCGGGTCGGAGGCGCAGACGGAGGAAACAGCTGAGAACGACGCCACTGCTGGCGGTGATGTCAGCGATGCGGAAACACGCGTTTTTCTGGGCCTGGTCGAGGCCTACCCCTTCGTGGAGCCGGCGGTGGTGCTGCAGGCGCTGCGGCTCTGCGGCAACGACCCCATCGCAGCGAGCGACATGATGCAGCAATTCGCGACGTCGTCGTCGTCGACGTGGTCGTCCGCCGACGTGGACAGTGTGGCCGCAGCGCTCGCCGTGGCCGCCGCCGAGGACGCAGCGGAGAAGGAGGCCACCGCAGCCGCCGCACAGCACGCCAAGTCGATGGAGCGGCACAATGCGCTGCTGACGCTGTTGATGCTTTTCCCCGGCGCCGAGGTGGCCGCAGCGGAGGCGGTGCTGACGGCGCAGAAGGGAGACTTTGCCGCCGCCTACGGGGTGCTGCTGTGCGTGCAGGAGCGGGTGGCGCAACAGGCGCTGTGGCAGGGCAGCACCGCGACGCTGACTCCGGCCGACACGCTGCGGGTGGAGAAGCTGTGTGCCATGTTTCCCGGCCTGCACCACGAGATCATCCGCAGCGCCTTCTGCGCGACGCAGCGGGACTGGACTGCCACAACAACGGCGTTGAATGAGCTGACCAAAGAGCTGCTGGAGCTGGAGGCGGTGGAGCTGCCCGCGAAGCCGGTGGTGTGGCAGCCGCCTTCAACGCAGGAGCAGCCGCGGCAGCAGCCGGCACGCCTGCACGGTGCGGCGCCGACGGCGGCGGAGAGCAACGAAGCAGCACAGGCAGCCTACCGCGCTGCGGAAAAGGAAATTCTCAGCTACGGAGACTGGCGGCAGGTGCGCCAGCAGGCCTATTTGATCAACGACCAGCGCATCCGGGTGCTCTCGCAGGCCACCGCTGCCTTTCACAAGGGGGACGGCCGCACCGCCAAGCTGTTAAGTCGCGAAGGGCAGCGCATGGCGGTGGAGTACAACCGCCTGAACCGCCTCGCGATGCTCGCCCTCGAGCAGGAGCGGCTCCGCAGCGACGCGGCGAGCACACTGGACCTGCACGGCTTTCACACGGCCGAGGTGCACGACGTTCTTGTGCGGCGCGTGGTGGTGTGTCAGCGGAAGCGGATCGGGCGACTGCGCATCGTGGTGGGCGAGGGCCTGCACAGCAAGCGCGGCCACTGCTCTCTCTATACGACCGTGATGGAGGAGCTGCGCATGGACGTGTACCTGAAGTCTGCGGTGAAGGTGAAGTCGATCAAGGCCGGCTACGTGGACGTCGCCGTGCATTTCTCTGCCGTCGACGAGTAGAATGAAACATAACGGGGAGCAGCTACTAATTTACTTATAAACACAAAGGCGGAAGAGAACTCACTCGGGGATCACAAGCGAGGGGAGGCGACGACGCGGAGGCCACCCTGAGAGACTGCTGGCTTTTGTCCTTCTCTTGCTGCTCTCACCCACGTCCTCTCTCTCTGATTATTATTATACACGTTTTTTCCTTATTGCCCTGCTCGTTGGTCTTCTCTATAACAGCTGCAGCCGCTGCAGATTCGTTCTACTTATTTTTGTTTTCTGTACGTTCTGATAGTGTGTCGTGTGCGTTTTTTTTCTCTCTTTCCTCCTATGACCGTTCACGAGATAGCGGGGCGTGGTGCTGCCCCGATGGTGGTCGCACGGCTCTGCTGACCGGCTCCTCTCCGGTGCTAAATACAGTGGATAAATGCGCTAATGAAAGCGCTTTCGATCTGTGCCACTGCACGTAAAAAAAAAAGATTTTAGACAAGACACACTATTGTTGGATGTTCTAGGTGGCCGTGTAAAGGTGATGGTCAACGAGCCTGGTACGTCTCCTGCGGCACCGCCGCACGCAGCGAGGAGAGAACGACAAGGGTATTGAGTAAACGCACTGAGGCATCTGCCCCCTACTTCTTTGCCTCTACCTCGACGAAGAAACTGTGATGGGGACATGGCTGGTGTCGAGTACCGGAGCCCTTGCTTTCCACCACATCGTTAGTTTAATCTCACTCCTCGCTCTCTCTCTCCCTTTCTTGTTGGTGCTCGAAGTTCATCAGCGCGTCGGCCTGCATCTTTCGATACGACAGTGCAAAAACTGCGTGTGTACTTGTTGCCTTTTTGCGTTCATGCGCGTGTGAGTCTGTGAGAAGAAAACCGTCAACTAACGCACCATTCAACCCTTCATCCTTTTGCGCCACGCAGACACCCATAGTCAACACACAAGAAGAGCAAAAGAGGCGCAATGACGTCGTGTCGTGGCATTATCATCGCCGGCACGACCAACACGGCCCGCACGCAGATGGCGGAAGGTCTCCTGCGCGCCTTCACAAACAGCGCTCTCTTCATCTGCAGCGGCGGCTGGCAGCACAGCGGCGGCGTGCACCCCCTCGCCGCGCGCGCCATGTCCGACGTCGGCATCTCCATTGCCGGGCAGGCGAGCAGCTCGCTGGAGGGGGCACAGCGACAGCGCGCGACCTACGACGTGTACGTCAGCATTGACGACACGTACGCCCACCGCAGCAGCGACCGCTACGAGTCCTGTGCAGGCAACGCAGCAGCAGAGGGCGGAGCAGCAGCGCCGTCGCCGCCCGCTTTCTCCGACCCGCTGCTCGCTGCAGCGACCCCCGCGCACTGGGCGGTGGCGCAGGACACGGCGGATGGCCGCCAGAAGTGGACGCTGTGGAGCCCACGCGACCCGTCCATCTTCCACGAGAACTCCGCCCGCAAGCTGCAGGACCACCTCTACGAGGGGGAGCCCCTCTTTATGCGGCTGCAGTCGTCGGGGCTGCGGCGGGCGTGTCGCCTACAGCGGCGCTGGGAGGTGGCCGCGGTGGCGGAGAAGTACGCGATGGAGACGACGGGCGAGCACTTCGCGCGAATGGTGGCGGCCCGCACACGCCTCGCCCCGCTGTGCGTCGACCTCCTTCGCGACTTGGAGAAGGTGTACGGCGAGCGCCTGCTGGACGAGGCGGCGGTGGCGTCGTACACAGCAGCGGCGAAGGCGGTACCACCTGGCGTGGGGGCATGGGAGAGTGGCTGAGAATCGCAGTGAAGGGCTGAGGTGGGGGTTGGCTAATGTTCTTTCACTGCGTGTCGGTCACGCTTCTGGTGGGTTTCTCGTTGTCGTGTTTGTTTTCTTCACATCTTTGCTGCTTCCTCTGTCTGCACTCATGCTTAACCACAGCTGTGGCAGCAACGAGGGCGGCCTTAACATAAAGTAGAAAATATATTATTACGTTGCTGTCCCATCAAACGTTCTAGGTAGTGGAGCAGAGAAGAAGATCCCACAGCCAGGCGGCGTGGTGGCTATTGCCGTGGCTCGCGTGCTTTATCAGACACATGGGAAAGCACTTACGCGAGGCTAACCGGGGCAGATGCGTCGAGTAGAGGCGGCGAGAGACACCATGCATTACAGCAGCAAGGAAAGGCCGACCAACTTGCGAAGAAAAAATGAAGTGTGATGTCCTCTGGATGCAGTGTTGCTCAGTGTTTAAGCGATGACAAAACACTTCCCGCATTTCTCCCTCTCCCCATCCTCTCCTTTTTTGCTGGAAAAGAACAAGTACAACTGCTCTCTGCTCTCGTGCGGCACGCAGCGCGCTTGCCATATCCTCTTCTGCACTCTCCACTGCATTACACACACACACACACACACGAACACGCAAACCTCCAACATTTTTTTTTCGTGTATTTTCTTGTTTTTATTTGGAACCATGTACAACGGCGTGGAGGCGGCAGCGGTGAAAGGCACCGGCCTCAGCGGTTACGTCCAGCGTAGTCGCGTCAATGTCACGACGGCGAGTCGTGCCGCAGTCGCGCTGCTCTCCGACGACGCCGCTGCCCGTGAAGGCGGGGAGACGATCAATCCCCTCGCCCAGCGCCGCGCACAGGTCGAGAACACGGAGATGGCCAACCGCCTCGCCGCCCATCACGCACTGCGGGCGGTGCGGCTGCGCGTCGAGCTGTACCGCGAGGAGCGTGCCGCGGCCGGCGTGGAGGCGCTGACAATTGAGCGAGAGTGCGGTGAGCTCTACGCCTCTCTCCTCACCGCCGCGAAGCAGCAGCTCAAGTCGCAGCAGCGGACGGAGACGGCCAAGTCGGCTGCGAAGTTCGCTGCCGCCTTCGGGGTGACGTCGGCGAGTGGCGCAGCGGGGGAGAGTGGTGCGCGCGGCAGTGCCTTTGATCGCGCCGTGCAGGCCGTGGAGAAGCAGCGGAAGGAGGAGGAGCGGCGACAGCGGCAAGAGCAGCAACTCGTTGAGCACCTGAAGCGTGTGCGGCGTGAGGGGGAGGGAGAGGAGTCGAGCTGAGACGGCACGCACTTCTCCTTCTTTTTCTCTTCTCCCTTTTTTTTCTCTCGGGGAGCGAAGAGGTGTCATGGAACACTGAAGCTTTAAGTGCTCCTGCTGCTGCTAACGTTTGTGTGTGTGTGTGAGGTGCTCTCTCGTGCGGTGTTATAGTGGTGGCTTCTGAGCCTCGCGCTTAAGATATTGTTTCTGCGCCACTCTGATGGGCAGAGATGGCGTCAGCGCTGCTCTCGAAGGATAAGTGCGTGTGTTTGTGTCTGTGTATTCAATAGGCGAGAGGAGCCGTGCTTGCCGTAGCACGCGTTTTTTCTTCGTCGCTCTCTCACTTGATGACGTGGCGCGTTTGCGGCGCCGAATGTGTCAAAAGGATGAAAGATGGCAGAACAATTCAGTACAACGAGAGAAAAGGCATTGTGTCCACTGTGGTCAGTAGGGATGCGTTGGGCTTCTCAAGAAGCTCTTGTGGAAAGTCACGGACACCTGCTTCGGGTGTGCTGTCGCGTTGGCGCTATCTCCTCCACCACTCACCAGCGCACCCCAATGGCATTCCCGGTGAACGAATGCTCCTCTTTTTTTTTATTTGCCTTTGCTGTTCATTATTATTATCATCTCGTCTCTCTTCTCTCTTCTCTCTTCCCCTCATGCTTTTTAACAGTATTGCAGGTACCACGAACGTTCTTCAGGCGTCGCGCCACTTTGGTCTCGTGCGCAACCCCACAGACGCAAACGTGCCTTCTCGTTACTTCAACTCGTCAACTTCGTACGTATTCAAACACCGAGTGGCTTCACCAATTTCTTGATTCCCTCTAAAAAAAAACAACAACAACAACAAAAAAAAACTCTTTTAATTATCGCACGTTACGGCATATTGTGTGAGGGACTGCACTGTGTGGCATCCCTCTTCTTCCTAACGCACACACACTCACCCCCCTTCCTTCTCTCCCTCTTTTGCACGTGTGCTCCTACGCACTCTTTTAACCATTGGGACAGCGCCGACTGCACCGTTGTGACTCTAACTTTTTTATTTTTCCTTAACGAGGTTTTTGGGTGTTGCTCCACTTTCGATGAGCACCTCTAATCAGGCGGCGGCGGCGGAGACGTTGGTGACGAGCGTGCCGGAGGCGGACTGGGCGACGATCGACTGGATCAGCTCACAGACAGAGGCGGCGGAGCGGGCGGCGCTGCGGCGGCGGCGCAACGCGGCGGGTGGTATCAACGAAACCTGGTCCGACTACCGCCCCCACGGTGAGGGGCTGCTTGCCGCGCTCGTCTGCGGTCTTGTTCTCGGCTGCATCGGTGTGTTCAGCGACGCCTGTGCGCACTGGGTCAGCGCCTTCCGCACTGGCATCTGCGCGCACTTCTTCTGGCTCGGCCGCTCTCTGTGCTGCGTCGAGCAGTCCAACTGTGCGGAGTACCACACCTGGGGTGAGTTCTTCCTCGGCCGCGACAACCTTGTCATCTCCTTTGTGAACCTCGTCATGTACGTCACCGTCTCCACCGCAGCTGCCGTGGTGGCGTCGTACCTGTGCAAGACGTACGCCCCGTACGCCTCGGGCGGCGGCATCGGCGAGGTGAAGACGATCGTCTCGGGCCACCACGTGAAGCGCTACCTCGGCGGGTGGACGCTCGTCACAAAGGTCTTCGGCATGTGCTTCTCCACCGGGTCCGGGCTGACGGTGGGCAAGGAGGGTCCGTTTGTGCACATCGGCGCCTGCGTTGGCGGCATCGTCGCGAGCGCCTTCCCGAGCTACCAGCAGGAGGCGAAGAAGCGCGAGCTCATCACGGCTGGCGCGGGTGGTGGGATGGCTGTGGCCTTCGGTGCTCCCGTCGGGGGTGTCATCTTCGCGCTGGAGGAGGTGTCCACGTCGTACAACTTCAAGGCGCTAATGGCGGCTCTCATTGCGGGTGTGACGTCGGTGCTCGTGCAGTCGCGCGTCGATCTCTGGCACACGGGCCGCATCGTGCAGTTCAGCGTCAACTACCAGCACAACTGGCACGTCTTTGAGCTGCCGGTGTTTGCGCTGATCGGCTGCTTCGGGGGCTTCATGGGCTCCCTCTTCAGCGAGGCGAACATCCGCATGATTCGGTGGCGCAAGAAGCACGTGAAGCAGTGGCGCGTGCTGGAGGTGGCTGTGGTGGCGGCCATCACCGCCGTCGTGAACTTCGTTACGCCGTACGGCTCGGGGAGCATGCTGGAGCTGCTTGGGGACTGCTTCCAAGACTGCACGCCGAGCAGCATGCTGGAGATGTGCGAGCACGGGGACGTCCGCACCTTCTTCTCGCTCCTCATCACCGCCACGGCGAAGTTTTTGCTCTTTATCTACACAATCGGCACCTTCCTCCCTGCTGGCATCCTCGTGCCGTCGCTCGCTATTGGAGCCCTCTACGGCCGGGCTTTTGGCATCATGTTCCGCGCCATTCAGGAGACCTACGCGAGCTCCTACATCTTCGTGGAGTGCTCCGACCAGGACCTCTGCGTGATTCCCGGCGTCTACGCGATCGTTGGAGCTGCGGCGATGCTGACGGGCGTCACCCGCATGACCATCTGCCTGGCGATTATCATGTTCGAGCTGACGGGATCGCTCGAGTACATGGTGCGGTGATATTGGCATTTTGTGCGCCAAGGGTGCCGGAGAGGCGGTGGGCGTGGAGGGGTCCTACGAGATCGGCATCGAGGAGAACAAGCTGCCGTACCTCGATCCGAAGAAGGAATTCTATTTGGACTTCACCGCTGAGGAGGTGTACGCCAACAAGAAGTTCACCGTCCTCACCGCCTACGGACTGCAGGTGCGCGACATCAACGACTTGGTCACCAAGATGAACGTGACCGGCTTCCCTGTCGTGGAGTCAGCCGAGGACACAACGCTGCTAGGCTACGCGCCGACCAAGAAGATTGTCCGTGCAATTCAGGTGGCGGCGGCCCGCAACAGCAACGTCACGTCGGACGCCTTCTTGCGCTTCAAAGAGAGCCCCTCCTACTCCGACGATGCCGGCTTCCTGGAGCTGAATCTGACGCCCATTCTGGAGAGCTGCCTGCTGCAGGTCGAGCCGGAGTGCTCGGTGAAGAAGCTGCTCTATCTTTTCAAGTCTCTTGGCACACACCACATCGTTGTGTGCCGCTACTCCAAGTTTGAGGGCTTTATCAGCAAGAAGGACTTCATCAACTTTATGCGGGTGAAGGAGCGCGAGGAGCACATGGAGGACGACGAGCTGGAGCGGGAGCGGCGGGAGCAGGCGCGGCAGAGACGCCACCACGTCGGTGCGGCCGCCGCTCCGGCCGTCCATCGAGCAGCAGCAGCGGCGTAGCGCCTCTGTAATATAAAACTGCTAGTTGCCGACACACACACACTCATACACACATACTTTCACTTGTACGAAGAAATATGAGGGAAAAGACAAAGAAAAGATGGATCGCAACCAAACAGGGTAGGGAAGAGCCACAAGAGAGTGAGAGGGGGAGTTGGCGCATTGTTTACGCGCCGTAGACCATATCAAATATGGAGGAGAGTGAGAGTTGGTGAGTTCACAATTGCCTACGTGACCTTGCCGACCGATATGTTATTTCCCTCCTCTTTTTCTGTTCTTCTCCTCTTGCGGTGCTGCATGATGCATCGCTCAAGATGTAAACGTCTCTTCGAGTCGTCCGCGATGCAGCGTTGGGGATTTCTGACTCTGTATTGCAATGGATTGCACTTTCGCGTGAATTTCCCCCACCAGTTTTCCTCCTCTTGAGAGTGGAATGGCGATGTACTCGATCTCTCAAACCTCTTCCTTCTTGCCTCACGATTCTCCAAATGCGCTTCGTTGTCTCCTTCTCCCTAGCCATACAGGGCCCTCATACTCAACTTAGAAAGCCATCAACACACACACACACACACACACGCGTATTTCGCACCCACACCACACACACATGGGCGGCTGCTGCGGTGGTGCGGCCGACGTCGACGACGACGCCCCACAGGACGTCCCACGTCGTGGACGCGACGCCTCTCCAGCCGCTGCGCACACAACACGCGAGGAGGCGGCGGCCGACAAGGCAACGTGGCGGAGCAGCAAGGCAAGCAAAAAAAGACGCGAGTCCTTCACGGCGCTCGGCACCATCGACACACACGCCCGACGCGCCTCGTGCGGCAGCAGCGACAGCGCGAGCCGGACCAACGGCGCCACGCCCACTCGCACCACGACGGCGGCCACCTCGCACCCGAGCTGCACATTTGCGACGTCGGTTGTGGTCGCAGGCGAGACGACGCGGTCCGTCTTCGACGCTCCTCCAAACAGGCGGTCTGCTCCCCCTGCTGCATCGGCTGCGGGCACCGCCGCACGTGAAGGGGCAGAGGCGGTGCTGTCGGACGTCTTCCACATATCAGCGTCGTCGTCGTCGTCCTCGCTGGCCGACTGCGATGCCCTGTCCACCTCTCTTGTAGAGGTGAGCCAGGCGACGCAGAGCTTCCGCCACCACGAGCGCACCGTGTCGGAGATGGACGCAACGAGCGAGTGGGCGGAGGCGTCGATGGATCGCACCTACAAGCGCCGCTCGCAGAGCCGCCTGACCGATCGCAGCCGGCTGCAGTACCTCTTATCCAGTGAGGCAGAGGTGCGTACGTCACTCATCCACATGTACGCCCAGCAGCACTGCCGCATGCTGCTGCGCTGCGTGAAGGAGCAGCTGATTGAGCAGCGGGTGGCGATGCTGCGCGAGGCTCAGGAGGAGCGCACGGCGCTGTGCGTGGCGTGGCTGCTGGCGCGGGAGCGGGCGGCGCGGGGTGACGTCGCGAGGGAGTGGTGGACCGAGCGTGCCGCGCTGGCCCGTCGCACCAATGTGCCGACGAGCGATGCAATCGATGTGATGAAGCGCGACGACAGCGCGATGCACAACACGTCGAACACCGGACACCCAGAGGAGCTGTCCTCCAGCGAGGTGACAGCGGAGGAGGAGAGTGCGAGTCTGCGCAGTCCCTCCATCCGCTTGTGTACTGCGGCTGCACCGTCAACAACGAACGCCGCCTCGCCGTCGCCCCCACCTCCGGCGCAGTCGTCGACGACTGTCACGCGCTCGGCGCAGAGCTCGAGCACAGCGGCCTCGCCGTCGCCCACTGCTGCGTCGCCAGGAGGACGGCGGACGCTGAGTGCGGCGCAGCAGGCGTTGCGTGATCGCGTCACGCGTGGTCGGCGGCCGAGCGGGGAGGCGGTGGAGGGGGCGTAGTCTTCGTTGTCGGCAGCGGCCAAGGCACAACCCTGTCTGCTGCAGTGCTTCCAGCGTTGGATTCTGCGCAGTTGTTTTTCTGTAAATATTATTCTTTCTCCTTGATCAATGGTGGCACTGGCGAGGCTGCCTGCTGCTGCTACTGCACTGATGCTGCAATGTTTTTGTCGTCGTGTTTCTGTTGTCCCCTTCCGACGTTTCTCCTCTTCTTCTGCTCTCTTCCTCTCTGTCGTTGACACATGAAGTGTGGTGTCTCTCCCTTCTCCCTTCTTCGCTTCTTTTCGCACGAAACGATCCCAAATGGGAAAATAAAACGTCTATTGTTGCGCCAGCGCGCCTGTGTGCCTGGCTTGTACCTGTACGCTGTTTTGGAGGCGATCTTTCAATCTGACAAGGGCAGCGGATGTTTGTGTGTGTGTGTGTCCTTCGCAGCCCATTCCTAAAGTCACACGTCTTTTTTTTTTTTTTCTCTTTTTTGGCACGTGCTTCTTTTGAAGTGTGCTCTATGCCTTCGAAGAACGCTGTGCATGCAACTAAGCACAAAAAACGATTTCCTATTTGCTTGTTTATTTTTCTCTCTCTCTTTTCCACCTTTCGCGTTCACTCTGCCTCTGTTGTACGACAGCTGTACGCACAGGGGAGTTGTACGGAGTGCGGCGGTGTGGCCTGTGGGTAGGAGGAAGATCCGCATATTCAAAAGACACCGCGTCCTTCAGCGTCCGTCTCTGGTGAATAACGTCAACGCAAGTGACCACATGCACACACAGGAGAATAGGCTGGCTGATCGAAACGCGTCTTTCTTAGGACAGAGAAGGTGGCTGAGTCGCTTAGGCGGTACTGAGGCACGACGCAAAGCTGTCGTCCTTTTCTTTTCTTCTTTGTATCTGCTGCTGCCGCTGTTGTCTTGTCCTTCGCCGCTTAACTCTGTTCGCTTCGCTAATTTTTGGTTTATTTCCCTTCAAATTAAACCCACTAAAAAACTCCTTTTATATAGATTTGTCGCTTCGCTTCGTCGTAGGGGTCTCCTTAAGCTGCCCCATGACGGCACCTCTTCGTACGCGTTTTGTTTCGCCCGTCTTGACGCCCTTCACTTTCTTTTCTTTCTCTCCTCAAAAGAGCCGTTTTTTTCTTCTAAAACGTTATGCTGTGCAACTTCTGTTTTTTTTCTGGCCCTTATTCTCGAGTTTTGGTGCGTCGCTGGTGTTGTGTTGCTGCTGCGATAGCGCGTGCATTCTTGTTTTGTGCGGGCGTGTGTTTCACGCTTGCAAAACAGCGGACGCCATGTCTTTTTCCCCTTCTTTCTCCTCTCTCTTATTCTTGCTCCTCTTCTTTTTTATTCGTTTCGTTTTAAGCTTGTTGTGTACCACTCCTTTATCTTTTGCTTCTATTATGATTTCTCGTTTCTTTCTTTTCTGCTGCTGCGCCGTGCGTGGCAGTGGCGCCAAGTGCCAACTTTTGCTTCCTCCTCAATTTTTCTGTTGGGCCTTCTGTTCCATATGACGACGCCTTTCTGTCTCTCTCTCTCTCTCTCTCTCTCTCTCTCTCTCTCTCTCTCTCAAAGGACGGAGGGAATCACATTCGCTGTATTTTCTTTTTCTCTGCGCTTCAATGGTTGCCTTTGTCGTGGTGGTGGCGGTGCCACCGCGTGGGGCTCTCTCTCTCCTTCTTCCTTTCCGTTTTCTTCGCTCCGTTTGTTTTTGTTGTTGATCGTTCATGTGCGTTGGCGTGCGCGTATTCTTGTGGTTGTTAGTGTGTGCGAGCTAACATAATAAAATTGTTTGGATTGCCCTTGCTTTTCCTGAAAAAAAAAAAGCTCACCTTTATTCAATTGAGAGTTGTGGCGAGAAGGGTCGCGAAAGACTTGCATCCGGCGTCGATGTCTTCCGGCTACCCGCGTCGTACCTGTCTTTCTTACACTCTATGTCGCTCACAAATGTGTGCTGGTCGCATAGAGAAGCTTCGCCCTTATTTTTCGCACCCATTCCGAGCCTCTGTTATTGGCTTTGTCGAGGGAAGTGAGTGAGACGAGGAAGAATCAAATCAATTTACACTCTCTCGTCTTTATTTTCCTTCCTCCTTCTCCATCCGCTGTGCTGCTCTGCGATGTCTTCTACAACTCACAACGAAGCGATTCTTCTTTTCACATTAGCTGCTGCACCGGCACGGACAAACACACAGACGGCTTCCTCACCTTTCACAGAGATACAGCGCTGGCTCCCTCTGTGTCCGTAGCGTGATTGAAAAGTGGGCAGCACTTCAATACATTTCCCCTTCTTAACTTCGCCATGTCGGTGAGTCTCGAGTCCCTTCTCCACCAGTCGGTGTGCTGCCACACTGCCCACGGCGATGAGTACCGCGGCACGCTGGAGGCGCTGGATGGCGCCTTCGACGTGGTGCTCTCCCGCTGCACGCGTCTGCGCAGCCCACCAGGCAGCAGTCCGGAGCCTCTTGTTTTCGTTCGCGGCGAGCACATCGTGTACATCGGCTTTGACGAGACGGCAGCGCAGCACTGAAAGGCAGACCAGAGAAGACCCGCGGCTACAACCCAGCCGTCAAGGGAGAGGCGCTTGCCAACATGATGGTTGACGTAAGCGTGTAGGGAAGACGCTCGTGTAAATTATTCTTCCTTTTTTTTCTCGATTTTGTGTCGAATGCGTTTTGTTGTTTTATCGGCGCTTCACCGTGCTTGGGTAGGAAGCAGCTGTGTCACGTGTACACTAAGAGAAAGAAAGAAAAGGAGCGGAAGAGCAAACATGTGGATGCGAAGGTCATCAACCGAAAGTGAGCGGAACGAAACCAGAAGAGGAGATGACACAATAGGCTTTACTGCTGCTGATGCGTGTTGGAGCGCTTTCAGATGACAGTTTCAGTGGTGAGTAGAGGAAAGAAGTGAACGAGTCTGAGGCACCTGCCTGTCTGTTGTTGACACGAGAGATACCGACAAACACCGAACTCTGCTACCTGCACCACCATCAACCATCTCCATCTTTTTTTTCTTGCCTTTAAACTACGCCCATTTTCCACCTTACTCGATCATTGACGTGTCCGAGTGTCGTGTCTGACGCGAGTGCTCTCCCGACCCCGCAGCTGCGTCGCTCATACTCATACACCCATTCAACCACAAACGCACAATACCACACTTGGAGAACACCCCATAAAGCGAAGATGGCGCTGCCCGGTGTGTCGCACTACGAGCGCATGCCAACGCGCACCAAGATCCAGTTCTTCTGGATTTCAATGCTCACCATGGCTTTTGCGTACCAGTTTCTCAAGATGACGGTGCTGCGCGTGCAGCCGAAGCGCGAGGAGCAGATGTACATGCACATCAAGAAGATCTACGGTGACAACATCCCCGAGGAACTCATCGACATGGCGAAGCGCCAGCGAGAGGCGCAGGACGCGCTGACGCTCACGAACATGCTGCGCACACCCACCCCGGGGCAGACGTCCAACGCGCTCCAGAATGAGCTGGACCCGCGCGCGCTGATCAACCTGAAGAGCTGGAACGGGTACTAAGAAAGTAGTCAAGGTGCTCCTGTTTGTGCGTGCGCGAGGAGCGGGTAGCGTGTACGCTGTCTACTCGACGCCACCCGTATTGATTGTTGTTTGCTGCGCTGACTGTGGAGGCTCCACGTTCGTGTTGTGCTGCCGCGGAACGGAGCGGCTCTGCTTGCTGGTTTTTTAAGTGTGTAGTGTAGTGCAACACCCGAATGGTACACACCTCTTTGTTCCTTGCTATCTCTCTCTCTCCCTATTTGCCCACTGAAACTCGTGGTGCGTGGCGAGCTTCTTTTTCCTTTTCTATTCCGGTCTTCGTCATCGTTGCACTGCCACTGCGTTGAGGAGTACGGATCACATTTTAAGCCTAAAAAAGAGAAACAGAAGTTAGCTGGTAAGTTCTTACGTGCTGTGGAGAATACAGCAGTCGGAGTAGCAGCCGTGGCGTTGATCTTCAAAATGGATTGTCTGATGGGCAGAGGTGCGTTTGAAGAGCTTATTACTCTCTTGCGCTGAGCTGCGCGGCTATATGCAGGAAAGAAAATATGCTCAAATGAGTTGTCTTTCTTTGCGCTTTTCCTCGCGAATGACAGCGCCACTACAAACAATTCAACCTTGCTCCACTTATTGTCGTCTCCTCTCTTCTCTACTGACGGTGCCTCTCCGCCCGGCTCTTTGTTCATCTGCTGTGTTTCTTCCTCACTCGTTGCAACGTCAAACAAACAAAACAAAAAAACATAGCGGTACTTAGTTTGAAGGCTGTTCTTGCACGAACAGCGCATTGCCTCTCCCACAGATCCACATACGCTGCTTGCTTTGCCATGCGCATCTTTGTCCACGTTAGGGAGAAGATCATTCCCCTGCAGTGCGGCGACGGCACGCAGCAGGTTATCTGGCTCGGCCACGCCGCGATGATCCACTACGACGCCACCTTTGGCAAGCGCTTCGGCCCTCCCGTTTCGATCCGCAAGGAGGGTGGCGTGCAGTGTGACATGGATGCGCGCGTGTGCGATGTGCTGGATGATGGTCAGCACGTCTTCGTAACTTTAGAACTGGATGAGGCGGACGAGTAGAGAGAGAGAAAGGGATGGTGCGCGCGTACCATGCATGACGAGTATGCGGGTGGTTTGGCGGCTGTCTTGCTCTTCTGAGACACACATGCACTCCTCCTTTCTTCGTCCTTTTGTTGCTCTTCGTTGATGTGACCTGTTCGCTGCTGCTGTGTTGTGTAGTTGTGTTATTTTGATGTACAAATTGGAGTGCCGGCCGTTCTCCCCCTCACTACTCGAGGCAACGCCCTTCTGACGCTCGCTGCATCTTGCAGTACCCAAATGCAACGAAGAAAAAAGAAGAATATCGGACAACATGAACTACGTGTCCTCACCCTTTGCACATACTTTGAGCTTAGTGATGTCTCTCGCCAACGCGACCGTCATCGCCCCTTCATTATTTGCAAACAACAAAAAAAGAAAGTTTGAACAACGTGTTCTTGCGAAGCACCTCTCTTGGCTCTTACTTCATTTCGAGATGGTTGTTTTTCAACACACGTGCGCACCAACTCGATCGTGATTCATGACAAAGCCACAAAGGTAAGCCCCTGTGAAGCGACCGCCAATTTGTTCTCGCCTACTTGCTTTCCTCCTCGCATTCGCCTTCTTTTCTTTCTGCTTCACGCGCGGATGCGCACGTTTTCGATGTGCGCACCACCCGCCTTTTCTCTACTCTCAGGGTATCCACCATAGCAACAGAAGCAAACAATTTCAGAAGCTGCAGCAGGACATCAGCACTGACGCCTGTGGCTGTTAGAGTAGACATTATTGGTTTTTAAACTTAGATTGACCACGAGCGTGGTGCCCATTCTCGCATCACATGTCGGTGCGCAGTAGCGGCGCGATGCGGGTGGCTCGCAGCGTGGCAAACGGCGAAGGTGATTGGTCCGAGGTGGACCCGGCGGTGCGCGATGCCATCGTGCTGGCCATCACGCAGGCGTCTCCCACCCCTCTGCGCCGCGTCGAAGGCAGCCGCCACCGCAGCGTTCCCTCAGGAGCCCTCACCACCACGAGCAGCAGTCCCGGCGGCGCTCTTCACCTCTCCTCCGCTGCGGTGCCGCCGGTGCTGACGGAGGGCAACGTGCAGAGCAGCATTCTCACCTTCGAGGACGCGGCGTGGGTGCGGGACGAGGCGGTGCGGAGCTACGCTGAATTCCACAACACAATCGAGGCTCTGCACGCAGCGATGCGCACGCAGCTCCACCCGGTCTGGAAGACTTCGATGCAGTTGCGGCCCGGCATGCTAGCCGAGGTGCAAGACCACTTTCAGCTGAGGCGCACTGACAACATACCGGATGGCGTGCCCATCACGACGGCAGCGGCGCAGCATATCACGCAGCAAGAGAGGATACTGGACGAGGTGGAGGACACGCTGCAGATGCTGCGCAACACGTCGGTCCGCTTCGCCGCCCACTACCTCTCGGACGAGGAAAAGTTGGCGATGGGTGCCAATCCGGCCTACTTGCGAGCACCAGATATCGATCGTGAAGTTGTCGAGTCGCGCACTGCACAGACACTAGAGGCGGAGGTGGGTGATGCACCACGCAATCCCCCACACCAATCGAGCCACAGTCGTGCGCAGCCCAGTCCCGTTGACGGCCTCGTGAGCTCCAAGTCAAACCGTCACAGCCGCCGCAGCGGCGATGCCGGCGCTGCTGCTGCTGCTGCTGCTGCTGCTGCTGCTGCTGCCAGTTCTGCACCACATCCCTCTACACCCACACACGCAGAAGGCGGCAGCCACCGCGCACACCAACACCGCAACCGCCACAGCAGTCGGTCAGACACACGCCGTTCGTCCTCTGGACAGGCAGCGACGACAACAAGGACTGACCCACTGCTGGAGGAGCTCCGCAAGCAGTACCAGCAGCGCATGAAAGAGCTAGAGGCGCACTCGCCCGGCGGTGCGTTGGTGGAGCGGCAGGGCACGTGGCCGCAGGTGGGCTCCGTGGCGAGCAGTCGCACCTCTCGCTCTCCATCATCGCGTTCGCGACACTAGCGGGCGGCGCGGGACGGTGTTTGGCGGTTTTAAAGGCGTCGCAATTGTATCTTTTTTTTTTGTACGATACGAAATTCCTTTTCTCTCTCAGCTTTTCCCTCCCCACGCGTGTCCACATATCAAACACCTTCTCTCGGTGTATGCGGCGATGCGGTGTGGGTACGCCTTCCTCTTCCTCTCCTCCTCTTTTCTCCTCGCATCGCTGAATTTCGAGGTGGTTTAGGGAGGCTTGCATTGTACGATTCTCCTTGTTTTTGTGTTTCACTTCGTTAGACTGCCCCAGTGCTTCCCGCTTCACTGAAGCAACAAAAGTAGGAAATTTTTTTTTGCTCGATCCTTTCCACTCAAACCAACTCGATGATGAACGGCTGCGCGATTTTCTTGTTGTGGAAGCAGTCCTACACCCATACTTCGCGAGGACTGCGTCGCACTTGTGTGATGCGGGCTGGAGCTGTTCCTTGTAACTCAGCCAAACTCCCCTTTACTGATGCTTTGGCTGGAGAAACGAGTGACGTGCGCTTTAAAGGCTCGCCGCCTTCACTCTCTGCCCATCAGCCGCCTCGCCTTTGGTGTTCTCACACGTCCTCATCGATTCCCTTTCCTTTGCTAACAAAAATGATTCTATTAAACGTCTCTAGATACCGCGCTGTGTCTGCACAATAGGCAGCACCATCTGCAACGCACCACCTACGACTTCGAGAGGGAGAGGCACCTGGTCGCGGCACTTTCAGCCAGAGCAGCGCGCAGTAAGGGCAACACACGCTATTTTCACCCCCGCTGCTTATCGCCTACTGTACACTCCTCTCCGCGCTAACGACTGCATACGCCCGACAGAAAAAGAAAACTGTCAAGCAAATAAAACAACAAAAAAAAAACCACGCCTCACTCTCTGAGTTTAGCGGTGAAAGGCGAGATGTACTTCGACTTGTCTCCGCGCTCTCGCGCACCGCGGCACCGTCCGCAGTCACCGCGCTCCGCCTCTGCGACGTCCACGACGACCCTCCTCCCTTTCCGCCGCAGCGGCCACGCCGTCGACGTCGCCCTCTCCCCCGTGCAGGAGTACACGCAGCCGCAGTGGTCACTGCCACACAGTCCGGAGCCGCTATGGAGCCCTCATCGCGTACCACCACCCCCGACACCCAGTAGCGCAGCTGCTACCTCGCCCGTGCGGGAATCCTTCGTACAGCAGCAGCAGCAGCAGCAGCAGCGGACTGGCGCGTGGGCAGGGACGCCCCCACCACACGCCTACTGCGTCGGTGGCTATGTTGATCCATCAGATGGTCTGCGGCCGCCCGCTCGCTCTCCGCGTGGTGAGAGCGAAGCACTCCTTTATTACACCGCTCCCTCGAGCCACAACGGTGGTGAGACGGCAGCTGCGGCCCTCCCTCGTCAGCCCTTCGCTGCCTCACCAATGGACGGTACCGCTGCTGCTGCTGCTGTTACCGCCTCCAGCACCCCGCAGCGGCGGGACGCGGTGCTCAGCGGCGATCGACGGCGGCAGCTGAACGGCGGTGCGGCCGCTGCGCCGTCGCCCGTGAGCCGCCCGCGTGGTCGCGGCATCACAGAAGTGCGTCCCGGCTGCACGACGTCGACGGAGCGGGTGCGTTATCGCAACAACGTGACAAAGAAGCTCATCGACCTCTACGACGAGGTTGCGGAGCTGTATGAGTGCAGAGACAACATGAACTTTCAGGTGACGCAGGCGATGCGCAGCGACCCGCGCTACACGAAGGAGCGACACGGAGAGGTGCGGCTGGCCTACAAGCCCACCCCGGCACAGCAGGCGGCCATGACGGGGGTGGACACGGCGCTGGAGGCTCTACACGACGCCTGCCACGAACTCGTTGCGTGCTACCTGACACCAGAGGAGAAGCGCTACCTCGGCATCGACACGCACCTCTTCCAAACCCACGCAGAGCGCAGCACCACGTACCAGTACGCCCCACCCAGCGCAAAGGACAAGGTGAAGAAAATATCGCAGCCACCGGCCCCAACAGGCGGAGCGGGTGCCGCCTCCTCCCGCGCCTCTTCGACCACCTCTTCTACGCGCCGCCACCACCGCCCACGAGAGAGCGGAGAAGTTGCTCAACAGCAGCAGACGCAGCCGCAGCAGACTCCCATGCGGGACGACCGCTTCACCTCACAGGCGACTTCGCTGCCGTCCGCCGCGATGCCGCCGCCGCCCGTCTTGTCGCCTTCACCCTCTCCCATTGCAGAGGAGCGCACCGCTTCCACCGTACGCATGCCATCGCCCTCCCCACTGCTGGCTGCAGCTGCCGCGGCCCCTCTTGCCTTCTCTCCACCGGTGCGTCAAGCCTTTGCTGCGTCCCCAGCGCCGGAAGACACAGCAGCGGAGGGGTCGGCCAGCTCCCCTGAGCGCCTGTACGCCCGTGCCGCCTCCACGTCGAGCCTTGGCGGGGGCGGATGGCCCTCCGACACGGCGTCCGCCACCGTGCGAGCAGCGTCCGCCGTGGCCGCCCCGCAGTCCCCCGTGATGACCAAGACGGCTGTGGCAGCGCCTGGCGGTGCGACCATGCGAGGACCGCAGGGGCAGCTGCTCGTGAAGGTGCCGGTGCAGCCGCCGCATTCGCCGACGCTGAAGCTGCCGCCCGGCATTCCACCCGGTGCGAAGCTGGTGAAGATGCCGATGTCAGTCAGCCCTACCTCTGCTGCACCTTCTGGCGCTTTTCCCCCACCACCTGCTGCCGCTGCTGCCGCTGCCCTCCCCTCGTCCAACCCGCCGAGTCGCCCGCCGAGTCGCACCAACTCCGCCATCAACCGCACGACGGCCTCCGCTCCGAAGGCACCGGCGACGCGGGCGGAATTTATGAAGTTTTTGATCGACTCCGACAGCGACAGTACGGCGTAGCGGTGCCGAGAGAAAAAAAGATAAGGAGGTAGAGGAGAGGGGGTGTGCGTCGCACTCCGATGAGAGCAGTCCAACTGCACCTGTGCGAGTGCGGCTGCAGTGCTGCCTCCGTGCGGAGTCCCCTCGTGTCCCCCGTGTGGTTCGTTCTGTGTGAGTTTTAGAATACCCTCTTACGCAAACATGTGTATATCGCACACTCTCAACCTTTTTTACTTTAACTTTGTTGTGTACCACTTTCTTAGATGTTGACAAGGACGGTACTGTGCTGCATACCCGTAGATCTTCCCCTCCTCTCTTCCTGGGAGGACGAGGGGGCAGTGCAGTGCAATCGCCGATTCTCTCTTTCGTTCTATTCTTTGTTTCTTTGTTGCTGCGACTCCTCAACTTTCGCCATCCATTTTTTTTCTCCTGTACCGCGAGGCAGAGGAGGAGCAGAAAAGAAGTAGATGCCCTACAAGAATCTGCACGAAAATGAAAAAAAAGAAAGATTTATTAATTCTTTCCGCTGCCTCGCTATTGTGTTGTTCCCACAACTGCCGAGTGTCGCTGAGTTTGTTTGTCTTCGCAAAATGTGTGTGTGTGTGTGTGTAGCGAGGGCGATACTTTAGAGGGGCAAACAAGGGCGATTAACTGGAGAAATGTGCGGCTTCTGATGTCTTCTTTTTAAATAGGCACGCGTGATGCACTCTGCAAAGCAAAACGCAAAAGGGCGACATCATGACTCACCTAATGGATTTCGTGCTTCTTCAGCTTCTCGATTCTTCATTCAGCCACACTCTGCACTTCATCTCTCTCCCCTTCTCCTCTTCTCCGTCAAGCGCAGCTACCAGCAGTCTAGAATAGTCGTCGCCTCTTAACACGCAGCACAGCAGCTGCGGCGAACCTCTTATCTCTGCTCTGCACCCTTTCTTTCCACTGTTTTTCCCAGAGTTCATCAATACGGATAAAAAACCCGGCTATGCAGCGCTCGTGCACGCAGGTTTGCAGGCGGGGCCTCCGCCGTGGGTTGATGCGGCACACGACACTCGCAACTCCGGCTGTTCACTCCGCTCTGCTGTCGTCCTCCTTCGCAGCGACGGCGGTGTCGGCGCGGCTCTTCGCGTCCTCCGCGGTGCGCCGCAGTACCCGCCCCACTTCACCCCTGCAGCAGGGGATGGGTGGCGATGTCGATGACTTGGAGGAGACGCACCCCGACTTCCAGCCGCGGATGGTGTCGACCGACCTCGCAGAGGACGAGATCGCCGCCATCAAGAAGGACATCGCCGAGACCATCCGCGACGAGGACATCGTTGTGTTCATCAAGGGCGTCCCCGAGGCGCCGATGTGCGCCTTCTCGAAGAAGATGGTGGACGTGATGGAGGCTCTCGGGGTGGAGTACACGTCCTTCGATGTTCTGGCCCACCCCGTCGTGCGCAGCTATGTGAAGGAGGTGAGCGAGTGGCCGACCATCCCGCAGGCATTTATCAAGGGCGAGTTTGGCGGTGGCGTGGACATTATCCTGAAGATGGCGGAGAGCGGCGACTTGCAGAAGCTGTTGGACGAGAAGGGCATCAAGCACCGCGATGCGATGTAGGTGTTTTTCTAGTAGGAGAAGTTGCATCGCATAAGTCCACGTTACTCCTCTGGAAGCTGGCTCTTGCGCTCTCTCTGTTTGCTTGTGTGTACGTGGCCGTTGTCGTTATTACTTATTTGATCACTTATCTCTTCTTCATCTCTTCATCCAAGTGTGAGAGGCGGGTCGTCGGTGTGGCGCGTGCAGCTGCTGTTTGGGCTGCGCAGCGCAAGGGCATGAAGTTTTTTTTTTTTTTAATCTTTGGCCCCCACTTCACTATCACACATACACCACTCAGCGACAAAAAGAAAAGCAGAAAACAGAAGAGGGGAGTTGAAGGATCGCAGGCGTGGGGCATCGAAGTGACACGTATCCGTAAGGCGAGGGTAAAGAGAGCTTTTTTTTTCGGCTGAGCAAAGCGTCGCTTGCGTGCAGCAGCACAATGAAGTCTTTTCTCCCTCTCCCGCAGTTGTGCCGAAATCTTACAGAGCACGAGGCAGCGTTTGACTTTTCTTCCAATACTGCAGCTGTCGCAGCGTCTTCGTTGAGGACAAGAAAAAACAACGCGTCTCACGCGTCCGTCATCGGCTGCATCTCTGTGCACTTCACAGCTGGTCAATTGACTCTCCTTCTCTCTCTTTTCTGCTACCCTTTCCACCATGATCACTTCAGCGAAAAAAAATAATAATAGCTTCGTCTTGCTCTGCAGGGAGGTGAGACGAGTGTGACCTTAGACACTTGAGACTCGTAGCGGCGCTTTACGTGGGCCCCTCCCTCATTTTCCTGCTATCAGTCAAACACACACCCACACAGGCACACACACGGAGAACGTTGTCCGTCACTCACTCTTAGCCTAAGCATGAAACCCGCGGCGCTCCTCACCACCAACATCGTGGGTGGTCTTGGCAATCAACTCTTCCTCGTCGCGAACCTTCTCGCCACGTCGCACCGCACGCACATCCCCGCCTTTCTCGATCCTCTCCCGTACAGCAGCAGCGCCGAGGCTCCTCGGCCCACCTACTGGTCCTCTGTGTTCCGTGACGTGCAGCGGCACGGTGTCCAGCTCACAGCGACGCCTCCCACCGGCGCTTCTTCGAATGCTTTTTCCTCCCTTCCGTGGGTGACCGTGCCGGAGGTGCGGCCCGCGCGCAAGATCGAGTTGGACCCACAACGGGCGTGTGTGTACAACATGATTGGCTTCTTCCAGTGCGCAGACTTCTTCGACGACTACTCTGTCCTGCTCAGCGTCATCCCACGCGATCTCTGGGACGCTGCAGCGGCACACCTGCGCCGCCACTACTGCTGCGCGGCCGACGGGCGGCACACCGTCGCGGTGCACATCCGCCGCGGCGACTACACGCGCTTTACGGACATCTTCGAGCAGTTGGAGGTGGACTACTACGACGCCGCAGTGCGGCAGCTGCTGGGTGGGATGCTGCTGCAGGCTTCTTCCTCATCCTTTTCTGCACCACATCTTTTACTGTTCAGTGACGATTTGCGTGTAGGGCAAACCTTCGCGGGCTACTTCAGCACCAAGTACAAGGGAGTGCGTGTGAGCGTCGTCAACGCAGCGCTGGAGGAGAAGGAGGAGCAGGGGAAGGTGAGCACCGCAAACAGCGGCAGCGGTGAACAAGGCGATGCCTGCGTACCGCGAGACGTGCTGGAGCTGCTGATGATGGCGCTGTGCAGCGACGTGGTGATGGCCAACTCGACCTTCTCGTGGTGGGGCGCCTACTTGAATCACCGCCCGCTGCATCGCGTTGTGGCGCCTTCTCGGTGGTTCGTGAAGGATCGGTATCCCGCCTCGAACCACCTCTACTGTCCGGGCTGGATGTTGATCTAAGAAGCATGTAGGAAAAGTTCTGTTGGGCTGGGTGAGGGAGGTACCCAGCTGCAGTATGATGTGCGCTGTGTGTCCGCCGGCAATCGCGGTGCTATTGTTGTTCACAGAATGCTCTACACCAAGAGAGTAAAAGAGTATCTTTAAGGAATGCGGTAGCGGCCGCATCGACTGCGCAAACTCCTTCTCTGTGGGAGTTTCATCGGAATCTGAGTAAAGTGGCTTCTCGACTTGTCTGCTTCGATGGCCGCATCGCCGTTTCCCCGCCTTCTGCACCTCTCATCTGTCTCGACTCTTCTTTCCTTCTGCTTTCTACTAGGTCACCCACACATACATAAAGAAAGGCAGCGACAACTACATGGAAGCAGTGTTGGCGCTTGCGCGGCGGCTGCACGGCGGCACGAACGTTTACAAGTCGCACCACGACTGTCTGGCGGTGCTGCGAGCTGTCGAGGCGCTGCGGCTGCCGTGGTGGACGGCGGAGTGCAGCAGCTTCCTCAACCGGGCTGCTGCTCTGAAAAATTCGACGGACAGCACGGACAACAGCAATAAAACCTCTTCTGCTGCCTCGCCTACGCGGCACGCTATCGTGGTGGTGGAAGGCCTCGACGGTACCGGCAAGACGCGCACGACGCGCAGCCTCGCAAAGCGACTCAACGGCGTTGCCCTCAGCACACCGCCGCCGCAGTTTGCCGTGATTCGGGAGGCCTTCCGGCAGCAGGACGAGGCGATCGCACGCGCGTTCTACGGTGCTGCCAACTATATCGCCGCCGAGGACATTCTCGAGCAGGCGCAGACCTCCGTTGTTGTGGTGGATCGCTGGTGGTGCTCGACGTGTGCCATGGCGCTGGCGAATCACTGCAGCGTCGCACAGCTGCCGCCCGCCGGCGATGGCGTTTATGCGTGGCCGACGGACCTGGCACGGCCGGACGCGGGATTTGTGCTGAGTGTTGACGAGGCGGTGCGGGTGGCTCGCATTCGCAAGCGTGCCCCAGAGGACGTCGAGGAGCGGCGGCTGTCGGCGCAGGCTGAAATGCGGCGCGCTGCGATGGAGGCCTTTGCACGGACAGAGATGCTGACGGTGGTGCCGGCGCCGACTTACCGGGCTGCGGTGAATACCATTCTGGCGGCGCTGTCGCAGCGTGGGCTTGCGCCACATACCGTGCCGTATACCGAGACGGAGCTGCGCAGCATCGAGCCTTTCTGAGGACCTGCTCTGTGTTAATTTGTTTATGTGAGTGTGTGTGGAAGCAGCGATGGCCGCAGTTGGCGGTGTTCAGTCAGACGTCACGTCTTTACATCCTTCTTCTGTGGTTGCGACATGTCGCCAATGCTGAATGTGACTCCCTCTACTCTCCTGTTTTTCCCTTCCCCGCAGCCTTGTCCTTTCCGGCCCGTGTGTGTTTGTTGTTTTTGACAAAAAAAAAATAAATTAATTAAAATAGACACTGCTCACCGCAACAATGCTGTATTCCATCGCGGCGCAGTTTCATCAAAATCCTTCTTCTTTCTCTCTTTTTGATAAAAAACTGTCTGTTTTTCTTTCTTTTTTTATTATTGTTTGTTTTGTTTTCTTCTTTTTTTTTTGTCGGTATTTCCTTGGCGCCTGTCGGCGCCGTAAGTTCTGGTCAGTTTCCCACCCTCCACCCTCCTCGCTGCAGGGCAGGAGCGTTAGGTAGGCTAGAGGGTCGGGAATTTAGTTTCCCATTGTCGTCAGTAATCGAGCAAATCAAGGCAGAAAAACGGTACGTTTGGACCGCACCATGCACGGGATGAGTTTAGAACGTCGTCATGGATTTCCGGAGTTTGTCTCGCTATGAACCGACACACCACTCTTCCTCCGTTTCTCCTGAACCTCCTCTCTTCATCTCTCTTCCTCACACTCACAACGGGCTTAGGAAAAAGGACAAAGGGAAAGCATATTCAAATTATTTTGTTCCTTCAACTTACCATTTCCTCTTTTTTTTTTTTGCGAAGTCAGTGCTTTCGTATTGATGTTGCTGCTGACCTCTCCTTGGACAGCTGTCTGCTGGAGAATTCGCCGAGATACGTCACTACTCTGCCGCAAATGTGAGGTCTGCTTCTGACCCACGCGTCCTATCGTTACAATTTTCACAGTGCCAGACTGAATGCCAACAACAATAATAAAAATAATAAGAAAATTGGAGAGGGAAGCGGAGATAAAGAGTGCAATGGACCCTGTCAGTGGCCTGTTCACGGTTCAATAGACACCTTTTACCAATTTTTTCTTTTGTTGATTGACGCAAAAATGTTTTCAGTGCGTTGCACCGTCGATGCGTCCTTCGTGTTCTTCGCCTCGCACTACATGCCCCACTCACTCATTCTCTCTTACATGACCATTTGCATCACGTCTCTTCTTCATCTCCTTCTGCACATTTACAAAGCGACCCGAGAGAATTTTGCGGGCGACCATCTTCACAGGGTGAGGAGCCAACCTTCCCCTTTGTTTTCTTTCTCTATCTTTCGTTCTTGGCTGCTAACTAGCCGCTGTGCTTCACGAAGAAGAAAAAAGAGCTGTGTTGACGCGGCGCTTTACCTCCATCTTCTCGCTAGCTGTTGTTCGCCATGCCGGCCGCAACCGCTGTCAGTTCGACGTCGACGTCGCGCGACGGCGTCGGGCTTCTCCTCCCTCTCGCCGTCACCGCTGCCGGTGCGCTCTGTCTGTGGAAGGTGATGCAGACCTGCTCGGTGCCGGTGCACCCTCGCTGCGTCAGCGTCGTCTACGACACCCGCCGCAAGTCTGTTCTCTGCACCTCTGCCGATCGCGAGATGGCGCACGATGCACTGCCGCGTGTTTCGCACTTCAGCCCCACCTTGTATCTCACCTCGGCGTGGATGTACTGCAGCCGCACGCGCCTCTTCGTGCCGCCCTCCTCCTTCTTCGGCGTCTTCACGCTGCCGCGCGGTGTTTTCGAGGAGCCCGGCGAGTCGGTGAACTGCGCGGTGGAGGGCGTGGCAGTGTGCGACGGGACGGTGAACATGATGGTCACCGCGTTCTACACGATCCACTTTGATCAGCTCGAGCGCTACCTCGCCGCGGTCGGTCCTGTGGCGCCGAACGAGGCCATTGCCAAGACGGTGGCGCACGTCGCCCGGGTGCGCTGCAGCGACTTGTCCGCTGGCTTTCTGCTCAGCAAAAATCGCCGCGACGGCGTCTTCACCGGTCCTTTTCGCGATCACCTTTCGTCCAAGCTGATGTCAGAGGCGGCGGTGTCGGTGACGGACGTCATTGTGGAGCAGGTGGTGCTGCTCGATGGTGCATAGCGGCGCGTGATTGCTTTTTGTGTGTGTGTGGGGGACGGTGCTTTTCATCTGATCTCTTCGCTTCTTTTCTTCTGGTGCTGTTTACGTGGCGAAAGGAAGACCGAGATTTATACCTCATCTGACCATTTTTGTGCCTTGGTGTGTGCGTGTGTTGCGGGAACCGATGGCACCCAACAACTTTTATCTTATCTGGACTTCGCTCAATTGAACTTTTGCGGCACGTGAAACAGCGGGCTTTATGCTGACGTGAAGGAGGGTGAAGTGATCGAGTGCGTCAGAGCGGAGTTGAAAGCGAAGAGAAAGGAACAGGCTAGCGTCGCTGACGTTATGCGTGCGTGCGTATATCTGTGCCACACAGCTTTGACAGATTGATGTAGAGAGTGTGAGTATTTCCTATTCATGGAAGACACACCAACTATCGAGCAAGAGTCGTGGCACGGCGAATGCGGTGTCCATCTCTCTTCACCGTAGACATGACTGAAGCACTCTCCAACTCCATCGTCTTCTTTCTAGTTCAACTGCCTTCCTTTTTTTTCCTGTATCGAGTGTGTCTTGCGGTGCAACTGCACAGTTTAAGAGTGGCGAGTCCACTACTTTTTACAATATATCTTTTTTTTGCACCACGGACGCTTATCGGATCTACAAGGCTGCCTGAGCAGCGTCAAAAAAAAGGTTCTCTTTTCCCTTCTTCACCCGCCATACGCCATCTGCACCCATCATGTCGTCTGCAGAGTTCGTGCGCAATCCCGACGTCAACACGACGGTGTACCGCTGGGAGGCCGTCGGCATCGATGAGCTCACCCGGCAAAACAAGCTCACCTCCCTGCCCTTCTGGATCCCCAACTCCCACACCCGCCGACACCAGTTCAAGCTGGTGCTGCTGCGCGGACTCGTCCCTTGCGCAGACCCGGCACAGGACGCCGTGGGGCTCATTGTGGAGCTCATCCCGCCACCGCCACCGGCCGACGAGCGAGGCGGCACGGCAGCAGCCACGGCACGCGACGTCCCTGGCGGGTGTGCGGTCACCTGCGACGTACTCCCGGTAGGAGCCACGGATGGCGCTGACAGTATTCGCGCCTCGCCGCAGCAGACGCAGCTGCGATCGCCGCACGCCAAGGCGATAAGCAGCACCAAAACCGCCGTCGTCGACGCCGCGAACGCGCAGGTGAGCTTTCCAGATCTCATCCCTGCCGATGTCGTCCGCAATCCGCGGTACGTCTCCGGCACTCCCAAGTCCCTCACCCTGCAAGTCACAATCGAGACCGGCATCAGCGTCCCCCTGCACCAGGTGGCCACCACCGCCTACTCCTTTTTCTCCTCCCTCTCCTCCTCGGTGACGCAGCTGCTGGGGACAACGACACATTTGGTCCACGAGGGCCGCGAGAACCTCAGCGCGATGTTGAGCCACGCCAACGCCACCAGCCAGCGAGCCACAACCCCGCGAGGGGCGGCAGCGGCGCACGGGGCGGAGGCGGCCGACGTCGCTGCGGTGCCGCCGCCGTGGGAGCAGCCGCCGGAAGAGTGGCGCAGCCGGCCAGAGGCGTGGCGGTCGCTGCTCTGTGGCCGACTGGCCGCCCTTGATGGCACCTACCGGCACGGCGTGGAGAAGACTCTCTCGGCGGCTGAGGTGGGCCTGCTGACCGAGGTGGGGCTGTCCGAGGCCGATCTCTGGTCGCTGTACGCCCTCTTCGACTTTGACCGCGACGTGCAGGAAAAGCTGCTCTCCGCCGCTCTCGTGCGGGCCCGGCGCTACGCCCTCGTGCCGGCCAAACTCCGCGAGGAGGTCTTCTGGGCCAACTTCTTCTGGAAGGCCCACTGCGTCGGGCAGTGTGTGACGGACCGCCAGGTGAGTGCGGTGATTGCGGTGCTGTGCGCTCCGGCGCGTGCGACGAATGCCGATGCCGCGGCGAGCGTGGAGGAGGTGCTGCGTGTCATGACAGACGCGGCGGAGCTGACGGCGGTGCTGGCCGACTTTATGCGCCGCGGCGAGGCCGGAGAGGCGTGGTGCAGCGTGGTGGCGGAGACGGCCCGACAGTGCGTGGCGGTGCTGCGGGTGTCGACGCACCGCACTGACCTGTCGACGCACACCCGCCAGCAACTCTCGAAGGCACTCGACGACTTGGAAGAGTCGCTGATGCGCTACGGCGGCGCTCTCGCCACGCCGCCCTCCACGCCTGCCGTTGTCCCTGTCGATGATCCAGCTGCTGCTGTGGTGTTTGGGGATACGGCTGCGGAGCCGCTGCCGCCCGCACCGCCGTCGGCGAGTGGCGCAGAGGCGAATGAGGAGCTGCACGCGCGGTCTCTCAGTCCCGCTGAGCCCCCTGCAGCGCCGCCGGCAGCAGCCGAAGAAACGCAGGCAGAGGAGACGGCAACAACGAGTGCATCAGCGTCAGCGCCAGCACCATCGCCATCGCCACCGCAGGGCCAAGATCAACGCGAATCGTCACCGCCGCCGTCACCTGCGCCGCCTGCGCCTGCCGTTGCCGCGTCCGATACGTCGGGACGTGCTGATGCCGCCCGGAGCGGCAGCCGCATTGAATTTGCGAAGATGCCGTGGGAGGAGGAGGAGGACGTGTAGGGGTGCGCACAGTGCCAGGCAAGCTCATACAGGCTTTTTACTGCGATGGGATCGACTGGTGTGTGCTGCTCGGGCTTTTATCTTCGCTGCTCTCTTTGCGCTTCTGTGCTTTCCTCATCGCCTGTTGCGCCGTGCTTGTTTTGCTTTTCTCCCACTCTTTCTCTTTGTTATTGTAAAGGTGCGCTCTTGCTTCATTTTGTGGACGGTGGCTGCCGTTCTGGAGCCCATACCTCAGAGCGCAGCATAAAGATAAGTGCAGCTGCAAGTTTTGCTCGCTTCGTGACTTTCCTCTGAAAAAAATGAAAGTTTTGTTGTGTAAGAAGTGCGGAGAGCGAAGCTGGGAGAAGGGCGTCAGTTCTGCCGCCTTCATTTCTGACTGGCATGATGAGGCTCCGTGCACTAGCGTCTCAGCTCGCCTACAACACAGCGGCTTCTCTGCTTCCCTCACTTTTTTCTTTTGTCTTGCAGTGTTCGTGGGCAAACGTTTTTACTGCCCCTGCTCGCTGTCTCCGCTGCCTCTCCCTCTATCCCTCTCTTTCTCACTCTCTCCCCGTTGCCTCCATCAGAAAAAGGTTGTCTGAGCCACGAGGCGGGAAACGAACGCACATACGCGTTGTGGGTTTCTCTGTTCCGTGTGTTTGTATTGAAGCGTGTAGTGTCTCTTGAAGTGCTGGCAGTCAGCAACCACCATTGCTGAATCAAGGAGACAGCGCGCTGTGGTCTCCTAGGAGGCAAAGTGTGAGCAACGCACATCACCAGGTTTTAGGTTATGCGCCGCTTCATCGACGCGCGTGTCGGCAGCAGCGCCGCTGCTGCTGCAGTTCGCACCATCGCCACGAGTGGTCGCATCACCAACGAAGATCGCCGCTGGTGGCTGGTGCATCTCGAGTGTGCCCCCGACGTCACGCCCGGCACCTTCGTCTCGTGGCTCGACTGCTGCGGCACGCACACGACAAAGAAGCTGATTGAGCGCAACATCTGGACCATCGAGCAGGTGGCCGAGTTGGACTCCGACCGCGTCGACGAGCTCAAGTACAAGGAGGGCTGCCTGAAGATGGACGTGGTGTGGGAGCACGCCCGCACCATCATCACCCCCCTGAAGCAGCGCGAGGTGAGCGGCGGCGTTGAGTCGGAGCTGCAGAGCCGCATCTTGGAGCTGCGCAAGAAGCGTGAGCTGGAGCGGCAGCGCGAGTCGACGCTGAAGGAGCGCGCCGGCATCAACGAGAAGCGTGAGGAGACGCTGCGAAAGCTGCGGGAGAGCATCGCGGCGAAGAAGGCGGCCCTCCGGCAGAAGCTGGAGAGCCAGCAGCAGCAGGCGCAGTCGGTGGGAGAGGCGGGGGCGGTGACGGAGGAGTCGGTGGGGAGTGTGGTGGACCGCATGGCTGGCGGACCGCCGAGGCAGCAGAAATAATGCGGCGGTTTTGGGAGAAAAGAGAGAGAGTGAGTGAAGAGAGAAGATGTTGATAGCAAGGGGGGAGCTCGTGCATGTAGCTGCCCTTCTTGAGCTGTGCCCCACCTCTCATTCCCCATCTCTCTCTCTCTCTTGTTGAGCGGTGGCGTTGGGTTTGTTGTGTTGCTGGTGTTGACTCCGCTGGTGGAGAAGCTGCGTGGGCTGCCCACGTTTTCCGTGCACACACACACATGCACAAGTGCATATGTGCTCCTGTGCACTTTCGTAATCTCACAGAGGGGAAGGAAAAAAAAAAAATATGCACGCGAAAAAGTGCGGAGAAGAGACGACAACTAGCTGCAGGCCGGACTGCAACTCTGTTAAGGGGGAGGCATCAAAGTGTTCCGCTACCTCGACACAACGCACTGCATGCATGCATGCTGTTCATGCTGTTTTCTTTCGCGTGTCTTTGCCTCCTCTTCTTGATGTTGTGGAGGCGTTTCAGAGGAAGACAATACGAAAGCGAAGGAGGCGACGCTACACAACTCACAGAGTGACGCTGAACGTCTGTGTAGACTGCAGCACAGTCATTGCCCGCACCTTCTACGACAGTAAGCAAATGTATTTATTCTATTTACCATCTTCACCTTCATGTATGCCTCTTCACTGTTTTCCTCTTTCTCTCTCTCCGCGTCGATCACCACGCCTTAAACCCCTCCAGTAAGCAACGTGATAAAGAAAGAAAAAAAAAACGATCTTCTGAACGGGCATCTCTCTTTTTGTTCCTTTTCTCCTCTCTTCCAACCCACAACAAAATATTTTCTTTTTCTTCGAAGCGTCAAGCGACTTTAACACCAACAAAAATGTCTGCGCCGATTTTCGACAAGGTGCTCGTCGCCAACCGCGGCGAGATCGCGTGCCGTGTGATGTCCACTTGCCAGCGTCTCGGCATCAAGACGGTGGCGGTGTACTCCACCGCGGATGAGCAGGCGAAGCACGTGCGGATGGCGGACGAGGCGGTCTGCATCGGCCCCCCTGCCAGCGTCGAGAGCTACCTGCGCATCGACAAGATCGTCGACGCGTGCAAGAAGACGGGGGCACAGGCCGTCCACCCCGGCTACGGCTTCCTTTCCGAGAACGGCGACTTCCAGAGTGCGCTGCAGAAGAACAACATCATTTTCGTTGGCCCCGACGCCCACTCTATTCAGGCGATGGGCGACAAGATCGAGTCGAAGCGGCTCGCCCGCGACGCTGGTGTGACGTGCATTCCCGGCTACATTGGTGAGGTGAAGACGCACGAGGATGTCTTGAAGTTTGCCCGGGAAGTGGGCTACCCTGTGATGATCAAGGCGTCCGGCGGTGGTGGTGGCAAGGGCATGCGTGTGGCCTACAACGACAAGGAGTGCGTCGAGTTCTACGACCTGTGCAAGGAGGAGGCCATGGCCGCCTTTAACAGCGATAAGATGCTCGTCGAGAAGTTCATTGAGAGCCCGCGGCACATTGAGATCCAGGTGATCGCCGACCGCAAGGGCAACACCCTCTACCTGCCGGAGCGGGAGTGCTCCATTCAGCGCCGCAACCAGAAGGTGATCGAGGAGGCCCCGTCCGTCCTGCTGGATGAGAAGACGCGCAAGGCGATGGGCGAGGAGGCGGTGGCGATGGCGCGTGCTGTGCAGTACGTCAGCGCCGGCACCGTCGAGAACGTCGTGAACCCGAAGCGGCAGTTCTTCTTCCTCGAGATGAACACGCGTCTGCAGGTCGAGCACCCGATCACGGAGGAGATCACCGGCGTGGATCTTGTGGAGCAGATGCTGCGCGCGGCCGCCGACCTTCCGCTGAGCATCACACAGGACGACATCAAGATCAACGGCCACGCGACGGAGTGCCGTGTGTACGCCGAGGACCCGACCAAGAACTACTTCCCCTCGATTGGCCGCCTGGCGATGTACCAGGAGCCGACCGGCCCCGGCGTGCGCTGCGACTCCGGCATTATCGAGGGCTCGCAGATCTCCGTCTACTACGACCCCCTAATTTGCAAGCTGTCGACGTGGGGCAAGGACCGCACGGAGTGCCTCGACCGCATGGGCAAGGCGCTCGACGAGTACGTCATCCGTGGTCTGCGCCACAACATCTGCCTGCTGCGCGACGTCATCACGGAAGAGACGTACCTCAGCGGCAACATCACCACCAACTACCTGACGGAGAATTACCCGGAGGGCTTCAAGAAGGCGCGCATGACGGACGCCGACCGCGCGCTGATGTTCGAGGCCGCCGCGTGTGCCCACCTGAAGCGCGACGCGAGCCAGTACGCCGCCGGCGCCGCACCGACTGAGCGGCAGTTTTACGTCTCCATCGGCACCGCGCAGGACTACGAGGCGCCTGTGTACGTGCGCCAGCTCGACGACTCCCACTTCGAGGTGGCTGCCTCGGCGGCCGGTCCCTTCAAGAAGCTGGAGGTGGGCTGGAAGGTCGACTTCCCGATCATCCGCGTGAACGATGGCGCGTCGGAGACGGTGATGCAGTTCTGGGGCACGAACGAGGTGACGTACGGCATGCAGACGCGAGGCACCACCTTCGACGTGAACGTAATGAGCGACCTGCAGTCGGTGCTGAACAAGTTCGTGCCCAAGGTGGAGAGCGCCGTCAACGCGAAGCAGGTGCTGTCCCCCATGCCCGGCGTCATCGTCGCCATCAAGGTGAAGCCTGGCCAGAAAGTCGTTGCTGGCGAGGAGCTGCTGACGCTGGAGGCGATGAAGATGCGCAACAAGATCCACGCCCAGGCCGACGGCACCGTGAAGGAGATCAAGGTCAAGGTTGGCGCCACCGTCGAGGACAGCGAGATCCTGGTGGAGATGGAGTAAAGAAGGGCGGCGGTGCGCCTGTGAGAGAGGGGAAGGGTGGCCTCACGCCCCACCGAGTATTCTACTTTCTCACGTCACCATCACCACCGACAAGAAAGGATGCAAGTCTGCTCTCCCTTCTGTGATGCTCCGCGCACGCAATCACGCACACAACCGTGTCTCGTTCTGCGACGCTGACAGCGGCGTCGCGACGGCCGGCTGACGACACCCTCACTCGTCCTTTCCACCTCAGTCCCACGTTTGCTTTCCATCTCTCTCTGTGCGAGGGGCAAACATAACCACACACACACAAACACATGTGCCGGTGTGGTGTGGCCTCTGCGCTCAGCGGGAGCGCCAACGCCTTGTTTTTGTGATTGCATCCACTGGAACAGGCAAAGCGTCTCTTCAGCGCTCTGGCCGGCACCATCAAAAATATGCTTGAAAGAAAAGACCACCAACAATTGTTACGATCGCTAAGTTTGCACGGCGTGGCGCTTGTGAGTTGTGTTTTGGTGAATGTGCTGGAAGGCGAGACGGAGAAAAAAAGCCGTGTTACTTCCCTTTATTTGTAAACAACAAAATAGAAGGAGAATACGACAGATGCCCGCACACACGAGCGGCTGTGGCTGCCGGTCAGTGACGCTTTCTTTGTGCTTCCTTTCTCTTTCTTTTTCTTACAACACTGTGTTAAGCTGTTATTTTTTCTGCCGGACGGCAGTGCTGCGCCACACCCCAGCAGTCCGGGAAGCGCAGCAGCCACTTTCACGAATGCCACCACGGCTTCTGTTTCGTGCGAACTTAGCAGTCCTCTGCGCTTCACTCGTGCTTTTTTTTTTCCTCCTTTTCTCGCAGTGACGCGCACCGCCGGGTCTGCCACGGTATTGCACCGCTGCTGCAGATCATGGGCTGATGCGCGACAAACAAGCGAGCAAAACAAACACACGTGAAGCGCGAAGCACCTGTCGAGGACGCACAACGACTTTGTCAATCATGAAAGCGGAACTAAAGTATCTTTTTCTCTTATTTCTCGCTTCTGTGTCGGGTGACCTTTGCTGCTTGCTGCTTTCTATTCGCTGAAGAAAGCGCATGCCGGTGAACATGAGAAGTACCTCCTGGAAGGAGGGAAGAGAGCGGCATTCAGACACACACGCCGTTTACCGGCTATAGTGAAAAGTACAAAGCAGCGAGAAGGAGGCATCGAGGATCGCAGCAGGTGTGCGTGTGTGTGATAGGGGGAATGTGGTGCTCTTGCGCGCGTGTGTGTTGCACCCACGCACGTGCCAAGGCACTCAAGTACACTGCGTACAGACTTGTTGTGGTGAAGGTCGATGAGGAGGAGGGATGCGAGCTGATGGAAAACGTGCGCCGCTCGTGTTTGCACCACATGAGTGGATCAAGTTTCTCTTTTGTTCTTTCCGTTCTCCCTTGCACGGGAGTCACCTCCTTCACGTTTTGCCGCTGCATTTCTGCGCTTGTGTGTGTGTGTACGAGTCACTCCCCTCCAAATTGTGCGCCTCGCATTTCCCCTTCTAGTTTTCTTTGTCTTTCGCTGCTGAGTGCGACTTTCTTTACTTCTCCTTTCAGGTGTTGTTTTTTGTTCTCCGTTGGCGATCACCCGACTTCTTTTTGGTGTTTTATTTCCACCATTTTCAGTCTCTTAGCCGCTTTAGCTTTTTCATTTCTCTGTCAAACACACAACCAAAAATGATTTTTTTTTCTCTTGCTTCCATTGTAACTTCCCCCGTTCCCCTCTTCTCTGGATTACGGAGGCGCGGTCTGGGCCGGGGAGAGCAGACAGACACACCTCGCTTTACTTTTCCTTCTTTCATCCCTTTTCCTCTTCCAGGTCTAAAAAAAAATTGGGCCTTTTTCCCTCTTATCTGTTTTTCCTCCTTCGCTTTTGCCTCACGCGCAAAAGGCAATATGTTCATATCGGAGCGCGTTACGGAAGCACCTTGTCCTTGTCAGTTTACGCTCACCACGAATCGCATCGCTGGGAGAGAGAAATCGACGTTTAGTTTCTTAACAAAGACACAAAGCGCCGTCATGATGTAACACCTTTTTTCCCTCACTACTTCTTTTTGCGTCCGCTCCCTTCTCGATCTCTCTCTGTTGAACACCGATGGAAGGGAGGAGGAGCGACCAAAGAGAAAGTAGCAGCGCGCCGTTCGAGGCTAGAACGACTACTGTGGGATTGCGGTGTGTTTGCCCTCCGACTACCAAGGGGTGTCCCGCTCCCTTTTATGAACAACCAACAAGGAAATTTTCTAGATGAAAAAGAAGAAAAGAATAGCTGTGTTGAGTGTTTCTGCGAGCCGAGGATGCTGAAGGCTGTTCCTCTCTTTTCTTTGTGTGGGAGTGTGCGTGGCTCAAATGGAAGCTACGCGATTGCGGATGACATTTTTTCTTGTGCCGTGTCCGCGCATTGCTTCGGGAGTTGTGAGAAAGTTAGTCACGAGTGTCTTCATGTCCCTTTTTCTCCTCGTGGTGCTTCTTTCGCCTTCTTTCTGTGGGCCATCAGACACGCCTGGACCGCAGCACGTCCACGGCCTTTACTACTGAACTCTTCCTTCCTTTTTCTCCCTTCACTCTCTGCCGCTAACACCTTTCACATCTTAGTTCACACGCACGAGATGAAGCGCGCTCGCTCCTCCTCAGTCGACAGCGACGCCGCGTCTGCTGGCAGCGCCAACAGCTCGCTCCAGCTCGCCCGCTCCACGTCTTCCTCCTCCACCTCGTCGTCCGCTGTGGAGGAATTTGAGGAGCCGTCTGCCATGCCGCTGCTCCACCTGCTCAGCCCTGTGTTGGCGCTGCTGCGGGAAACGGAAGTTTTCTCAGACGCCTTGAAGCGACTCGCCAAAGAGCAGCCGCAGGACGTAGGGCGGCTCACCGAGTTGCACAGCACTCTCATGGCCCAACACGAGTTGGTCCTCATGCGCATGACGCGGGAATCGATTTTGCTCAAGGCAGTTGGCGAGGCGCGACGGGCGGGCGAGACGCTGCCGCACGTGTGGATGCTGCGGTGGGCCGCGAAGCCGGCCGTCGAACACGGTCCTTTTGCGGACGGCGTGATTCAGGACTGGGGGCAGTCCGGCTTCTTTGGCAAGAAGGCCGGGGAGCTGCGTGACATCAACGCGGTGAGCCCGGCGTGGGTGCCGGCGAAATCGGTGCTGCGGGACGCCTGAGGGGAGACCAAGACGGCATGCCTGCGTCAGCATCGGTGCGGTGCGCAGCGAGGAAGTGAAAACGAAAGAGATGAGCGGCCGTTTTTGTTGCATGACAGCCTTCTGCAGATGATTGTACCAAATATAAAGGAACAAGCAAAGAGTTTGCGAAAGAAACAGAAAAAATACAGAGCAATTGAAAAGGAAGTGCTGTGACTGCGCACATTCGTTCTCGACGTTTGTTGAGAAAACAAGGTGACAGGCACTTCATCCTATTTTCATGTATGGTTCTCCAATAGTAGCTGGTCGTTCAATTCCTCTCCTCTCTTTCTCTTTCTATCGCTTTCTTCGGTGCTCTTGTGATGTTCCAGTAGGGGAGTGCCGTGTTTTACGACAGTCAACAGTGTGCGATTTGTTCCACTGCTCCAGTGCCTTTGAAGGCCCCCGATTCGCTGCGTTGGACAGTTGGAAGAGATATCACGTTTCACACCCACAAATACCCTCTCAGACAGCCCACCAGCTCAGCAGTTTGTTGTTGCCTTCTCTTATAGAGTTGGAGGCACTACTGAGAGCACTGCTTCGATCGCGTGCAGCACACTTTCCCGTTGAGGTTTTGCTCCGCAAAGACCGCGGCTATTTCACCGCGGTGCATCTCTCCGCTCTCTCCTTTCTCTCTCTCTCACACCACACCACAGAGTAGTTGGTACGACAAGCAGAACAAAATAGAAGAACAAAAAAAAAAAACATGTCTAACGAGCAGCAGCAGTCCTACCTGGGCGATGTGCTGCGGCGGTATCAGCTGGACCGCTTTCATACCGCCTTCGCGGCCAGCATGACAGTGAAGGGCTTTCTTGCTCTCCAGCCGGAGGAGTTCAACGCGTACGGCGTGGTGGAGGCGATGGACATTCTGCGCCTTCGAGACGCCATCGAGTTTCTGAAGAGCAACCCGATGCCAGCCTCCCGCTCCGGCAGCGACGTGATTGACGACGGCGACAGCACCCCCGAGGAAGACGAGGAGAGGCGCGGGTCGTCGGAGCGGCGCCGGCTGTACACCACCCGCGGCACCACCGTCCTCTCCCGCACCCTCGACGACCGCGAGGTGAAGCGGAAGAGTCGTATTTTAGTCGCGGTGCGGAAGCGGCCGCTGAGCGCTGGGGAGCGCGGGAGCGGGTTCAGCGACATCATGGAAGCCGACAACGTGAGCGAGATTGTGCTGAAGGAACCGAAGGTGAAGGTGGACATGCGCAAGTACACCCACGTTCACCGCTTCTTCTTTGACGAGGTGTTCGACGAGACGTGCACCAACGCAGAGGTGTACCGCCGCACCGCCCACGCGCTGATCGACACGGTGTTTGACGGCGGCAGCGCGACCTGCTTCGCCTACGGGCAGACGGGGAGCGGCAAGACGCACACGATGCTGGGCCGGAGCCCGGAGCCCGGTTTGTACGCGTTGGCTGCGCGGGATATGTTCGACCGCCTCGACGACATCACGCACATCGTTGTTTCTTTTTATGAGATTTACAGCGGCAAGCTCTTCGACCTGCTGAACGGTCGCCGCCCGCTGCGTGCGCTGGAGGACGACAAGGGCAAGGTGAACATCCGCGGCCTCACCGAGCACCTGTCGAACAGCGTTGATGACTTGATGGCCATCATTGAGCAGGGCAGTGCGGTGCGCAGCTGCGGCTCGACAGGGGCCAACGACACAAGCTCCCGCTCGCACGCCATTCTGGAGATCAAGCTGAAGCAGCGGCGGTCCACACGGCCGGGGGGTAAGTTCACCTTCATCGACCTTGCCGGCAGCGAGCGGGGGGCCGACACGGTCGACTGCGCGCGGCAGACGCGACTTGAAGGCGCGGAGATCAACAAGTCGCTGCTGGCGCTGAAGGAGTGCATCCGCTTCCTCGACCAAAACAAGAAGCACGTGCCTTTCCGCGGCTCGAAGCTCACGGAGGTGCTGCGCGACTCCTTCATCGGCAACTGCCGAACCGTGATGATCGGCGCCGTCTCGCCGTCAAACAACAACGCCGAGCACACACTCAACACGCTGCGCTACGCCGACCGCGTCAAGGAGTTGAAGAAGGTGACAAGCGAGCGGCGGACGGTGTGCTTAAGCGAGCAGCCAGAGGAGCCGCCGGTGGTGGCGGCAGCCGAGAGGACGCGACCGCGAAGCGCGACGACGCGACTGTCCACCGCACCCGCAGCACCGCCCGCACCTCCGCCGGCGCGACGGAGTACGGTGCTGCTCAGCAGCCGCGCTGTCAACACTCTCGCCGCGCCGTCGAAGGCGGCCACAACGCCGAAGCCATTTTCTCGGGAGACGACGCCGGACACCGTGTGCAGCAAGCGGCCGCGTGAGGTGGACCTAGACGAGGAGGATGCGGGCGACAGCGGCCCCTCCTCTGCCCGCCCCAGCGGTCGGCCCAGCTCGAAGCGGTTCGAGAGCGGCGTGGAGCTTGTGGCGGCGCAGCGGGGGCGTGCCATTGACCACTACAACGCCTATTTAGAGGCGGACATGAACTGCATCAAGGAGGAGTACCAGGTGAAGTACGACGCAGAGCAGATGAACGCCAACACGCGGGACTTTGTGATGCGCGCGCGTGTTCTGGTGAGTGAGAAGCGACGAGCGATGGACTCCTTTGTTGCTCAGCTGGACGAGCTGGAGAAAATAGCGCAGCAGGTGGCCAACATCGCTGCCGTCCCCCAGTGAGGCAAGCACATACTTCTCACCACTTGCTGGCAGACCTGCATTTCAGCTCAGCACATGTTTGTGCGTACGAGCGCCTTTTTCTCCGCCTTGATTGTTTCTGTCCGCTTTCCTTTTTTTCTCTTTTAAAGATAGATTTTTTCCCTATTGGCTCGATGAGGTTTGCCAGTAGAAATGTGTGGCAAGCTCCTCTTTTTTTCCCACGCTCTGTTGTCTTCCCAATGGTTGCGAGTGACGGTAAAGCTGCCGCGTCATCAACACTCTTGGGAAAAAGGTATACTCTGCTTTGCACAGATTTGAAGAAATGCTGCAAACTCTTTTTTTTCCCTTCCTTTTCGCGCTTAGATTAGATGTGCGATGTCGCACTCATTTCTCTTTGTTTCTTTGGACTCGTTTTTGTCTCTTTGCCTCATCCTTTCACAGTAGAGAGTGTCCTCCTCCTTCTCGCAGCGGTTTCGCTGGTCCATGAGCGTGTGCGCTTGTGTGCCGCAGAAGATGCGCGTGCTTGCGCGTAGCACAAGCGAGGCTTTCTTTTAGAGGTCAGCGTCGCTGCGAAAAAAAAAACAAAAGAAAAAGAGAAAAGATTGTGTGCCGCAGAGGTGCTCCATCTCGAATCACGCTCAACTCGCACCGCCTACGTTACATTTCGAGCCTCTATTTGCTCCACATGAAAGAAGCCGATGAGAAAAGAGTGAAGAGGCCGCGGTTTACTCGGCACGAAAAAAAAAGCAGTGGGGTTTTGCGTTTGGAATGGCAGCGGTGGTTGCGTGTGTGCTGCTTCAGTAAACTCTACACCCACACGCACTGCATCGCGCGGTTTGAGAAGGAGATTCGATTCATTTTACAGGCGCGCATTCAACCAAGGACAGCACGTATCAATAGTTGCTGTGTTTTCGGGTGATGGCGCGTCGCTCTCACTTTCCCTCTTTATCCCTTCTCCCCCAATATCCACCATCTCTCTCTCTCTCTCTCTCTCTCTCTCTTGCTCACTTCTCATAATTACCGACCAGCACTTGCGGAAGCTTAACGTGCCTCTTTTTCCTTCACTCGCGACGCATTTCTGACGCGCTGTGCTCCAACACCCTCGTCTTTCCTTCTCTTAGTCTCGTTGCGCACCAGCGATAGACGAAGGAGCGCAGAAAGTCACGGGTCAGAGTGCAAGCACGCGTGCCTGCAGGAGTCGGAAGAACAAGCGGATCTTTTTTTGTTTAAAACACCTTCCCACGCGTGCATTCCAGCAATATGTTTAGGCGTGCCGCGCTGCGTCTGAACGGGATGTCGGCGGTGGGCGGCGGCCCGGTGGTGGGGATGGGCACCGGCGTCGGGCGAGTCAAGGCCGTCATCCAGCCGTCCATCACCGGCGCCGACATTGACCAGAGTGCGCTGGAGCTGAAGATGTCAAGCTTGCTGGCGCGCGAGTTGGCAGAGGCGCCGACGGAGCGCATCGAGCCTCCGCTGAAGCGGGCGTGGGTGCGCGCGCCGGTCTCGCAGCTCTCCACCACCCTCTCCCGCCGCGACTGGTTCCGCATTATGAGCTTTAACATGATGACCGACGCATGGGGGCCATCGCGCACGACGCCGGTGGAGGCGGTGCGGGTGCGGGTGCCGGACTTCACGCGAGCAGAGCAGAGCGCTGCATCGAAGGACACCCCACAAAGCGAGGAGGACGGCTTCTACGACTACGACCCCGACGCCGCAGAGGCGGAGCTGCCGCCCTTTCTCACGCAGGAGTTTCGCCGCAAGCACCTCGTGACGCTGCTCCGGCACTACGACCCTGACCTTGTGTGCCTCAACGAGGTGAACCGCACCTTCTTCAACACCGAGATGTGGCGCTACGTCCGCTTTCTCGGCTACGGCACGCTTTATCAGTCCAGCCGCGGCGCCCGCGTGCGTGCCTTGCGGAGCGGCGACGTCCCAACGACCAAGTCGAACGCAGGAAAGATCCCACTCGAGGAGGACATCGGCAACGTTCTTTTTTTCCACAAGAGCCGCTTCTTCCCGCTCATGATGCCCGGGCGTGATATTGGCCGCCACTTTCACTTTGCCCACTTCGTTGGCATGCGGGACAAGGTAACAAACATGACGCTCTACGTCGCCTGCGTGCAGCTGACGGCCGGCGACTCGGCCGAGGCGGCGGAGATCCGCACGTTTGAGGCGCGGCAGGTGCTGACGCTACTGGAAGCAATGCCGCGCAACGACACAGACCGGGCACACACCTCGTGCATCGTTTGTGGGGACTTGAATAACCAAACCGACGACGAGCCCTGCGTCGAGCTGCTGCGCGGGAAGTTCTTCTCTGCACACGATCTCATTGGCGGACCGCGCTGGACGGCGTGGCACCACCGCGACCCGAAGCGTGCGGCGTCGTATCGCACCTACTTTGAGAAGAATTTGGCCGAGAAGCACCGCTTTGACGGCGAGTACACGGCAGAGGAGGAAATCCAGCGCTTCCGGCGTGCCGACACCGGCTATCACGGTAAATCTTCCAAGATGCAGCTCGTGCGAGACGACATCAAGAACAAAAGCATAAGTGGACGGCCCCTCTCTGCTAAGCCGGCTGCAGCTGACAAGGTACCCGCCGGCTGTGAGAGCTCATTGGCAGAGGCTGTGGCCACCGCTTCCTCGTCTCAGAAAGACTCCACGCCGGCTGCACCGGTGGACAAGTTGGCGCTGGTGAAGGAGACACGCAAGGCGAAAGGCATCACGTACAACACCCAGGACTTTATGTTCTACGACCCGAACACACTTGCCCTTCACCAGGTGCTCGACGTGCCGGAAGACAGCGAGATCGAAGAGGGGCAGCTCTTCCCCAATCACAAGCTGCCGTCCCACCACCTGCCGCTGCTCATTGACGTGTCGTGGAACGACACGCATCCTGAAGTGCTGGCGACCTCGCTGAAGCCGTAAGAGCGACATTCACCGGTGAATATCTGCGTTTTACTGTGTCTGTCTGTTCTTCCTGTTTTTTTTTTTAAGTCACATTTCCCGCCTTTTTCCGGTGATCTGCAACACGTATCGCACAGGACATCTTTTGTGCTGGTTTTTGCTCTTTGGTGTACGCACGGCCTTGTCGTCACATGTCCACATTTACACAATGGTTTTCTTTAAAAAAAAAAAACTATGTTTTTATTAATCTCAGTAAAAAGAACACGGAGCGGTGAGCAATGTGTGTTGAGTGTATTCGCTGTCTCGTTTCCCTGAGCCAAGACACGCAGTAGAACAAAGGGTGCTGCCTCCTTTGACGGCTTACTTTACGCACATGCTCTCAACCTTTTTTCTCTTTTTCCACTCTCTCTTTTTCCACTCTCTATCTCTCTCTCTCTCTCTCTCTGTTCCCTTTTCCTGAACTCTCCTTTTCTTTTTGTTTTCACAATTTGTTCATGACAATAGCCGAGCCTTTCGAATCGTGCAAACAGTTAGCTTTAGAGAGAGAAGGGACATTAGAAAACACACGCAACCCGAAGTCAGTGGTCTGCAACACGCCTTGTCATCTGAGAATTCCGACACCGTTACTTGAGTATACTCCTAACGTTGGCTGATACCAGGCGCGATCAAATCACCGCAGAAGCCCACAGCTTCCCTTGCTCACGTTCTCTCTCTTTTTCTTCCACCCCTACACGGTCGAGGTCAGAATTTGTATTTCTTTTTTGGTTTTAACTTCGTTTTATTGTACTTTTCCAGCATCTCTTTCTTTGTTTTTCTTTCTTGAAGTATTCATTCATATAGGAGTCCAGCAAACTTCCTTCAACGCCTATTTCCCCTGTCTTTTTGTTTTTGTTTTCTCCTTTCCTCGATTTCTCCAACAGAACCATGCGCCGCACTTTCCTTGCGGTGCTGACGATGGCGGTGGCTGTGTGCGCCATCACCTCCACCCACGCCTACACCACGACGGAGTCGGTGTACTCGCCAAGCGCCGGCGTGATGGCCTTCGAGATCAACTTGCAGGGTCCGATTGATGCGTGCACGAATGGTGACCCCGGCTCACACATCGCAATGCCCACCTCCGCCTCCATCCAGTCCCGCATTCAGGAGACGGCCCGCAACGCTGGTGTCACGGCGAACGTGCCGCTTGGCGGTGGCACGATGCAGGCGACCTGCACTGACCAGAAGTGCGAATGGAAGTGGACCCGTGGCTTCTTCTACTTTTCGTGGCCCACCTTCTACCGCGGCGTCTACTACACCGGCTCTACCAGCTCCATGGCAGCGAACCCGACGCAAAAGACGGAGGCGGTGGCGGACTCCTACACGAACTGGGACACCAACTTCCCCGTCTCGTGGGCGAACCTTAGCTACTGGGGCAAGCGGCTGGTCGTGATGCAGCCCAGCAGCGGCAAGTGGCGCAACGTCGAGACGGCGACCCGCTTCACCCAGCTGGTGTGCGAGCACTACATCTACACGAACTCCGACGGCGCCAACGGCCTCATTCCGACCTTCCCGGGCGGCAGCGGCATCCCGATCGTGAGCAGCTCCGGCCACGTGTACTCGTACTGCGGCCACGACATCAAGAAGGATTCGCAGGGCCGCTGGCTGCTGCCGCGGTGCAACAACCCCTTTCCCTGGTGGGCCGGCCTGGTCATCGCGGTGGTGTGCTACATCATCCTGGTGGGGCTCATCATCGCCATTTGGTGCTGCTGCTGCGTTTCGCGCCGCAACAAGGAGGAGAAGCACCGCCGCGCCGTCATTGCGACGGAGGAGGACAACACGGGCCGCATTCCGAACCAGTCGGAGCTGGGCCTGAGCCGCAATGCGTCCTTCACGCAGCACGACGACGACGACAGTACCTTCAGTGACGCCAGCGGCTCCCAGTCTGAGGGCTCCAGCAGCCGTCGCTAGCAACGAAGCGTGCGAGATGCGCAAGAAGGTGTTTGATTTACTTTCGATACATCGCGCCTTCTACTGCCGTCAACTACTCTGGCTTCTCTTCTCTAGTCGTCTACGTTTTTTTTTCCAGTTTTGCTTTAAGACGTTCTTTTAATTTTACGACTTCTCCGCTTTTACTTTCCTTTTTGCGAAGCCGACCGCTCCCCAAACCGACGGTCCGCAGACCTCTCATCGTCCTTTTTCTTCATTTCAAATGTTCAAAGTCTTTTTTTTTTGGTGCTTCTTTTTTTCAGATTTTGCCTTTTTTTGTTGTTGTCTGTTTTGCTCTAAGAGTTCCCCCTGATTGCCTTCTTTTGTCTTTTCCTTATTTGCTTTGGCCATTCTTTTTTTGGCCGCTAGAAGACTATAAAAAAATATATATATATATATATATATATATATTTTTTGTGGTTTCTGCGCTTCCGTTTTTCGGTGGCGGCGCTGTGAAAAATGGACGCAAAGACGCGACTGGTGTCAGTTTGATCGGTCGGCTCCTCTCCTTGCTGTTGTTCTACCTTAGAGAAACGACGGGAGAGCGGGAAGCTGAGAGAGACAAAGACCCTTACGACTTATTTTTTTCATCCCGCACGAACCTAGACCAGTTGTCTCTTGCGTTCGCTGTCTTCTTTAATGAGCCAAAGTCCACACGAAAAAAAGTGCTTGAGATGGCTTTTATAAATGTGATGAAAGTGTTGCACGATGCACTATCACAAGCAAAAACCGGCTTTAATGCTTTCACAGCATTTTTTCCTTTCTCGGTGCTCCCGCATATTTTCTGTTGTGCTTTCTATCTTTTTCTCATTTTCTTTCTGAACTTTATTGATTATGATGCGTTTTCTTTTTCGCTTTTCTTCTTCTGTGCATATACTGGATTATAAAGGTTACAAAAGAAAGAGTTCGAACTGGACTTCGAAGAAAAACCAGTGCTTCTTAGTGGTTGCAGAGACGAGTGGTTGTGTTTTCCGCGTTCTGCAATCATCATAGCGAGTGAAAGATTTTTGCCTAATTGTGAAGCGAGAAGGTGTGCCGCTGCGGCTTCACTGCGTCATTCGTCGGTAGTAGCGGCTCACTTGCGCATCGAGTCGTATCACAACGCCGCTGCTAAAGACACTGGCTGTGCTAACCTTTGTGCTCTGTGCAAATGACAAGTGCAGCGGTGTATGCTATTGAGAAGATACTGCTTTTCATGACTGCTCGCTTCATTCTCACTGATATTTTTTGTCCCTCTCAACCTTTTCTTCTCCATGAGACCCTACGCGCACCTCCCTAGATGTGCTCGCTGCTCTTTAACTCCGTTAAAAGGGGAAGATGACATCCAGATGACGTCGGCCACTGCACTTCGAGGCACCCAGCTGGACCTCCCGTGTTGCGCACTAAGAGTGTACGAGCTCTTCGCCGGATGCTGCAGCGGTTTTTGCCCGTACTCGATTCCAGAGCTCATTCACGCACTGGAGGCCGCCTCGCGCGGCAACATCGACGACGTCCGAGCGCACGTGCTGGCCTTCAACGATGGCCTTAGCCGGTGGATCGCCGCACAGGAGCCGCTTGTGGATGACTTGAACACCGTGTACCGCGAGGCGACAGCGACGGTGGCGATGCGGTGCGTGGCGGCAATCTGTCAAGCGTGCACGCCACTACGGCCTTTCTCAGAGCACTGTAGGATCACTGTCTACGGCTTGTTGGCTCGAACGGTGTCTTGTTTCCCTCTGTTTGTTTAGGGGCAACGGGCTCAGCTTTGCAGACGCCATGGCGATGCTGGAGGCGCTCGTACGGCACGGCTTTGTGCAGGATCCGCCGTGCACGGTGGAGAAGAACCCGCAGTGCGCGGCGAAGTGCGAGGCGGTTCAGCAGGTGATGCCTGAGCTGAAGGGCAAGCCGTGTGTTGCGCCACCGAGAAGCTCGCTCGACTTCCTGTAAATGTGTGTCTGAGGAACGGGGTTGCCGTGGAGGGTTTAGACGCTGTGTTTGTTGGGGCCGCTCCTCTGTGCTGCCGCCTTTGAAGGTAGCCGACGCGATATTCCACGAGCACGTCTAGACGTACGCGGAGAAGTTGGAGGAGGGTAACGGCATTCCGCGCATGGGGGCGGCGGTGGTGGTTCTGTTTGGCTGCCTTGGGGTCGCGCGTGGCTGTTGGGTTGTGGCCGCGACTGTGGCTAAAATGTTTGTTTTCAGCCGAATTGAGCCGGTGCAAAAACGCGGTCTTCGGGCATGGTCAGAGGATGCCGCTGGGGTTGGGGATAGGGTTTCGTTTCCGAGGCTGGCGGCCGAGGACATCGAATGGCACTTTGCTGTTTTACGTTCGTGGAGTCTGTAGCTTGCTGCGGTGCAAGGGCGTGGCGTGGCGGAAGCCGCGGTGACAACGATAGGTGAATCAATGCCAATGTGTGCACTGGGTGTACTCATCGGCAACATCCGCTGTGCTGCGTGCGCGTGCTGTGTGTGCTGACATGGCTGTCTGTGCTTCGTGCTGTCATCACTCTCTCTCTCTCGCTTGTGTTTCTCCTCTTTTCTCTCCTCCCTTCGACGACAGGATGCGTATATCTTGTGTAGTGGCTACTTTCGGTCTCCGCGTGTCCTCCTGCCTGCGTAACGCCAGCAGCGAGGCACGAAAGCGAGTATTGCAAAGACGTTGAATTTGCGATCTGCAGCTAGCTGGTTTTTGAGTCGGCAGCTGAGCTCATTTTGTGTTTTGTTCTTTCCTCACGGAGCATCTGCCATGTCTGGGTATGCCGGGGTTGATTCTTCTCCTGCGGGGTCGAGGAGGGCGGCAACTGTTCCTGCGGCGCCGGTGAGCCCCGAGGTCGTGCGCTGCCAGCGCGTGAAAGCGGTGCTTGAGAAGCACCACGCTGATGGCGTGATCAGCACGGAGAAGCTGAACGAGCTTCTCGAAAAAGCCCTGGAGAGGGTGGTGGAGGGAGTGTCCTCCGAGCCCGTCGCGCCGACGAAGGGCCAGGAGGACGTCGGGGTTGCGCAGTTCTTCCGCAAGCAGCGGGAAGAAGAACTGGAGCCCTGGAGGAGGCGGCGCTGCTGGGCCCAAAGGCACATCCCCAGCATCCTTCCCGGTGGTGACGATGCCACGAAGACGCTGCAGGCGATGCGCCTGCAGTTTTTCTCGGAGGCAGGGGCCGGCCTCCTTTCACCCACGGAAGTGTTCCTCGCGAGATACACTTTGTTCACGGAGGATGTGGCACGCGAGCACGCCATCATGCTGGGCATCCCCCAAAACATGAACGAGGTCGACCGGCTGCCGCTCCACAACTGGCTCATCTTCGAAGATATGGAGCCGATGGAGCGGGAGCGGTATGGCTACGTTATAGATGAGCTGACGGTGCCGTTGTTCCCGGTATGGAAGCACGCGAGCGGGGAGCGTCTACAGGCGCTCAACAAGAAAATCCTCAGCGAAGCGATGAAGAAGCGCATGGCTGCAGGACACGTGAGCGGCGGCCGTCCCCCAGCTTGTGGTGCTGGTAAGTCCCTCTTCCGGAAGGACCGGACACTCTTTGGAGGAGGCTACCAGGCCCCGGTGTACGACAGCGAAGGTAAGCAGGTCGCAGCGGCTGATCTGAGCGACCTGGGGGCCTTCCTGGGTGACCCGTCGCGGCGGGTCGACGAGCTGCGGCAGGAGGAGCGCGCGGTGAGCTCCGCTGTCCTTGGTGAGCTGCGCACGGGCCTCAAACAGGCACGCGGCAACCATGGCGGCCTGCGCAACCAGAAGGCCGATACGCAGCGGCTCCACCAGAGCATCAACCGCCACATGCCGAGGATCGGAAGCTGGCAGCCGCGTGGCAACTACCGTGGTGGCGGTGAAGGTGGTAGTGACGGCGGTCAGGTGTGTTTGGCGGCGGTGAGGCTGCGCCAAAAAAAAAAAACTGATGCTCGGCGGAGCCGGAGCCGTCGCGGTGAAGGCGGGTTCCGTTGGTGTGGCAGCACGTGCCGCGGGGAGCGACGTCCCGCGCGCCTTCCGCAAGGAGGTGTGTGGGGCGGGGACCTCCGCGAGGGCAAGACGTCCAACGTCGAGCTCGACGCCGTGTGCCAGCGGTGCCTGCCGGAGTCCGCGATTGTTCCGTCGGACACGATGGTGCGCCTGAACGGCCAGCGCGTCAAGACGCTGGTTGATATGGTGCGCCGTCAAGGCGCAGTGTTTTTTCCGATCTTCGTGATGAAGCATTAGATCGCCGGCGTGCTGACGCAGCAGGCGGGAGGCCACGTCGTGCTGACGACGTACGACTCCGCACCATCCCCTGTGGTGGAGGAGCAGCTGTGCTCCGTGTTTCGTTCTGTGTGGCCGGGGCTTTGCCTTGCAAAGGGCGTGTGTGCCCGCGCCAGGAGCGGAACAGCAACGACCGCGGCACCTTCATGGCCGCCGTGTTCTTTGGCCACCACCTCAAGCTGCGAGCGGTGATGCGCCGCGACCTCCCGGCACGCCTGCGCCGCCTCCTCGCAGCGACGCGCCAGTGCCCACCACTGAGGGAGTACTTCCCGGAGAAGACCCGCAAGGTACTGGTGAGTCACCCTGTATCGCACAAGGGCTTCTTCTACGAGGAGATCCTAAGGCAGCCGTGGCGGAAAGACGGCGCGGTGGTGCGCGGCGGAGCCGGCCAGAAGGGGAAGGACGCGGGCAAGGGCGGCCGTGGTGCCGGAAAGCGCGACGACGACGCCAAGCGCGAGCGCGAGGCTGCAGCCAAGCGAAGGAAGCGGAACGATGCTGCGGCAGCGAAGCGCAAGGCTGCAAAGGTGAGACGGCGGCTGCGGCCAAGAAGAACGCCCCGAAGCCGCCGACACCGCGGCGCAGGCCCGACCCCACCAACCCACCGCTCCAGCAGCGAAGCCGCGGTCGCAAGGCGGCACTGAAAAACGACGACGACGATGGCGGCGGAAGTGACCCTGGCCGAGCAGCGGGCGGGCGTCGCGTTGCGACTGAAAATAGCGCGACTGCAGCACCAGCCTCTGCATCAGGCAACCGCTCCCACAACGAAGACGGCTCCACAGTCGAGCGCGGACAGTGACCACCGCGCGGGCAGCGTCGACAAATCAGGGCGTGGCAATGCGGAGGCGCTCGGGGCGACCGGTTGCGGGGTGGGGGGAGCAGACACTCGCAGAGGCACGGCGACACCAGCGGCCGTGTGTGC